>JAOWBL010000012.1:8557850-8580886 GCA_028564865.1 Zenarchopterus dispar
ATATATATATATATATATATATATATATATATATATATATATATATATATATATATATATATATATATACATACATAGAGATATATAAACCAGATGTTTAAAGTGGGATATACCGTTTAACGTGTTGACGGTAAAGCCAAAGAGGACAGTCAAGTTTAACTGACACTGGGTTTTGTACAAATGGGTGGTTGCTTTGCTAAGACTGATGATTATAGATGAGGAAGTGATGTTAATCAGTCATATTAGAAATATATCAAATATGACTGACTGATATATACTTTGCTAGATTGGTACAAAAAACAAATTCACCCCCCTCATATGTTTATTTCTGCTCTAAAGTTGGATATTTTAACATGGGAGTTGATGGAGATTGACTCATTTTTGCAGTCTGCCTCTAGTGGCCAGTCAAGGAACAGCAAGAGCCTCAATCCACAACTTAGATGATTTCTTCACCCATCTTACTCTTATTTGTACTTTTACATGTTGTTTTCAGGTGAATGTTCTCAAATATGCATTAGCGTGTTAGACATATTTAACGGCACAAGACTGGATCTACATAAAATCAATCTGCTTTTCTTTCCAAGTTAAAAAAAAAGGATTAAACAAAATTCAGTCATTTTATAGTTTAATTTCAAGTGTTGTGCCAAAACTGAACACGCATCACTTGAATTAGTGTTTAAATAAATTATAGCACACAAAATCATGAAGAACTTCATATTAGTGTAGATACTTCTGAAACCACAGTTCCAGGTTCATCTGCTGCTGTGATACGGCCCATCACGACTGCATTTCTGGTAATGACTCACGACCTGAACTTTGGACTTCTACGCAGCTTTTTTCCGGCTCTGTTGAGCTTGTTGACCTCAGTTTCCTTCAAAGAACTTTTGGTGCTACCTTTTTAAAAAAACGTATTAAAAAAAATGCAACAAATAAATCCTCATATCTGGCTCGCCTCTTCATTATTTACGCCTCAACATCCCACTTGGCTTTAAACACGTAAACATGTGGAGCTTTAAAAAAAAAAAAAAGGCCGTCCATCACCGAACTGCCCTCTTCTTTCATCCTGGTGGAAACGGCCGTTCTGCTGCACCGAGTTGTCTCGCAGCTCCACTGAGGAGGATGTGTCAAAATAGCTCGCCTGTTTCTCTGCCGCTCTTTATCTCTATTGTGCAGTTTGCCGGAGTGTCCCTGACAGACCTCATCCACACCTAAGGCCATACATGAGTGGACAGCAGAAGAAAAGAGGGAATTCTTAATCCAATATTACCAGCACAGTGGCACCGCAGTGGAAAATTACTGTTTTTTTTTTTTTTTTTTGCATGGGGGAGATCAAAGTGACTGCCCGTTTTTTTTTTTTTTTTTTTGCCTTTGGTGCTTTGGATTAAGGTTGCCCTCTTTCCACGGACTCCTAATGGCACGGCAACATCAAAAGCAAGAAGTGTAAGCGTCTGATTTATCAAAGAAGAAAATAAAACTGTTACTGTTGACCAGGAAAAAGCCTAGAAAACAAGGAAACTGTCGGCTGGGGGGCGGAGGGAGATGGAGATAAGAATAAAACTTTCAGGAAGTTGGCTGGAGCTGCTGTTCAGTCAGCTTCTCTAAAAGGGCTTAGCCAAGATCCAGTTGGCAGCAGGCTGTCTCTGTAGAGCACAGATGGATTAGGAACCGACGGTCCAGACCATGCTAGCAGACGTCAGAATGACAGATGTGGCACCAAGGCCCAACACATGCTTTATGAAGGCCTTGGATTAGCCAGAACTCTCCAGCATGGAGGGAGGGATGTGAACTGTGATGCCATCTCCCAGCTTCAGCTCGGCGTGGATGTGGCTGGAATGTGGAAGAAGATGCAAAACACTTCTATTAATGAATTCCTCGTCTGCCCACCTTCGGAGCTGCGTAGGTCTTGGCCTTGTGGAGTTGCAGATATTTACAGGCAATTTAATGTATGCTTGCATCATTTTTACGGTTTTTCATTAAAGCTAATACACAACAGAGGGGGAAAAAAGCTGGAAAAAGTGCTGTGCTGGGCATTAAAAAGGGGAAAAAACGATTCAGTTGTGATGAGTGCGAGAGGTGAAATGAGTTTTTCCTTCCTGTCTTACTGCGTGAAGCTGCTCGACTGAAGTCTGGGGAAAATTATTAACTAAATTGTGTTAAACTCTGAAAATAGGAAATAGCAGCAATCTAAAAAAATAAAATAAAATAAATAAAGAAATTGCCAGAAATATGACTACCTCTGGGGGGGAAAAAACAGCTTTGGAGGAAAATTAAACAAACCGAACAACAAAATAAGTTATGAAATAAAATGCTTAGAGCAAGTTCGATTCCAGGTGCTCGGAGAAGTTGGCCGACGTGATCAAAAGCAGCACATGTGGCTCAGCCAACTTTGACCCTCCGGATTTCGCATCACTCATTAGCGGCGTCCTCGCTCATTAACCTACATCTGTGTCTTAATTAAGCAAAAGAGATGACAAGAATAGATGGAGGCGGTCGTCCAGGTTGCTAGTTAAGCATCCAGGTGGCATTTCCTCTCTGCTGTATTGGGAATTTTTACAAAAAAAAAAAAAAAAGTATGCAGGGACAGGAGCAGCATCCTCACCATCAACATAACACCACTAAGCTACAAGTCTGACTGAAAAATGACCTAAAAGCAGAACTTTATTCAACGTTTAAAGCCTGCGGGTTTCTCGCATCCTTGACCCGAACCACACAATCCTGACCCCTTTTCCTCGGTGAGATCTGCCTACAACCGCTTAAACACCAATGTCTCATCCATTGCTAATGCAGCATGTGCAGCTCAGATTTAAACACCATGAATTATTCGATTTTACATAAATGAATCTTTTATATTTTCTGCGTGAACCAGCCTTTTTACAAGGAGGCATTTTTGAATTTTATTAAGATTTCCTTTTTATTTTAGAGGCTTTCTAGTAAATGTCTCAGACTGGTGCCTTTTATGTTATTTTTAACCAGTAGAGCATTTTTTTTCAGTATTGTAAACTAAAGTTTAAGGATGCAGGTATAATAATGGGAAAGTATTGACCATTTTCACCTTTAAAGTGTTAAATAAGTCCTGACAAGTTCTCCATTTGGAGCCTGTAAAATTCAACCAAATGAGAAAAAATGCTGAAAGAAATCATGCATTTACCATCATTGTTCATTATTAGCTGTTACAGATCAATTATTTTAAGTTTTTGGAAATATAGTGTGGGCGAGCAGCTTCTGGAAATGCTTGGTAATATAATTTACATTTTCCTCTCTATTATGTTTCTTCATTTGGGCATAGAAAATTAGTTTTATGACATTTACATTGGGCTGTTTGACCTGAGATATTTACTGTATAAAGATGCCCACCGGCTGCAGGACGGGCCTTGGTTGCCCTGGGAAACGGGCAGGATGGGTTACTGATGTCATGACCAAGAATAAACCAACCGATGTGGTTTTGACCTACAAGGCGCAGCTCGCTTTTTTGCAGGACTGCATCCAGTCCAGCAGGCAGCAATGCGTCAACTATAAATTTGCCTTAATGGTGCTGCCGCCTGAAGGGGGGACAATTAAACTTTAGAGCCAAGGGACTGAACAAAGGCTGTACTCCCCTAATTAGGTCTATGAATATCTGATGACCTTACCTGGAAGAGAGACTCTTGTATGGCTGCTAATGAATGAATCAGGCTCTCATGTGCTCTACACCTTTAAAATGACCATCTCCTCCAACATAACGAACGTCCCCGTCAGGTAAAATATGGGGCAAGATATTGTTAAAAACGTCCATCTGCTAACAAAAAATGAATATCTATCTATGTATGATGCGATGTTTCTACGTTTTTCTGTCGTCCATGCACATAATCTTGCTGCAGATTGATGCTCATCGCAGCTAGGCGACACTCTGGCTGTCTCCCAGTCATCAGTCCTGGCAGGATCTGCATCACCTCATCCTCTCCCCGCTCCCTGCTGTACCGCTCTATCGACATTCAGTCATCCTGACAGATGTTTCAGTCACCTGGGATTAAAAATGAGGCCGAGGTGATAAATCACCTCCATTGTGAAGGATACAGTTTTTAAAATGGCCTGAGATATTGTACATGGCAAGCAAACCACAATAAAATTTACTGTAAATTGAAAGCAGCTGGAGATGTTTTATGTTATGTAGCTTTTAGGGACAGTTCAACTCCTCGAGAAGGTATCCGTTTAACTTATGGCGTGCTACATGGGGCTATTAATCTGCGTGATTTTACTGGACACTGGACAGTTGTGTCTTGCAGGGACGAGCATGTAGATTTAGTCTTCATGCTTTAAAACCAGATCTTTATCGCTTGGTACTTTTGGTCTTTTCATCCTTTTTTTTTTTAAACTGAGAGCTGTCTAATAAAGCAAAAGCAGCCTGATAACATGCTTTACAAAGACGGTTAAAGTGAAATGCCCCGGAGCAAGCCGCCGCATTTAGGAGGACTTACAGGAAATCTGCTCTTAAAAAGCTCAGTTCTGGTCAAGCTTTTGGCTCAGGAGACGTTTGAAGGGAACGGATGAAACATGTTTGTATTTCTTCACTAAGTCAAGCTCAACTATAAATGAAGCTCAATTTAAAAAAAAAAAAAGATCCATAAAATTCAATTAGCTTATAATATAGAACCCCAACAGACATTTAAACAATGTCGCAGTAATACAAACCTGAGTAAGTTCAGACACTAAAATGTAAATAAAACCCATCGTTTAATAACTATTGAACATGTTAAGGTGAATTTGATGGGAGCAACGATGTTTGTCTGGACTGCAGGGAGGACAGCTGAGCACCTAAAGGTCGTCCCTGAAGAAAATATCTGGGTGAAGTCTGTGCTGCTCGAAAACCTGATCTTTCTTTCCCAGAATGCAAGCTGGCATGGTGTCCACAGTTTTTTAAAAACAAGGATACATTCTGAGTCTTGTGACCACACTTTGATCCATTTTCACTTGTTTCTGGATCACATAGTGTTGTCTTTGAGTTATAGAGCTTTAATTTGCTTTTGTGGTTGCCATGGTGACCTTAATTCTTAGTGATTTCCTGAAGTATTGTAAGAATTTATTTAGTGATTTCCATTAAATTTTTTTAACACACTGCTCTCCGAGGGCCTGAAGATCACAGTTATCCAGTAATATTGAATTGATTTTTGGGCTTAGCCCGTGTGTACAGAAATTTCTCCAGATTCTCATATTTTTTGTTGATTTTGCTAGACTGACAATAAGTACACAAACAAGGCCCTCACAGTTTAACTATAAAGAAATTTCTTCTGAAACTACAATTGACAGTTTCACAAATTCCCATCCATCGCTGTTGCCAGGTAACCTAATCAGCTGCAAGATGTTCCTCCAGGTGTTTCTTTTTAGTGCCACCTACTTTTCCAAACTTTTGCTCATGACTTTAGTTTTGAGACACGGTGCTGCCATCAAATTCAACATTTTGGAAAATATCACGTGATTTTTGTGTAAACTGCAGATAAAAAACATTTGTAGTCTACTTGTATGGACTTGTACGGGATGTCTGTATAAAACTGTTTAAGTCTTATCAGAGGTTTGAAAAAGTTCTGTATGTGGATGTAGCCACTAATTTGTTCACACTCATCTCAACACACAGCACGAGTAAATATGATCATCTTCGAAGAGATATTCATAAATCTCTTGATGAGTCCAAACTTTACAAATGTTGGAAAATTCACTTCTATGACTTCAGGGTTTTGTTTTTTTTTTCGAGCTCTGCTGACATTTATCGAGGTGGATGCAGTTAAAACGGATGATCAACAAAACTAATTACTGCAAATGCAGTCAAACCCATCACTATGATATCTTTGACTTTCTCATTACACCAAGAAGAAAACATTCACCTCCGTTTACATCCAACCTGACTGGGTTACAATTGGTCCAACAACAGGAATTAGTTTACATTTTTTTGTAAAAAACGTCTGTTTGCGTAAAAATATCGGTCTTATAGTTTACCAAATGCTCACTCTTTCAGAAATGGGAAATGGTTTCTTAAACTTGTGTTTCACAAAAGAAATGAAAAAACCTTGAAGAATATTAAGAGAGTGCGTGAAATATCAATTAAATCTTTTAAAGTAGACTTCTTTAACAGTATATAGTAACAAAATTACACTAATAGTTTATTTTTCACTTTTAGAAAACCAATTTTTCTGATCTGGTCTCGACTGGTGTTTAAACTTAGTTCAGTTCTTTTTAAAACAAAAGTTTCATGGCTATCAAAACTAATAGTTTCAAAGCTGCACAACAGATGTGTCTGCTGCAGGAACAGAAGAAAAACGTCCCGGTGAACTGCCCGTCACGTGTCAAACCTGCGTGGTTTGGCTGGGATGAGGTGTATTTATGTGAATACTTCAGTTTAAAAATGACACGTCTGAGAAACGTTCAAGTAAACCGAAGAAGCCGACAGCGTGATAGAAACAGTTCAGGGTTGTAAATGCATGAATCATTAATCATACTGAACCAGCAGGTTCTGAAGGGGTTTTGAAGCCTTGTTTTTTGTTGCTCTGTGTGGTGCAACGTGAGGAAGAACTGACTCCGTCTAACCCGGTTTAACCCTCTTCGGTACAGGCTCCAGAAAGGACAACACCAGGGTCTGATTGTTTTGGTCAGATCTAATGAATCCTGGGAAAGTCAACTGGAGTTCATTTTAAATGGACTAAATCCTGTTGGAGTAAAAGTTCCCTGAAGCTGCAAAAACTTCAAGGTTTTTGTTTGAAAGAATCTTTTTCTGTTGTTGTTGTAGGAAGAAAAAACATTTTCTGTGGTCTTAAACAAATTGTGTCATAATTTCTTTTTAAAAGTTTCACTTGGATGAACCAAATGAATAAAAAGAAAAGAAAAATCAGTCCCCTCTCTCATTCCCTGCCTGCACATCAAACAAAAAGCAGCATTTCTCTTTACAAAAATCAAACAAATTAAAAGTTCTGCAAATCACAAAGACACAAAGCAATCAATCTTTTGTTTTGGAGAATCTTTTGCTATTTTTCTCTTATTTTCAGAAAAAAGCTCCCGGCTTTTGAAAAAACAAAAAAACAAACCAAAAACGTTATAAAGGCAGATGTGTGATGGGCAGATTTCTGGCATCGACATCCTTTGCCTCCGTTTACAGACTCGAGTGTAAAAGAGCTCCATGTCATTAACCAGTCCAATGATCTGGCTAATAAAATGACTTACATGAGGGAGGCCAAACACCAAACACAGCGTCAGTTTTCACAAACAATTTCACAGTAGGACTTGACAGACAGTACTACGGCTCTGGGATGGATATAAGTCGTATTTGCAGCACAAATTACTTTTCCTCTTAAAAAAAAAAAAAAACACCTCACAGGATGGTTCACAAATATCAGCACGGCTTCAAACCGGCAGCCAGCTCAATTTAAATGAGTTTCTCAAGTTTTACCTTACAGCATGTTTTTTTTTTTTTCCCCCAAAAACACCAGAAATGAAAACTTGTGTGTTTGCTGATCGAGTGGAAAGAATCTTTTGATTTTACACGGTGAGCACCGAGGCTGAGCCAGAAAACGCTCTCTCATCCCTCGAAACGCCGGCTCGTCCACAATCAAAGTCTTCTCCCCCACTTTTCCTAATTGACTCTCTGAAGAGTTGTTCGCAGGCTGGCATGACATCAGACATGAACAAACTTCCCTTTCTACCCCGTTAGTCCGAACAATAAATATTTACTCCAACTTGCTTAGCTCAGAAATATGTCTGGCAGGATCCAACTCTACAGTTCAACCACTGCTGATGGTTTGGTTTTTTCTTCTTCATTTTCTTAACTCTGATTCTGTTTTTGTTTTGACAAGGAAGGTGACAGAGCATCGACAACCCAGCATGCATCACACAGAGCTGGTGGGACAAAAGGGGAAAGTAATTACAAGAAATGAATAATCCAAAAGAGCTGAATCTACCAGGAGATAAGAAATCTGAGCTCAAGTAAAAAGAAAAAGGAAAGAAATTAAATATTCACACCATCTTCTTACAAGTTGCTGCGAGCTTATTGAATTTTAGCAGGATTATCAAACCGCCAATAATTAAATGAAAATATTAAAGTGTCTAAAGAATATAAAAATAAAACAAAATGCAAGTCACCCTCATGAGACATTCAAGAGCTATTATCTTTGATTAAATTTTTAAGCCTCTTCTTTTCAGTTTATGAGAACGGTTGTTCAAAAACGAAGAACTCTCAAACTGGAACACATCAGATCGCTATAAAAATACAAAAGCGCCCGACTAGAAAAATGTCATTTTCCACTTTGGAGTGAAATCATAGCTTCAACAAAAATTACATTGAATATATTAATTAAAACTGAGAAACATTTATTTTAATCCTGATGAGATCTTGAAGCCCGGCTCGAGTTCTCAAGCTGCAAAAAATGAACATTTGTAACGCTGCAATCCATTTTCCGGCTTCACGTGACATTTAGCATACAGTCTGGTACCGTACGCAGGGTGATACTTGGCACCAACTGGCACGCTTCAAATGGCTTTGAAGATTAAGATGCTTAACGCCACAAGCAGGCGTAAGTGATCATTTTCACACGGGGTCACAGTGTGTTGTATTTAATCGTGGAGGAACACACGATGGTCCACGGTAGGGACTGGATTAATGTAAAATATCTGATGACAGCTCTCGCTCTTCAAGTGTCCTCTGTTAGATCAGTCTCATAATGGTTACGATGTGTGAGAACGTTTTACTGGTCCTGGAGCAGCCGATTTTAGAAATAATAGTTTAAACGGTCAAATCCCTTTTAAAGAATCTCGTCTGTCCAGGAGCACATGTGGTCCCAACGTGATCCAAGTCAAATATACACAAACAGTGAAAGGTTTCAGGAAACGAACTAGTGATGTAAAAACACCTTTAAGGAACATTATTAAACATTAAAAAAAGACTAGAAAATCAAGAACCCGCTGATCTCTGACTCCAGCAAAAGTTAAATGGAGTCAGTAGTTTGCACATCTGGAGTCTAAGTTCAGAAGTGTAGTTTAAAATCATTTTGATATGACAAACATTGTAACTTTAAGCATCGAGAAGCACCTACTGATTCAAACCATTCATTAAAAAAAAGGACATATGATTATGAGCCTTTGATCAAAAGGTATGAAATAATCTCAACGTGATGATAGATCGTCTAAAACAGACAGTTTGAGACTGTTGATGCTTCTCGGAGTGGACGTCCAGACAAGTTGAGTCCAAATGAACACCACAAACAACCTCAGCAGCAGGTTTCAAGTAAGGCTTGAAGAAGTCACCACAACCGGTAAACACCTCTGCTCATACACAAGTCACTATTGTCCTCTGTGTTAGAAGTTGTTGAAGCCCACCATGACAGTTTTGAGAGCTGATGACAGATGTTGAATCATTTGGGAAGAATCTGCAACACTACTTGTGGCACTAAAAAGACACAGCTGACCAACATCCTCCTGAAGCTGGATTTCTCCACCAAACCGATGCAGTCACAACGTAGAGCCTTTAACGTCGTTGTGGATCTCCCTCCGAAGAGCCTCTGACCCCAAACATGAACCTCCAAACTTAACACAAACTGTGATTGGTTCGCTGAAAGAATAATGTCTTTGTCCCGTCTTTATGTTTACCTTATAATAATCTTTGTCAGTACATATCCTCTGTTACCATCCCAGGGATTGAACCTGGGTCCTCCATGCTCAAGCCCACCTCCAACCACTAGGCTACCACAAACTTACATAACAGTGGCAGTGAAGCCATTTGCTGTTCCACATGGCAAACATCTCGGCTAATGTACGACGGGACGGTTTAAAAACAAACAAACAAACAAACAAAAAAGGTCCAGTCCTCAATGCCATAGAGATGCTGAGCTCACACAAACAGTTCACATCAGAAATCCTACAACTGTGTCTGATGTAGTCCTCTGTGGAGATGTTAAAAGTTCCTCCTGAATGTTGTGGAGAGTCTATCCAGAGATCCTTGGGCTGCTTAGTTGATAACTAATGGTTTTCTGATTTTTCTTCAGTGTTCAATTAAAACATGGGGAATTATAACCGTTATCTTTAGCACAATTATTGTGGTTTAGATGAAGATCAGATCATATTGTGTCAAATTAATCTAGAAAACAGTTCATTCGAAGGGATTCAGATACTTTTTATCTGGCTAATGTAACAAAGGCTTCCTAATGCTACAAAAGTGTTAAAATAAGAAGGTTATAATTACATTTCAGTATAAACTTTTTCTCCACTATGCTTATACTTATTGTAAATTACACAGCAGTCAGAAATTATGAGTGGAAGCAGTACAGGAAAACTCACTTAAACTCAATAAAACTTAATTTCCCATCAATTCTTATGTAAACTGGTTGCTTTATTTATTTATGCTACACACACAACAGGATCGTCTGTCATTTCCCTCGTATCTGATGTGACTCTTGTTCAACACACCTTGGCGACAAAGAAATGATTACAGGAGTGAATCCGCTACTGGGAAATGGACTCCAGAAGGTCAGCGGGCATTACTTGCACCCCCTGGCCAGAGGAGACAACGGGCTCAATAGGATATCCTTCATGCCCCGTCTGGCCCCTGCGAGATTACCAGCAGCGTAATAGCATCGTCTATTTTCTGTAACACAACACAGAGAGGCTAAGCCCTGGCTTGGGTCTTACTAGCGCCTCGAGATTACAACTAAGGTAACAAAAAAAAAAAAAAAAAAAAACAGATGGAAGTTGCTGCTCAGCTCCAAGAATGAGGAAACACTTCCAAGCCAACAAAGTCACCAGCTGAGCCTTAATGAGGAGCGAACAGACCGAGACAGGACGGCTTCGTCTGTACGTCTGCATTTCATGTTGCATAAAGAGGAAGGGGGTGCCCTTATTTAAAAAAAACAAACAAAAAAGAACACTTCAAGTGGACTTAAATTGGTACCATGGACAGCTCCTTTATGCTCAATTTTATCAACACGCTTCTGCGTAAGAATATTTTCAAAAGTGACTTCAAGTGAGGAGATGTCTTGTGACCGAGTTGTCCTGCTGACGGCCGGCCCTCCAAAGCTTGAACAAGCCCACCGTCCTGCAATTATTCTGTTTCTGGGCTCTTTTAGAGCCGTTACTCCAGGTTAAACTGACTCTGGCCACAGCAGTGGAAAGCTCTTACTGCAACAATATTTTTATGATTTGGTTGGTTAAAACGTCCACATATAAGGCCTTTAATCCCCATTACTCTACAAACATGCAGAAGCGTGCTTCATTAATTATAAATGACTGACAACACTGTCCTTTTAGAAGGTTTCTAATTTGAAGCTCACCTATATTGTGGTGTGCTTTCAGCCCGGCAGTAGACTTTGTGACATCCTACAGGACGGAGGGGGAGATTTATGACGTGTTAGTGGGGTGAGGTGCATCTAGCACATGCCACGCTGATTGGTGGTGTGTCTGGATGTCCTAACCTTTCCAAAGAGTGGGAGTGATTCATTTGTGAACACAAGTCAATCTTGTTTCCTGCAGTGTGAGGAGAGCTGCTGATCCAGCTGCTGTGGTCTCTGTAGGTGGACACTGTCCACGTCACACTTCCCACTCAACGGTATGAATGTTGTAGATTGTAACAACATGATTCAAATGACTCATTTAAAACTCAAACATGGTGACTGGATGAGTTCATGAATCAGATACATGTGATAGACGTACGATGGGGAACGAGTGTGAAAGGGTTGAGTTTAGATGTGCAGCTTTTTGTACATTTAGATGATTTTGGCTAAGTTTTATTAGCATCCGGATTCTGTAGGTGAAGATTTACTTTTTATAAACCGATTAAAAAAAACCAAAACAAATAAAATACAAACTTCAGAAGAGCCTCTGAAGTCACAAACAGGTTATGACTATAAATTTAAGGTCAGTCTTTTAGCGGGGTCACACAATGACTTGTCTTATCCAACATTCACGGGTCATTTTTAGGGCAAAGACAGACCAAAACTGGACACAACGCAGGTTCAAGTTTGAGAAAACAAAACTCAGAATAAAAAAGCTAAACTTCATGAGTTAGAGGGAGTGTAAAAATCTCTGAAGATGAAGGTTCCCCCTTGGTTGAGGATGAACCAACATCAATGTATGCACTAAACTATAACCGTTGGGTTTTTCCATCTTATAGTTGATAAAGAGGCACCTGGTCTCTGACTGGCTCCACCTGTAGGGATACACTGATCTGATTGGTCAATATTTTCTTCTGGTGGTTACAGAGGGAAGCATCATCCAATCACCTGCCAAATGTTCAAATCCCCCTCCCACACCCCAAGACATGCTTGCCCTTTACCAAACCGTCTCCGTGGAGACTTTCCAGATGGTTTTGATAATAAACCACCTATGGTCAGGTTACTTCTGGCTGACGCCACAAAACACTTAACAAACAGGTTCAAAACGCACGCTATGTCACCGGGAAAAAAGTCAACGAGTTTAATTTAGTACAACAGACTCGAGCTTAAATAATTTAATGTTTGATATATCCACACACACTCCTATCTGACTTGTAAGTAGACACGATGCATTATTAAAACCAGAAGGTTAAAAAAAACAAAAAAGAAAAAAAACAAAAATAAAGGATCTCCTAAGGATTACTGTAGGCTTAGAGGAGGAAGCAAACAAAGAAAATTAAGCAGAGAAGAAACAGAATTGGTGGATTTGGCAAAACAGGAACATGACTGGGTGCTTCATCTTCCAAAACTGGTTGTTGACCTCCTTCGTGGAGGTGACGCGTGACTAACGAGCTCCCTGGAGATCGGCGCTATGAGAACACATTCGGTTTATATTTTTTTATAATTTCAGAGGTAGAAAAGGTAGATTTTGTTCTAGTTTGTGATTATTCATGATTCTCCAACAATGTTTGCTGCTGAACAACAAAACATTGGCAGTTTGACCCATCTTTGATTTTCCCAAAGCACATTAATTATCACCAACACATTATTCAAGCACTTCCTGAGCTCCCCTCGAGCTGGTACCATCACTTTTATGAACAAGTTTACGGCTTCCAGCGTGGATTTATCAGAGTTACACAGGGGGGTGGGGGGGATAAAAAGATTTAACAACAAAAGGCAATAAATGTATGATGGTGCAACCAAATTCCCAAAGACACCCCAAACCATAAAATCTCTACCGCCGTGCTTCGCAGTTGGTGAGAAGTCTGGTTTATGAAGGAAACCAGTAACAACAGATTGAACAGGAGGTGGAGGGAGGACAAGCATGGTGCTCAATATAGCACAGAGAAAATAGACGTTTTAGGCTGGAAAACCCAACAAACCCAGAATTTGAATCACGGTCAACGTAAAATGAGTATTTTGTGGTTAACACAAAACTTGCCTAACATGAGACCTTCTTACACGAAGAGAAGAAGAAGAGCTCTAGTGGCTGACGTTTGAAGAAACACCAGCTGAGATCAAACCATCTCATCTTCAGGTTAAACCACTGGTACCAGCACCAGTTCAGTGGAACCAAGTCACTGCAGTGACCCAAAATGGTCTAGCAAGAGAAAAAGAACTGCTGTACTGTAATTTTGCATTAAGACCCACTTAAACTATTGGATAGTTTAATAATTACAGCAGTAATTAGCTTTAACTGTAGTTACAGGCTGGAATAACTCACGTGGTAGCCCAAGGAACCTTCACAAGTTCAATTTAGGAATTAAATAATCATACATTTTAAAAAGTCACTGAATTTCTTTGTGCCTTCCTAACAGTGACTTAATTTCTGCAGATGGACAAAAATTAAGTCATCATCCAAACTAATGGCCTTAAAAGCTGAGAAAGTTGACTCATGAAGCTGCTACTTCTGCCCAAATCTCTATTTTACAACAATATTTCAATCTAATGCTACTTTCAATCTAAAGATGAGGAAAAATTTTCCTTTAATGATAAATTCAAATGGCTTCTTGCATTTGCTTCATGAATAACCTCATGACAGACGTCAGCAGGGCTGGTTCGGGTTTCTGCAGCCGTGCTCGTTTTATCAAAGTTTTCAAGTGTAATTCACAAGTTTAAAAGACAAATCTGGCTCACATTTACCTTTACACTTTACACTGGCACCTTCTTCAGACTAAACTACACAAGAAAAAGCAGAAATCGTTGAGTCAAAAAAGGTGCATTTTTAAATATAGCTTGCACATTTTTATTTTTCTGACTCTAAATACATCCGTGCACTTATTTAAACAGCATTCAAGGCCAACGTTAGTAGCAGCTCATAAAGCCTGCAGCGCTCCATCAGGATAAAATATGAAATCAGGCAGCTGATAAACATATTACACACATCTGCTTTTGAAAGTTGAAACAACCCTAGACAGCTGATATCTCACCTAATTTTATAAATGACTACCTGTAGTACCACTGAATTGGAAACGGCGGCCAGACCCGTGCAGATTATGCCGTGCTCGAGACGAGACGGGACTTCACTGCGGTCGACATTTCGATTCCCACCGTGTCTAAAGTCTCCAAGGATCCCTGACATTTCCAAACGTATCTGGTTCCAGGTTCACAGAGCAACTTCAAATTGCCTCCCTCTCCTCGGGGCTGTTTGCTGCTACAAAACAATGTTTGCAGCTTCAAACAGAAACTTTAGATTGGACCTGCGGGACACAAATGCCATCTCAACAGGAGCAAATTGGGAACTAAATGAAAGAAAAATAGATCATGCCAAAACCGCTCATTAACAATTACTGCTGGTGAGGGGCCCTTCTCTTGCTTTTGTTGTGGCTGATTGTTTTGCTCTTGCATCCCGAGGAGCTGACGTTTATCTATTGTCTTCAATGCCGATTAATTGCATCTGAAAACGTCCCACAAAACAAAAACAGCTGGGTCACGAGTGAAGATATTAGCCCTACTAGAAATATATCAGTGAGGATTTGTAGTTTTCCTTCCCCACCTTCATCATTTTTCTGAAGCAAAAGATGAAGGAGTGGTAGCCTAGTGGTTACAGAGGTGGGTTTGGGCGTGGAGGACCCAGGTTCAATCCCACAGGTTGTCCAAGGCAAGCTGCTATGGGCCCCTGAGCAAGGCCCTTAACCTCTAACTGCTCCCCGGGAGCTTCAGCAGCCCACTGCTCCTAGTCCAACTAGTGATGGGTTAAAAGCAGAGGACAAGTTTCAGTGCATTTCGTAAGATATGTACTGACAATATGTGGATTATCCTTATGAACTTGACATGCAGCACCGAAAAGGTTTTAATCTCAGCCACATAAAAATCTAAATTATATCTGACCCGGTGGAATACGTATTTGATCCCAAAAGAGTTTAGACCAGTTGTGTGTCTACAACGGACAAAATAAAAATTTTTAAAAAGTCCCGTCATGTGAAGGAGATACTCATCTCTTCCACTCCGGGCTCTAACATTTTTTCCCACGTCTGATTTCCTTTTGACAATCTGAACAGCTCAAATGACACAAAAACCTTATTTTTTTTTTAACATCTGACCTCGGTTACTTTCACATGCGGTATTAAATGAAACACGTACCTGATTTTTTTCCCCAATGTCACCTGAGTCTGAACTGTCAGGCTGTATCTCATCCGTTTTTTGACGCCACTGTTGTGTGATGTCACAACTCGGCACTGGCGGGAGTTTTTGGATCAATCTGCTGGAGTGAAGCTGGTTACATCACGGTCCACCAGTCCTGGCTCTAATTCTGCATCCACACACATCTTTACACAGATGTCGAAGCCTTCAGCTCCCACATGGTCAATATTAAAAACACTGCTTTCCTTTTCTTCAGGTTTCCTTTCTTTATAATGAATTTATGATTTTGTCCACATCTACTGCACAAAAACCGCATCTTTGTTTACATCTGTACACCTGCGTCTACTGTCCCTTAATAACAGAAGTCTGTTTGCAGCAAAGTTTGACATGATAAGATGCATTTAAAATACTAAAGTGAACAATCACAAAGAAAAAAAAAACAGAATTGAGCATTTAGACCTGCAGTGTGAACATAGCCTAATATACAGATGTTTAACACGACTAACTGAAACATGGACCACAGACCACATTAATGTTTGAGGAAAATCTAAAATCTGTCCTTCACTGTCGATGCTGTAATAAAGACACAACAGTAATGGTCACACTGATCTTTTCATTATTCGTGTCAAATTTGGCCTGTTTTATGACGCAGCACCAACTTCCTCACACCACCATCAGCTTAAATCCAGACCAGATTCTTGCTGCCATGAATTTGCCCACATTCATTTACAGGACACAGATCTTCAACCTGCTTGAAATTTGACCCACATTTTGTGAGTTTCTGATGATTTTTTTTTTTTTTTTTTTAGATGTCATATTACAAAGAACAATACTGGCGCTGAGGCCCCCCAAAAACCCAGAAAAGATTAAGTACTGCACAACTCCATTTTGCCACCGAAACAAGCACAAGATGTCTCATTTTAAAGATCACTTGTTCCACTTTTCAGATTTTATCCTTTCACCTTTCTACTGTTTTTCAGCTTCTTGCTAAAAGCTGACCTTTCCTTTTCACGTCGTCTCCTCTGATCGACTTCCATTTGACAAAGATGGATAACGTGGCTTTTCTCTACCTACCCAGTACAACATGCTTCAGATCAGCCATTTCAGTGCGGATTCAACAGTCGCTGCACAGTTCAGCTCATTTATCTGAGCGAGGAACATGGCTGATCTACCCCAGCGCCCCGGCGGACCAGTTTAGCGACCCCTAACATCAACTCACAGCTGGCGAGAAGCTGGTTAAGCAGTAAAGAGCAGCTGGCTTTGTCACATTAGCCGGGAATGTCCGTGACCCGAGGGTGGCCCAGCAGGCTGATGTCTTGTCGACAGAACCGAGAAGCACTCGGCGTGGAGATCGAGGTCGCCAATGAGCTGGAGAGGACGGTTCCTGTGACAGGACACTGCTGGACAGCAAGTAAAGGAGACACGCTCCAACTTGCACTCACCTCAGAAAGTGCTGGTTGGGAGCCAGCTGAAACAGATGTTACATGCAGATTTGGTGACTGGGTCACATGAGGGAGGTTGTTTAGGCTGAGGTCCGACGGACAAATGGGATTTTAGCGATTAGGTAGCTGATTAGCAGAAGAAAGAAAACACCAGATTCGTGCAGGACTCCAGTCATTACCAAGTTCATGCCAAAAGCAAACCGAAGTAAAGAAAATTTCCTAGGACCCCGTCACAAACTCACACATGTCCTTGATCGGAAAGATCTTTTACAAATCTGGATGTTAAAGTGGGAACTGCCAGGCAAGACGTCTAGAGCAGGACCAAAAGAGGAGGTATGTGGATGTAGTGAAGGAGGACACGAGGATGGAGATGGATGACTTGCTGTGGCGACCCCTGAAGGGAGCAGCCGAAAGGAAAAGATCTGCATAGATGGGGAAATGCCTTTGAGATGTAAAACTAAACCTTTGTGCAAACAGAACCTCACACCAACTCTACACTACAACAGTAGTGTGTCATAAGTTGTTGCCATGGGAACAACTTTGACATTAGTTCACATCAACAATTGTGCATTATATCAAAGAGTGCTTAAAGGATATTTGACTTGTCAAACAGATAATTGTCCTCTGTAAACAAATGAGTTACAGCGTGCTCTAGTAAAAGAATCAGAGTACTTTATTGATCCCTGAAGGGAGGAAAAAAAATAATCACTTTTTGTTCAGTTAAACTGCTCCAGGAAATACATTTTTAAAAAAAAATCAAATCAATAAAAATAAATTTAAAAAAAGTACAAAACCAAGCATATCTACAGTAATCCTTTATACAAGTTATTGCACAGCTGTTTATAGTTAAAGTCTGGTTTCCTGATCGTCTGACTGTCAGGGGGGGGGGTTGTACAGTTTAATGGCTACAGGCACGAAGGATCTCCTACAGCGCTCAAAAGTGCATTTATTAAGAGTTATCCCACTACTGAAAGTACTCCTGGACCCAGGAGTATCAGTGTGATGAACACTGGGTGGTACCCATTCTCCAAGATGACCTTTAACCTGGACAGAGTCCTCCTGTCCAACACCGGAGATGGTACAGATTTAAAATCTCATAAAATTAGTTTTATTTATGGAAGGAAAGGGGATTATTGTTTAAGCCTGAAACGCATTTATGCAAAGCAAAAACCAGCCTTTGTAACAACTGTGGCCTGAATATATCTATAATACAGAAATCAGAGATTTTAAAAATTATTTGAAAAAAACAAAACTAAAATCACCTGTTTGAATTTGCTGGCCAACACGTCTCTTTGTGAAACAAAATAGTTTTAACAAGTTCAGGTTATCCTTCCATCTTTTCATGAACGCTAATCATATAATTTAATTTAGGTGTGATGTCACTGAACTGTTCATATGTGAACTGAAAACACATCTCACAAAAGGTTTGCCAAATGATAATTAAAAATCTTTGTTGAAAAAGCTGATCCTGTTCAAGAAAAAATTAATTACTAAATTATTCACTTCACTTACCTACACCTGTGTAAAAGGAGAGTTAATAAATATCTAGTCAACAGATAAAAGAGCAGCACAAGTCAGACTCAAAAACAGTGAGCATTAGGCGAGATTATGAGGAAGAGGATATTTAGAAAACACCAGCTTGAAAAACCCTCGTATAAAAGTTGAAATTAAATCAAAGTTTAAAAAAAAAAAGCCCCGGGCAGAACCCCCTACTGAGAAAAAATGTGGACAAAGAGGTGAGAAGGCAGATGAGGTAGTGGGAGAGCTTCAACACAACACGGCAGTGATATAAAAGAGAAATTGTTTCAATTATTCAGCCCAAAGCAAAGAGATAAGTGCTAACTGCATACAAATTCAAGCTTTACAGATTAGAAATATGATTACCCTAATCCATTTGAAATTGGAGGCCTGGGAGGGTAAAAAAAAAAAAAAAAAAAAAAGAAACTGTTCATGGCCACAAATTTCCAACAAAGATACAGCGAGCAATTGGTCATCCCAGCTCAGCATAAAACATCAAAACATTTTATCCAAGACTGAAAAAATCTGAAGCAACCTTGAAAAAAAAAAAAAGCAATTTGATTTTTGGAGGTAAAACCTGGGCGGACTGACCGTTTCACTTACTTCACTTACTTTAACTGCCCTCTCTCTTCACGTAATCATCCCCCAGACTTGTTTTCTAATTCTGTTACAACTTTGTTTCACTTATTGAGGTTTTCAAAGGCGTTAGAGCTCACGCACGACTCCAAAAGTCAATTCATCAAGGAGTGACGATCAGCAGCACCTTGCTCCAAATAACTATAAATCCTACAGAAGTACTAAGGACGTACCTACAACTGCACCAATGATTTTTATTATTTTTGGCTTCATTTGTGTGAAACAAATAATGACACAAATTATACTCATATACAGCATTTGAATTTCGCCTAAAATCAAGACCCCCTATGATCCGGCAAATTTAGTTTATTTTATTGAGTTTTCACAAAAAAAAGTACAAGAAAATGCCTCTAATAAAACTGAATAACAAATACTTGAAATGAGAGGATTCCTTTGATATGTCAAAACAAAGAATTCCTTTTAGACTGATGAACCTTATGTCAGTCTGTCTTTGACCCCTGAAGTCATCCATCGTTGTTTTTTGAACACACACACAAACACACACTCACGTCTCCCTGGGATGCTCTTTGCACACACAATCATATTACTGATTAATAAGCCAAAGTGACACGAGCAGCCGAGCTTGTACTCTCTGCAGGAAGGGTAGCATTTTAAATTTCCAAGCAGCAGGGCCCATGTAGCTTCAGGACGAAGTGCAGGGAGCCTAAACTGCAAAGTTAACAAGACAGATTTAATCCTCTATGTTATGAACAGCCAACTGGCATCTCAAATATCTCTACTTGGCTTCAAGGTATAATTTAAGTGAGTGACCCGACTGCAAATATTTCTTGAGAACTGTCTCTTACTTATGGAGTAAGAAAAAAATGTATTAAATGTCATTACTTGGAAAGTCTTTGAAATAAAAGTGGAAATGGGGTTCAGGTTGCTTCACACAGGAAAGAGAAGTACATCCAGCTCAGTTGGGCTTTGTGCTCGTCAGAATACACAAGTCTGTGCTCCGTTTGCTCATTTATGGACGTAACATCTCCAGCTGTGTTGATTGAAGCAGGGCTGAAAAGTAGGATGGAAGATTGTGTGATGGGAAGCCATTCTGGTAAGAGAAAAGAGCCGAAGCATCTCCCAGTCGCAGCAGCACTTTCCACAACAAAACATCTGCTAATGTAATCCCATCTGAAACCGCTTCACAAAGGATGAGCCGCTGCTGTGCCCTGCACTCAAGTTAAAGACGTAAACATCTTTAACTTCTGGTGGAGACCAAGAACCTGAAAGAGCACAAAGACCATGGAAATGCTGATTTCGGTGATGTCCCACTTTCCTGAGCTGCTCAATGCAAGTTTAAAGACACGATGAAAAAGACGAAAGCTTTGTCAAAGAAAGAAAACAACTGGGACTCGACAGATGTAGCCCCGTTTAAAAATATGCTAGAAAACTAATCTTTTTCCTACTTTCACAGTCCAATATTGTGTTCTGCTGATGCATCTGATTACAAGGCCCTTCCCTTCCCTGAGATGGTCAAACTGCTCCCTCCACCTGAATTACACCTGAGAAGGTCAGTGCAGCCACAACTGCTGGATGAGCCTCAAATCGCCCAACTCACATCCACGTTAGAGGACATCTTGGACCCTTGACGACAACTTTATTCCAGCTCATCCACCCATCAATATATTCAATGCCTGTTTTCATGTTTCACTACAGCTAGCCACCAGTTCTAGAGGAATTAGGTTTTGGTCATTTAAAAAAAAAAAAAGGAAGCATGCCAGACAGTGCAGTCACTTACGTCTCTCTAGTACTTTACAACTACATTGTCTGCATTTACACTTAAACCTACAGGACAGTACACCTCCGAAGGAGCAAACAGTTAATGTTCGATGCCACATTTGGGGATTATATTTAACTATATCAAAAAGAGGATTTCATTAAATCTGAAAAGAAACCTGTAAGGCTTACAGAGGATTTGACTAACTTCACATGAATCATTCATAAAAACAGCTTTTATTTTTTTCCCCCATCAGCGATTATTCTCAAACAGCTCCCATCACCTCTGTAGAGGATGGACGGCGTCATTTTGAAGCAGAATCCATTTAACATATGAGGTAACAGATGTGAGCGTGTACACGTCTGCCTCTCAGGGCTGGATGGTTTCTAAACTTAGTTTAGTGGTCTTTTGAGTCGTCCATCCTATTTCCGATCACATCCCAAGGTGACGGGATGATTTTCTTTAATACACTGGCATGTTGCATTGATGAGAGAGTGGGGGCGAGGGGGTAAAAAGGCAACCGACGTGTTTGCTTTGTCCTCTCTTAATACTGCATAGTGCTTTCTCTGACACAACCTGGTATTACATCCTCTCTAATCAGATTTGCTGAGCGCGGCCAAATGCCGGGCTCCTATCTCAACGACCACAAACCGGCGAATGGGTGAGCTATCAGAAGCCCATTTGGAATAGCGGTGATCACTCCTGACAGCCGAGCGGGAGGGGAGGCTGCACTCACATTTGGCTCAGCGATCAAATGTCATTTTATCTCCGCTGTGCTCTTAAAGGTAAAGGGCTTCAGGTTGACTGTTGGTTACAAGAACAAATGAAAGCCTTGGGTTTGTTTGTAGCCGTCCCTGCTCTCTCAGCTTCTCTCTGTTGTGGATAAAAACAGAAATCGCACGCTTTATCCCATTTTGATCCTTTGTATGTGGTGGATGCTTCTACACTGGACCTCCAACTTGTGTCCAACATAGAGCGAAACCGTAGTCATAGCCTGACGTGCATCTCCCTAGAACCATTATGATGTATCAAGTCCATGTTGAATACAATAATAAAAAATAATCTTTGTCAGTATATATCTCACAAAACGCACCAAAATTTGTCCTCTGCTTTTATACCCATCACTAGTTACACGAGGAGCAGCAGGAGCTCCTGGGTACCAGTTGGGGTTTAAGAGACTTGTTCAGGGGCCCACAGTGGGTCACCTGTTACCAACCTGGGGGGATTGAACCTGGGTCCTTCACGCCCAAGCCCACCTCTGTAACACCTAGGCTACCTCTCCCCTACAGCATTGGCATTACCTACTACTATTAGTGTATTATTTCTTTATAAAGAAACAAAACAGATGCTGCTCAGCCTTCATCAACCCTCGGTAGTGCTGTTACAAGTTTAAAAATGCTACAACACTAGCCTAATGTTGACTATGAGTGTAGCTGCTACACAGAAGCATAAAAAAAAGCTTCAGACCTACCGCTAGCATGTTCATGAAGGGCAGTCGTGTCCTGACTTTTGGCTTAAGTGAAAGACAATTTTTGAGGACCAAACCAGGCAGTTCAGAGCAGCTTTGCTGCGCAACGAAGCAAACAAACTACAAGGAAGAAAAAAAGTCTTTCAAGTTTAAAATCCTTAGTAATGTTTTTAAAAGCCTGTATTGTCCAGGGGGCTTATGCCATAATACTTTAGATAATATTTCTTCAGTCTCGAATAGTCTCACATCTAACACCAGTTGAAGCCCAACGTCATTTGTACCCATCAACAACAGATCCAGCAGCCTTCCTCAGCATCATTTAGCTACCAGAAGTCAGTTAGAGTTCTGCATCTTGTTTTGACAAATGCAAAGATAAGGAAAGCTGTTGACATCACCACACCTGAAGCCAGTATTTCAGAAGATGCACTCACATGCACTGTGCAGTAATTCACACTGATACAATGCTTTCAAAGTTGCAGGGGTATCCCATTTGTCAGGAAATAGTTTCAACCCCGTTTTAAGGGTCACTGGTGGGCGTAATGAAAAGGTGTGGGCAAAAGACTGAGGAGTAGAAACTAGACTGGGTCATAAATGGACAAATATCTACTTTATAGTGGAGTAAAATAATATAATTAAATACTAGCACTTGTCCAGCGCAGCTATTATTCATTTTTCACCCATGCGTCTTTGTCCTTTATTACTTTTTTGGCCCTTTTGATAATAAAGTGTGTAAATGTAAGCTCCCTCCTAGCATTCAAGCTAGGTGTAGTTTCATCTCCAAGCACCTTGTACCG
>JAOWBL010000012.1:8580986-8665766 GCA_028564865.1 Zenarchopterus dispar
ATAATAAAGTGTGTAAATGTAAGCTCCCTCCTAGCATTCAAGCTAGGTGTAGTTTCATCTCCAAGCACCTTGTACCGTTACAGGGATTGTACAAAGAACCTTCTGTGTTGGTGTAATTATTAAAAGTCTTCATTCTGTGTAGGATGAGACTTATGTAAATGGTTACACCTACCTCCTACCCGAGGTAAATGAGTAGTACATGACTGTCTCTAGTCAAGAGTGTAGTTTAAGAGGGTGACTTCTTATTTTTCCTCTCCTTTTCTTGTAACTGCCCTTGAAACTCTGCCCCAACTCTGAAACAGTCACGTGATTTATTTTGTAAGCCATGTCTGGATTCAAGTGTTTCCTGTTCAATCCCCGTTCTTTAATTTTTTACTACTGTGCAGTCGAACAGAACCATTGAGAAGAATCAGAAACACGAGCAGGAATAACAATATTTAGGTGTTTATCACACCAAACATCCAAAACTGCTTCATCTATTGTAGATGCCATGAGTCACAGGCAGATGTTTATAGTTGCTCTACCTGCAGAGGTCAAAGTTTATTGGAAACTGAAGACTGGTCCGTTTCATCAGTAACAAAGAAAATCTTACATGTTCTTTCTAACCTATTCTAAATATTTAAGTTTATGCAACTTCCATACGTGCATGGACTAATTCAAAGAAAGGAAAGATTTCGTCTTTAGGAAGCTAAACCAAAGTGCCATTAGGACCTTAATGAGTAGCTACATTAGCGATGCCAAGGATCATCCATCATCCATCTAGTCTTCATTTGAACATCTGGAGAGACTGAAAGCGACCGAGTAAAAAGAGAAAAAGCAGCCTGTGGCCTTTCTGGTACTCAGAAAAAACAGCCACTTAACCCTCACAACATACTGTGTAAAACTGATTTTCTATCCATCTTATAAAAAAACTGGATTTTTTTTCCTTCAAAAAGAGTTGATCTAGTCTCTATCATCTCACAGACGTGGAGGACTGAAGCTGATCTCACTTCCAATTCTTAATTTTCATATTTAAATCACACATCATCTCCCAATTCCAACCACAGAGTGAAGAAGAACCGAATAAACCTGTCTGTGATGTCACCAACAGGTGCTGGCTTGGCCAGGTGTATCCTTAGCGAAAGCCGTACCCTCTGATTCACCGCCATTTGGAACAAGGTTGGAATGCTTTACGTGATGACTCAGGAGTGTCCAGGAGCCTCTATTCAAAACCACCAAGTTGGACCAAAACGTTTTTACTGCAAAGCAACACATTCCTAGTCCCCGACACTCGTACAGTTATTGATTCTGATTTGTTGCTGTCTAGAGGCAGGTTCTTCTGCGTCAGTCGGTACTGCCCTCATGGAAATCAGTCAAACCCAGAAGAACCAGACTGGGTTTCAAAGAGAAAAATAATTCAAACGACTGGTCAGGGTATTGATGAGCCACTTTTGAAGCTCAGCTGTGGGAGCTGTGGTTGTCACCATGACCCCAAATCAACCCAAAACCGTGAAAATTGTTCGACTGAACAAATCTGGCACACGGTTATCACAAACCAGCCATTTTCCCGTAGATCCTCCTAACCTATGACAGCCATGGACATTACCTGACATTCATTCTAATTAAATCTCCATCCATCCTCTTTTCAGATGACCTTTAGATGGGAACAGCTGATCAGCCCTCTGATCCGTGCACCACTTCAGCTGTGCTTCAATAACAGTACAATGTGACCCTATTGTGATCTGCCTCGGGGGTGTGGGGTGTGGGGGAGCGTTTCACAGCATGTGGCTACAAGACGCCGTTTACAGCGGGAGCCATGAGCCAACTTCCCCCCCCACAGTCCACCTATGGTGACGTTAAGCTGACGTCATACCTGCACCTTGCTTCCTGCTCCAGTCAGGAGGAACTGGCTGAAATCCACTTTTTCACCAAACTGGTTAAATTGGATTTTAAAATGGTCTCCTCCTACAGTTAACAGGACAATAAACCACATTATATTTGAAACATCAACTTAGAGCTCAGAAGTCAAGTTTATCTAAAGTGTTTAGCAGTTAAAGTGATGATATCTACCACCTCTGACACCCCAGACTGCAGTGCAGCCGTTACTCAAAAAGCAAGCCCCTAATCATACATCAATGTGTGGTTTTTGTATGGTTTCAACTCAAATCACACGTTTTGTTGAAGATGATCACTAACCTCTTGGTATCAAACTTTGTTTTGCGTTTTGGACAACTAGATTTTTTTTAAATTTAACCTCTTTTCAACAAAGAAGAACATCTTTATATTTCTTGTGATTGATGCAGCGGAGGAGGAAGACCATGAGATTAATGGAGTGGTATCATCATTTGCAGAAGGTCATTAATGTGGACAATGAAACCATTTTGTCCCTTCATTTCAGATTTAAATCCAGCGTCTCGTCAGCTTTAGTCTGGACATCTTGATAAAAGATCTGTGACCTTCAGAAGGTGGATTTCTCTACATACAAGACTCTTGAATAAATGAGTTGCATTTCTATAGGAAAGTCTCATTGTACTATATAATCCTGCTGCCTACAAAGACTTATTTCACCAATGTTTGGGCCAATTTAACTGTAATAAAAGAAACAAAAAATAAAATAAACCCAACTAAAAACGAGCTGCTGGGTCTTTAGTTGCCAAGCAGCAAAAGAGGAGACTGATTATACTGTGACAAAGGTCGCATTTTCTCTGTTCAAATAATAGCCAAAAACCATTAAAAAGCTATTTTATGAATTTAGATGCAGCACATTCAAGTCTTAGCAAATTTTCAAACCAACAGTTTAAAATTTTTAAATCTTTTCATGACATGTTTTGGCAAGTTGAAGGCAATAATTATGTACTAGTTCACACTTTTCACACACAAATATAATTAAAGTAGGTATAGACACGTCCTCAACGCCTCAAGTTTGAATTCTCCGACTTGTTTCGTGGACCTGTGGGTTCCACATACCAACATTGTTCTGCACAATTAAGGTGACTTCTTTGTTCTTTAAGAAAATATAAATCTAACTTTCTTTACACTGTTACCAGGAACAAAGTGGAGGCTTTCCACCTTCCTTCAATTATGCAATATTGTGAGAACTCTGACTTCTTGCTGGCCCTTGCACATACTTGTTGGGAGAAGCTCAAACAATCTGCATGTGAAAATGTGTAAGACGGATGTTTGTTCTTTACACAAAACATAGTTCAGCCGAGATAAAAAAGATGCAGAAATACATGAAGTAAATTTACCTGAGATACTGAAGTCAAAGCATGTAAACGATGTTGATGAGGGGTCGTGATGGTCCGAGTCTCTAGTGGATGTGTATTTAGAAACAGTCCACGGCAAACATAGATGCTGAGCTAATTAAACCTTAAGTACTTTTAAATTATGAAAATAGTTTGTTACAATTTGTGACTAGATACTTACAATGTTTATGGCTTCAATCCAAATAAATATAAAACTCATTTTGCAAACACCAACATTACATGATGAGGGACAATTTCTCCAACTGTCTTGATTGTCATCTCTAATTTCCTTGCAACCCAACAGCACATCACACCACAAAAAAAGAAAAAAAGCACAGCTATTGCTACATTTGAAGTTGGCAATTTGGGAAGTTGCAGTCCATCATTGTGTGAATCACATCATAGCTCGTAGGATTGTATGACGGTGTAAAACAAAGTTGTCGGGGTGTCCCATAGTTTTGGTGGTCCCCCTCTGCCTTAAGGTGTCATGGTGTAAAAAAGATACAAAGAAGAAAACTGCTTTTAAAACTCAGCCTTCAAGGCTCCCACACAATTTATGACCAAGAAACTCAATACTTTATAACTCACACTGGTTGGATGGTGAAAACTCAAAAACAATCCAATCACTGATGGCCTGGTAGCTATTGCTTTCTTCCTTTTAAAAATTGTCACCTTTAATTATGTCAAGTCCTGGAAGTGAAGCAGAATTTCCAAAGATGATTGGTAACAGCAGAGTAAGATGACGTTTCATACTTAAACTAAAAAAAAAAAAAAGCTTGGTTACAACTTCCCTGAGTTGCCAAAGTACTTTCACTGTCTCAATCGTAAAAACATTCTTCCCTTTCAGGACCTGCAGGGATGTTGAAGGCAATGAAACCACCAACCATTACAGTCCACATAAAGATATAGAAATATGGTCAAAAGTTTAAGTCCAAGTCTGATGAATTAAAGATGGGAGTGGATTAAGAAACAGAGAATGATGTAATAAAAACTAGTTTTACATCTTAAACTGTAAAACAAGGCTTGCAAAATCTACTTAATCCATGCCAAGCTTTTTTCTTAATTTTTAACAGACCAAAAAAAACAAAACAAAACAAGACTATTATTCCTTTAATGTCACTGCACACATCTTCCCTTTCTCCATTACCCCGCTCCGTCAGCAGCGACAGCAGAGTTCTCACAACAACGTGGGCTATATCTGCCTCACGAAAACTCAACTTTGTTTCTCTGCCGCTGAAATTATCCATTAATCATCCCTGAACTACTTCTCCAACCCTGGAGGAAGTGCTGAAGAGGTAACAGCTCGGTGGAAAGAGAAAAAAAAAAAAAAAATCACTCAGAACATCATATGCGATAAGCTGCTGATTCAGACGACAAGGCAGTAACCCGATCATGGATTTGAATTTAGATATTTCATCTTGGCAGGATGCTTCCCCTTTGATAGTCTTATGCATATTCATTAGGCGTGATACCCACCAGAAGGTTATTATCCATAAATGTCACTCTGTAATTAATTAATCCTGTCTGCTGGTTTCTCTCCCTGCCTCATTAATGAGCCAAGTCTAGCTGATTGTATTCATATTCATGTGTCCAAATATACAGCTCTATTTCGGATTCAGATGCCAGAATATTTCACTTCATTAGCAGCAGGAAGTGCCGCAGGGCCATTTGACAGGCAGGATCTGCATTCTGAGTCTCCTGTCAGCAGCGTACATGGGATGCCGCTCGTCTGTTTGGGTTGTTACCGTAATGAGCGAACACATGGCTCCGGAGTCAAATATAAAAGGGCCGCCTTCGTCGCCGAGGCAAAGTTTACGCACATTTGAATGAGAATCACCTTCGATGGGTAATGCAGTCCAAGGAGACAATCATGGGGGTAATTTTGTGCTGTTTAGCAAATTGATTTTTAAAGCTACCCTTGAGGCACATCCATTACCTTTGGGTTGAGTTTTAATAAAAATCCAATATGAATTTGCACAAAGCCAAGAGGGGTAACTCTGGCACATTAGGCTAATAGAAAAGAATACACAGCTCAAGAAAGTGGCTTGCAAATAGTTTGACATTTACCCCGCCATGCACTCTATTATTGGCCGAGAAATTTCTCCTAAGGCTCTGCTCAGTTATGCACAGTGCCTTCCACAAATGGCAATATCTATATGGACTTAAGGGAAAAACTAACATAATTGAGCGATATGTAGCCCATGTGAGCGCTTAACACCATGATTTTCAGCTGCGAGAGGCGGTCAAATTGGAAAGTTGCACATTAAAAACCCTCTTCTGAGCGACAGGACGTCTTCAGCAAAACACCAAAACACTTCTTGAATTTAAGCGTGGAAACACTTGACCAAGGGGCTCCCTTTGTATACACAGATTTCTGATTACAATAAAAATAGAAATACACTCGTAGTTCACTTTCTCTGTGGTTTGCAAAAGCTCAAAAGTGGCTTGGCAATTACATAATATTTGAGTAAGAGAAAACATTGTAAAAGTACTACCTTAACATTGGAGAACATCTAAACATTAACATTTTTTAAATAGATAAATAGATTAATAGATAATAACTAATACAATACAATAATACAATTAATACAATAGATTAAAAAGGGGGAAAAAATTAATTTTCAGATTTCATTTAAGCACAAAAGTTTCATAAAAATGGGAAACCACTGACTTTTTTTTTTTTTAAAGTGTACTAATGAGATGTGCAGCTATCATATGTTGAGGTAATCTGTGACTGAGTAAAATAATTTAAATAGTAGCTTTAATATTGTTAAGGTCCAAATCATTTATAGGTTGTCATGACCTGATGGAGAGCGAGTTTAACCAGGATTGAGACTCCAGCCTGGGAGGTGATGAGATGCATTTCTGCATCTGCAAGGCCATGTTACACATCAATCTGATGTAGAGATCCTTGGTATTTTTCCAGAGTCTTCTGTTAACATCAATCTTAATGTTTAAATGACTCACCTGTTGTTTTGGTGTCATTTCTCTGTCATCCGTCTCTTTGACCGCTTCACCTGAAAATGGAAGTAAATTGAATTCCAAACAAGTCAATGTCAAGTCCTTCTTCCTTTTCAGCCCTCCTTAGACACATTCTTTAAATATAAAAATATAAAGAGTACATTTCTTTCTCAATAGTGACCAAAAAAAAAAAAAAAAAAAAAAAATAGAGGTTTTAGCTTAGAAATGGCGTAGAATGACTTAAAGTTTTGCTGCCAGTGCCTAACTGGGTAATTACCCTTAATTGTTCTTGTTGTTTTAAGGATATAATACACAAAATCTAAACCATCCTGGAAATTGCTTTCTTTTGAGGAAGGCTGTAAGCATGTTATAGCCAAGGTATTCACAGAAGTGTAAAATTTTAACATATTTAAGATTAGCCCACATATCCAAGAAACACAGAGAAAAAAATCTAGAGTCATATGATTTGTCCTACGGTTTAAAATTTTAGGATTCAAGTGAAAGAAATCATCTAATACTTAGGAAAAAAAGAAAAAATCTCAAGGTGCTCAATACCTCCATGAAAACAGAAAACATGCTTGTGATTGTGTTTCTGGACTGTAAAATAACTTTAGTTGCATTATAAAATAGTTCTAACAAATGAAACACCATGACATAAATATTCTGCTGCTATAAACTGCTTCATACCATGAAGAGAGAAGAATGGTTAAAATAAGACTCATTAGGTGTAAAATAGGTGGGGGGAAAAAAAAAGTCACTGTCACGTCTCCTAATCCTACGAAAGGTGCCAGCTGTTAGACTATTTTAGTGCAGTGGTGAATCATACCTTGGAAGTTTTGGTTAAGGAGATGTTGGAGCGCCGAGTCTTCCTCAGGAGGGATTTCTCCTTGAAAGAAATTAATGCTGTATATTTAGTCTCATTAACATTAGAACATAGGATTATCTCAAAAACAGTTACCCAGCTTAAATCAAAGATATGTTTTTATTTTAGTTATCGTTTATAGAGGAGAATTTGCAAAAAGCTTATTAATCCTAAAAGCTATGCATCACTCTGATTAGCTGACATTAGCCATCTTTAATTGAGCTTTCTATTTAACTCGCTTTCAAACAGAACTAGTAGGATTTTCATTGTTGACTTTCACATTTCTGAAGTTACTAATTATCTTTGTTTTTATAGTGAGAACAGAGCGGCAGAGTTTGTCATGGTTAACGTCCTGCTAGCAAGTCAGCTACATAGCTATTAGCAAAACATCACAAGAGAGACTTATACAGATTAAGATTTGATTAATTCTGTAATTTAGCAGAGATATTTGTCTCAGTGGCAATTTGAGGCATTAAGGAATTAGCTTTGTTTTTTTCTTTAAAAATAAATAAATAAATAAATAAATAAAAGGGCCAGCTGGCTGCTAAACTAAAACAGAATCACTACTGCAGCTTTGTGGAATAAAGAACATCAACAACACATCTTAAATATGCTTCTGCATAAATACATTTGCCATTTTTACTGTTACTGTGTAAAAACTCAAGCACCCATTTTCTTTTATGGGTTAATTTCATGCCTGGGGTTGTTGTTCTGTCCATTCTCATTAATTTAGCAGCCAAACATAAATAAAAACTGCATCACTATACAGCCACTCAACCACAACATGTTATTACTGTAAACAACACAGAACATGGCTAATTGTGGATATCTAATTGCATAGAATAATAAGAGGCTTAATACTTACTTTAAATATATGGGTAAAAGCAGGACGAAGGATAAAAACGTAAATCCCCAGCACTGGTAAGTAATATCTCTGTAATAAAGTCTGAAAAAGAGCCTGGGAGAGAACAGATGCACAGTAACAACTAACTAGTCTGGACACAGCTGAAACCAATTAAGGTAATTAGCTGAGGACAATAGAGAGCAGAGAGAGGGGAAAAAACAAACAAAAAAAAGTTAACTTGAGCAAGACAGGGTTACAGATGTCAAATTGTCTCCATGGGGCATTTCTTGAGAAATTCACACTCAATATCAAATTCAGAGAAGATTTCTGAAACTAGTAGCAAGACATGTTTCATAAGTGATGCATCAAAAGTTGTCTTTTTATCCAGCTTTTAGAGCTTTTCCTCACCGCTCACGGACACACTCAACAATGTGTCTTTCAGATTTCCAACAAAAGAAAGTCTCTGTCGCATGTGCTCAAGATGATTCGCCCGTTTCTCTTTTCAGGCACTGCACCAGTTTGAAAGAGTTACAGCTCGGAGTAATTTGGGCCTATTCCCTTGGAAATTTCTCCCGGTGTGTCCTTGAACAGGAAGCTCGCGGTGCACAGAGCCATAAAGTTCTCATTTGTCATCTGGATTGTGTCCGAGTTCCTTCCAGAGTTTGCTCACTGGGACAAAGAAAGAGACAACATGAAGGCTGCTTTATCGCTTCACGTTTGATTGCATTTCCCAAGAAAATAAATACATTTAAAAAAAAAAAAAAAAAAGACTCCATTTTATTCCTCGGCAATTCAAGTTTCTCTGTTTGGTTCTTGTCAGTGTGCACTGTTTTGAATTGTGAAGGCTTCAGTGGGTGACGGGACCTCATTTTGAATTTGCAAAAGCATAAATCAGCATGTTTTCCAAGATATCAGGAATCCACCGCCTGCTTGCTCTTCTTTGCACCAGCCGATAAGGTTATGTTGAGTCTAAAGGGTGTGAACGCAGGATAAGTTATGTGTGGTGTGTTCGGCTGTAGCTCCAATTTAATGTAGTGTAATGGCTTTCACTGAAATGTTAAGCTGAACTTATAGATAGCATTGCTTATGATGGAGAGGGTAATGTCCCTGGAATAAGAATCTGCTGAAAAGTCAAGTATAACCTCTGTGCACCAAAATGTAGCACACTTCCAAGCTTCTTCCCCTTTTTTTGGTCCTTTTTCTGGTTCAAGCATATACTTTAAATTAGCACATCGGTACCTTACTATATGAGCAGCCCTTCATTATTGGAAATATGTGAAATATAAAAACAGATTGTATAGATCAGTTCATGAAATGACCTATAAAATGTACGCTAAATGTCATTTTGCTAAAAATGTGCCTTTTTCAAGGGATTTAAAGAAGCATGAGAGATAAGAGGCTTCTTTAGAATACAAGACGTAGGAAGAGAAAGAGGCCACCAGGCTTTTATCATCCCAGCATGTGCAAATTTCTACACTTAAAATGACCAAAGGAAGGGCTGCTTATCTTTTTAGCTGAAAAACTAGAACGTAACACTTCTACATTTTGGTGCTGTGTAAGAATACATCTGAGCTGCAGAAAAGGAAACTACGTTTCAGGGTCACCAGGACTTTCAAGTTTGGGGTTACTTCTGGTTGGAAGTGACCACCTAGACCCAAAATGAGCTCAGCTAAGCCCATAATGACCACAAAAAGACCAAATAACCACAGAAAGAAGCAAAACTGCAGATATAAAATAAAAGAGACCTAACTATAAACACACAAAAGCTAAAAAAGAAGCACAATGATCTAAATAATTATACCAAATGATGCCATGATAAGAACAGTTTTGCAAATACAAGGAAAACAGCCTCAACAAAACTTTTAAATGAATCTGCAATATTCAGTTGTCTTGAGAGCAAGGGGCCTCTAACAGATAATAGAAATGCTTCATGATGGACGATGGCCCCAAGAAAAGATACAAACATAAAGCAAAGGCAGGAACTGAAGCCAGGAAACATGAAAGTGGGCAACAGACTGGGCTGTTAATCAGTTAAAATCTTTCAATCACTATTAATCAAAAGATTTTCATGGGTAACTCATGATTGTTTTAATGTTCTGTTTACTGTAAAGACATCTAAAAAACTCCAATAATACAGGAGCAGTCAAATGGTCGTATCATTATTATAATCTCAAAAACATTTCTTCAAAGTCCAAACTTGAGGCCTGAAAAAGCATCAACTGATGTTGATCAAAGCAATTCTAACACAAAATAATGTCCAATTAAACATTCCCTCTTTTAATAAGTTTTTATTGAACATATTTATAACCTGGTTTTAAAAAAAAAGCTTTGTTTGTATTGTTTAATTTCACATCTATGACAACTCTGAGCGAGGCTCATTTTTCGGACCACCTCAGCTGAATTTACAGAAAGCACTATTTTTTTCTGACTTGGGTCAACTGAAGGAGCAGGAAGTCTGCTAGCCATCAGACGCCAGCCTCTAAAACAGACTTCTAAATTTTGTAGCAGATGGATCTTTGAATTGAGTGAACTTGGTCTGATAATCTCCAGACCCCGTTAAGTTGACTAACAGTACCTGTAGCCAGTGGGTACCCAGTTGCTGCTCCTTGTTGCTTGATGCCGCTAGCTCCCATCGACCCAGTGGAGCTACGCTAGTCCTCGTTTCAGCTCTGTCAATACTCATTTTATGTAATTTTAGTCATGAGATCTAACATGACAATGTTTGGAAATATTTCATCAAAATGGTTAAGATAAGCTCAGTCAACAAATATAAAATAGTTAAATAGTAATTAAAAGTGGGCGAGTTCTAGCCACTCTCTCTTTCATTCGGCCACTTTTGGATTAATTTGACTTGGGATGCTTCAGCTCCTGCCAACATGTCGTTATGAAGAAAGATGAAAAAAGTGCTATAAAATCACTCTTCAGAATACCGATAGGAGGTTTGATCGACACAACATGGTCCACAACATGTGCCAAGGAAAATGTAGTGGGACAATAAAGAAATGACAATTTGGTGTGAATGTATCTAATACAACCTGAACTGCTGCGAAGTTCATGAAATGAGTTTTGCTCATTTGTTTTTTCAAAGACGTCTTGCCGAGCAAGCAGAAATCAACCATCCTTCATATCTGGAGCCATCGAGCAACTTTTGATCCATTTCCAGGCTCACTACTGTGATAAAACCTGGTTTGGAGACCAGTAGTCCTGAAGAACCAACAGCAGAACAACTTTAAGTTTCCTCAACACAACAGTGAGTCATATAGTCTGAACATATTTCCTTCAGTGATGTCTGTATTGCATCATGTTTTGTGAGATAGAATTAGTCATTAAATTTCTAATTCCCTCTCAGACACACACTTACCTTCTCCCGTCTCCTCTCCTGTCAAATGAGTGGAGGACTTCATCTCATCTGGGAGAGCCTGAAAGCAAGTAGATTACGGAAGTGGAGACTGGTACCTGCCAAAAAGCTCCGATGCTCCACGAGCCAGTGTGTGAATGTGACCACAGATACGAAGGACGTAGCTTAAATTTATAGATGCTTGCGAGTGTTTGAAAACTTCGCCAGTCATGAGGAGATTTTGTCCCAGACGTCCCAAACTTTTCTCACTGTTGGGATTATGATGCTGTCAGCGCACGCCGTCATGGGAGTCTCTGCGAAGGGAACGATTAGTTGAGAAATATTGCCTGAAGGCTCACTCTGCTATCTCCTCACATGGTGTGCAACTTCTCAGCTGTGTCCAAAACACAAAGAAAAACAACAAAAAACTGCATTTGTGTGTTTGTTAGTCTGAGAAAGACGTAATCACCTGTGGCAGATTGCCAGGCTGCCGTATGTCTTTTCTTCCGTCTGTGATTGTTCAACTCATTCCCAGCCTCCTCCCTTAACCCCCTCCAGAGTAGCTGATATCACTCCTCCTCTCTTCTCGTCCAAATGAGACTCGGTGTTTGATGTGTGGGCTTCCCGTGAGCCCCTGCGGGAGATGAAGTTGAAGTGTGTTCCCCTTGTTAGCGGAGGCCTTCGCAGCCAAGATCCAACAGACAGCATGCTGCTTTCCTCGCTCCCTTCCTCCGTCATGTTGGAGGAAACCTCTGAGAAACTTTATCTGCAGATTTCAAATGAACACCGAAGAGGGGGCAGCTTTGTTAAAGGAGACTATAAGACTACTCGGTGCTATTCAGAATTGTTTTAATTCCTTCTTTGAGTGGAGCTTCTCAGACTCTTTCTGAATCAAGAAAGCAACTATTTCAAGGAGGGGGAGGGCAGATTTGGGTGTAGCAGGGTTACCATTAAAAGTGGGACTAATGACGGTTTAAGAATGACCTTGATGAAAATAGAACTCTGTCCTTTGGAAAAATGAGCTCTGATGAATTAAAAAAAAAAAAATTAAATGCTATTGAAGTTCTAAAGTAGTCTGCTCTTTATCTCACAATGGCGCCTAACTGAAGCACAGCCCAGCATAATGCGAGGGATTATAACGAAACACTGATGCAGTCTCAGTTTCTTATGATGTTACATCATGCCTCACAGCGATGCTAAAAATGTAAGAAACTGCCACTTGGCCTTGATTTTACAATGCTGATACTTGTGAAATTGTATTAAATTAAAATCAGGACTCCGTGTGGAAGTTACTCTTAAAGCTAAATGTCAACCTTCTTGATCCACTCCTGCACTGATGTGTGTTTGGCGTTGTCCAGTTGAAACCTCCTACTTTGTTCAAGTTTCATCTACATACAGTAGATAACTCAGTTTTACTTTATATAGAAGCAAAACAGCCCCATAACATTATGCTACCACCACCATGCTAAACAACTGGTTATAGTCTTTCTGATGAATGCTGTTGACAGCCACACCTTCAGATCTTCAAACGTGTGTGGCTATATTTGTTATATCCAACCAGGTTATATATTTATATTTTCACAATAAGGAATACACACACCCACACACATATATATATATGGAAATTTCTTAATTTTCTTTTTCCATGTAGTTCAACTTGGAAGAGCAGAGGCTTCTGTCTTTGACCGCAGTCTCTCAGTCTGTAGTGATGGAAAAGTTGCTCAACTGTAGACACTGGTGCTCCAGCAGCTTCCAGTTCAATCTCCTCAGTTCAGAGTGCCAGTTTGAATTTTCTATCTCATTCCAGGTCTTGGACAGTGATGCTAAATTGGCTGTAAGGTGTGTGTGAGAATGAATGGCTGCTATGAACTTACCGGGGTGTACCCCACCTCCTGCTCCACAACACCTGCCCCTGTGACACTGAATAGGATGGAAGAAAGGGTTGAATTTTGTCCGAATCGCTATACTCAATTACTTGCACTCATCTACAACTTGAACATCTACAGTTGTTTATGAAGAACGTCAAGAAGCATTGCAGAACCAGTTAGTACCGCGCCTTTGACTTCATAAAAAATAAGTTAAGTGGGTCTAACCTTAAATGAACAATAACCTTTAACTCTTTGGGATTCAAAAATTCATTTAATAATTAAAAAAATAAAATAAAATAAAGAAACTCATGTGGCCAATGCCAAGTATTCCCTTACTGCTCTCACAGGATCTAAGAAGGTAAGTTCCAGCAAGATGCTCATCATCAATCCTTGACAGGACCATCAGCAGGGTTGCTGACCCCTATAAAAGAAGGCATTTTAGTAGTTAGCTGGTTTGAAGCATTTAGGGGTGTCATAACACAACGTCAAGAGGAAACGACATAAGCAGTGCTATTAGAGAAGACATTATGGCTTCAAGTCAATCTTGAAATGATTACAAAGCCATTTTTTTTAAACAATCTGGAATTAAAAGTCCTACAGTGAGAAAGACTGTTCACAAAGGGAGAGCCATCAAGACTCTGAGCCTCACTGAGAATCCTCAATGTTAAAAAACTGGGCTGAACAATTATGGTTTGTCTGAATTGCAGAGGGGAAAAAAAAACAAACAAATAAAAAACCTCTTCTGTTTTAAGTTCACAAACTTGAACCAGAAGTAAAATACCTTCTGAAACAATGACATTTGGAAATATGAGATTAAAGCTGTTATCTTTAATGCTCAACACCATGAATGCCCAAAATCTCTCAGCATTTCAGCAGAACCACCTGATGCTCACCGTCAAACAATGGTGGAGGGTTGAAAAGATTAAATCACACAGGAAATGACTCCTTCACATTAAACATGGATCTACAACCAACTGAACTATGGGGGTACTTAGTATTAGCCTATGTTTTTTTTTGTTCCCCCTCTTTTGGACATATCTAGATGCAGCTCAAAATGACAGAGACACAACAGTGTTGCACAAGAAGTAAATAGAAAAAAAAGGACACTTCCTCACTCTTTTCTACTAGGACATGTTTATTTACAGCGGCAAATGACAGGAGTCACAAGTGTTCCACAGGTACGTACAGAGAGACATCAATAGTTCCCACCTCCTGCACAAAGCACACTCAGCGGGTACAGTCCAGGGGACACGGGGAGCATGGGGACAAAGAGGACATATACTGTACACTGAGCTCAAACACACTTGTTTTACCCTCCCCCCCGACAGAAAAAAAATAAAACGACCGAAGCGTGGTGGAGGAGTGGAAAGGCTCGGGAACGGGGAAAGAGAAAAGGATGGGGGTGGGAGACAGAGTCATATTCAAATACAAAATAACATGTACAAATCGTATAGCCTCCAGGCACTGTGTTCCCGTATTTACAGCGATCATGACGCACAGCAGAACCACTCCACGGCAGGCCTGTCCACTCCACGTACGCAGGTCACAGGGGGTCGCTGAGAGGAAACCAAGCCAGCGCGACCAGGTTGGAGATGAAAAGTTTTGAGTGGGAGGCGGGGGAACGGTGTTGGGGGGGGGCGTGCAGACACATGCGTGTCGTGCTGCAGCCTGAACAATCAATCACCACCACAGACCTCACACCTGCCAGGTGGTTTTCACATATATGACTTACAGAGCTGCATAACGGAGCTGAAAAGTGTGCATACGCTTTAATATACAAAATTAAATAAATTAGGAAAAAATTAATCCTGGGATAGCAACATATTCATTTCTTGAGTTTTTAATTTACGATATGATTCAATAAGGAAACTTTTATTTTGAAAAATTGAAATGGCCACACGCAAACACGTACGATGATGACTTACAGTACGTGCAGATACATTCAACAGGCACACATGCAACCAAGTGTGTTCAGTCACCCATGCATGTATGCACGCACGCACACACACACACTCACAAAGTGATGTGTTACACACCATTAAAACCAGACTTATGCAGCCCATCGTTTAACTGAAGTAGTCTCAAACTCATCCGTTACTGTACAGTGTCATCGACTACGATCCACGATCCTAACACTACAACTCCCAGAATTCACAGCATCACAATAGACGTCGACCCAAAAGCAGCTACGCTGCGATCAAATGTTTGTTTGATGGACTACACGGCTGCAGCAGGATTTCAGCGCAAGAGCAGAGGAAGGAAGAAAAGAAAAGAAAAAAAAAGTACATTAATGCTGTAATTACTGCCTCCATTAAATTGTTCTCAAATAGCCGTAGGGCATGAGTTGACTTCAGGGAAAGCAAATGAATGAAGAACGCAATATTACAATATTACCAAACTTTGAACCTGAACACAACTGAAAGAGGAAAAGTGGAATATATAAAATAGAGAAAACAAAAGCAATAATAATCTAAGAAATGTTCACAAAAAAAGCCAAGCTTTCTGCATTAGGAAATAAAAGACACATCTTTTAAGAGTATATTTACATAAAAGCTCTGTAAAATATTCTCTTTTTTTTTTCTTTCACCTATGTACAACACACGACGACATCAGAGAGAATAGCGACCAAACAGAGAAACAAAAAAAGGTTTAACAAAAAGCGTCTGAGGCAGATGCGAGACAGGATTGAATGAATAAAATCAACGTTTTTCCTCTCACTTTCCTAATCCGTCAAGGTATACCAGAGGTTAGGATTCGGTGCCTCAGTGTTGACGCCTTTCAGCACTATCGAGATATCATTGTTGCTCATTTTACACCAAAGCGTGAAACATACATTCTTAAAAGTATCGATAGCAGAGGTTTCACCCATGATGACATCTGTATACGTTTGTTGTATCCTTCCCCCCCCCCACTATTTTTATAAGTTTTTTTAATAAGCTGTTTTCTTGCAGCAACCTTTCAGAAAACACAATTCATCAAATATCAGTCCAAAATTTTCACTAAGTTTACCTGGAAATGCTTTTTGTTTACCTTTTGAAACTGAAGCCCGCTGTCCTGAAACAAAATGCTGCTTTCGTTTGAGATCCAACTCGGCTGTTAAGGGTACTAAACGGGCTTGAATCGCTGGCGTGATGTGCCTGAGCACTCGCTCTGACAAAGAAAAGCATAATCACAAAAGTGAGACAAATAAAAGGTCCAAAAAACAAAAAAACAAAAGTACAATCATTAATCAACAAGAGCCTCCGACTGAATCCACGTTTGCAAGAACACGATGTATTAACCACGCTGGGTTCCTTTCTTCCTTTCTATTTTTCTCTCTATTATTTGTATTTACACATGCCTGTCATTGGGGCATTGATATAAACAGATATAGTATTTTTACTCCACTATTTTCCAGTGTTGTAGTTTCTCTGGGTTTTGGTCTCGAGATCCGAATGTTCTTTTGGTGGCGAGGGGACCGACCCTGCTTATGCTTTGCTGTCGTCTGGCTTTATGTGGATGCTGTTGTCACTGTGCAGTTTGATTTCAATCGTGTCTGGCTTCAGAGACTCTTTTCCATTTTCCTCCTTCAGCGGTAGCTTCCTGCAGCGAAAAACAAAAACAAAACGTGCCGGTTATGAGATACAGATTCAACAGTGATAAAAGAAAAATACATATTTAATGCTAAAGTAAGCTGTGAAACTACTGCAGCCTCAGAAATGAACACTTTCTCACTTTAAAGCCCACCCATAATCACCTTTTTGACCTCTTGTGCATGAATAAGTCGCTCCTATTGAGATTAATAAAGATGAATTTAATTGAGGAGAAAAAGCAGCAGGAGTATTAAATATAACAGGCTCTAAAGAGCTGCAAAAGAGGCTTATGGAAAAGGAAATTATTCATATTCTTGCCTCTCTTTGTTCTGAATGGTTGGAGACTCGACCAGTTTGTCGGTTTGAGTTCTGTGGATGTCTGACAAGGAAAAGGAGGAGGGAATCATGAATACAGGCAACCCAACAATGGCTTAGCAGGACTTTAACTGGAGTTTCAGCGTCACTCAAGTGAGGTTGAATGCCACTCCAGAGACGTTTTGTTGGTGAAACCAGTGTAAAACGTTGAAATGAGTGGCAGAAATCTGAGAATTAGTTCCTAGAAACGCTATAAATACACTTCGGATAAAATACCACCTAAAGGCCACTTTGCATTCAGCTAACCAGGAGTTTTGTCTGAAACATCGTAACCTCAGTAAAAAAGGTGCCAGCTCAGTGTCAAAGCAAGAAAGTTATTTTGGTTTTTCTGTTTGGGGGCTCATCACAGCAGATCATTCAGTTCTGCATATTTTCTTTCTTGTTTTACCCTAACTGTCAGAAATCACATGAATGACTGCTTTCACCCTCTTTTTTTTATTTATTTTGGAATGACCTAAGCTCTCTATATTTACAGTAATCTAAAGCAGGCATAGTTAAATCTTGGTTAAGCCGATTTATCCCTGTTTTCATTCAGCTGTACTTCCAACTGTTTGTGCAACCATAATACAGCAAATATCTCTATAAAGCTGAGTCTTCTATTCTTTCAGAAACCATTTGGATTTTCTCTCTAGCTAACAGAGTTACGGTAATTTGAAAGGCCACAGTAAAAATAGGGTTAATGTGGGTGTCCTCGCTAACAATCCTGCCTATTTATCCAGGCTTGGGACTGGTTCATATGGCCTTCATTGCTGGAGCAACGTGAGATTCACAGACCTGCCCAAGGACTCTTCAGCACGTGATGGGACTGGGAATCGACCCGTGACATTCTGGTTGGAAGGCAACTGACTCTACCCACTAAATCACAGCCATTCCTGCTGACATGTTTCACTTCCATGTTTTATAATCCAGAAGATGCGCAAAGTCTCCATTGTACTGACTTTTAAGATACATTAGCCTTAGCAATATTCACTGCACACAGCAAATGCTCGTGGTTGCTTTATAGTCAAACAACTAAGGTCTTACAAGGACAGTAAAAGGGCGGCTGCAAAATACAATTGTCAAATGAACACAGAATTTCAACCGTATCACCGACCGAAGTTGGATTTCTGACTGAAAGTTAGCTTTAGAAATGTACTGCTCAATTGAAAGCTACAATCAATCACAATTTGGTCAGTTTCTTAGATACAACATCATTCAAAGGACTCAAACACACAACAAAACCAATTGGCTATGAAAGTATATTTTAAAAAGATAGATTCACACGTGTTAAAATTAGTTACCTTCCAAAACACACATTTGCAGGTCAGACATACATATGGAGTTTTGTAATCTTTGTATATTTTAAGATCATATAAAATGATATGCATCTTGTCTCAATATTTTCAATTTATCTTAATGTCTTTAAAGAAAAAAAAGAAAAACCAGTAGGGATATAAGCAGTTGAAAACTATGACTCATGCAAGGACATGTGGATTAAGAACCGTTTCCTGTTTTGAGTAAATTATGGTGAAATTTTAGGTCAAAATACAAAAGATAAACAAACTCCTTGCACATCAAAGGCACAAAAGCTTCCCTCTGAAACTGTGTCTTTTGAAAGTGTTACAGATTTAATAAGAGACCTCAATAAGAATCTCCAACTTTTAGCTCTATTCTCATCATTATGCTCCTCTCTCTCGCTTTTGGTTGATTCATTGTGTGTTTCTCTGATTTAATCATGAGATTTGGAAACAAGGACGGGGTTGCAGGCAGAGAAAGCAGATACAAACCACATCCTTGTCAGTGCGCTTTAAGATCATTTCTATCAGGACACCAGCAGGATCGTATTAACGCTTCAGCTGAGGGCTACTCATTTGCCGAGTTCACAGGGTCGCACTGACTCTTCTTTTCCTCCGGGTCCTGTTAATCATTTAAGACATGTCTGTCACCTTGCCTCAGAAACCATCCATCTGTTGATGCCTTTGACCAAAAGTTAACTCTGCCACCTCTTCCAGCTTTAAAATAAAAATACTCAACATTTTGGAAACCCATCATCACTCAGGACAGTACACGTCTGCATCCAGAAATATAACTTGAAACTATATTACACAAACCAAATATAAACTCTGCACAGAACCCTTGCTGGGTTCTCTGGACACAAGTTCATCTCAGATGAATATAAAGACGGTAGACACATGTGTTCATGTGAGCTGACAGCTTGATGTTGGGGGGAAAAGGATACATGTCACCATCAAGGACATGCATTTCTTGGTAGGTGTGTGATTTCTTCAGCAGGGAAAGGCGAGACCTCATTTGTCATGACTTATAACAGCATGCTTGCTTGGATACAGAAGGTGTATACCGATTGTGTCCTACTGAAAATGTGTGCTGCATCAATCTACCGACATTCATTCTGACTACATCTGTCCATCTATCCTCAGTTGAGATGTTGCTACAGAAACAAGATTTGAAACGAGGCCTGTCAGAGCTCTGATCAAGACACCACTCAACCATGATCTAGTGGTTCCTGGAGGTCTGGTGGGGTTCCAAAGGTAGCTAGGTGATCACTAATTACTCAATGTGGATGGGTGCAGGTCAAACTGGAGGAACGAGCCATTTCAGCTGCTTTTAAGGTCAGCAAGCCTGAGTCCTGGTTCAGCTGTGGGTGGAGGTAGCTGCTATCTGCTACCTAATATTCTTTTCCCCAGATCTCTACAAGTCAACCCAGAACCTAATGAAGTACATTAAAATTTACCCCCTGCACAGTCATTCAGGATGTGAAATCCAGCTCTGGAGACAAAACTATTTTTTTGTACCAGTCTGAAAAATATGTTTATTTCCGCTGTAAAGATGGACATTTTAGTATGGGGGTCAATGGTGACTGATTCACTTTTGGAGCCACCCCCCACTGGTCATTCAAGGATACAAATTTCCACACTACTTCAAATAGGAACACCTTTGACCGTTGAGCACATATCTTCAATTAAACAAGAGTGGACAACACTCCCAAACACCACTGAACACTCTTCACCTAGTAAGTTTTCAAAGCCATGCTTAACCCTGGAGAACCCACAGGGTAAAATTTGACCACCATTTTTTGTTGATACCCAGTGTAAAAAATAAAAATAAAAAGGTTGCTGAGTTCTCCAGGGTTAAGTACCTAATCTAAGGCAGGAAGTTGCCTTAATCCTGTATAATTCTCATAGTGGGCCTTTCCCGGTGATGGCGAGACACAACAATCGAGACCACACGAGAGTACTCTGGATCACCACTAACGTAAACTCACCTTGTGGTAGGAGACATGGGTTTCTCAATGAGTTTTTCTAAAGCGCGATATTGGCATCAAGTTCTGGTTTAGCTCAACAAAGCTCATCAGGTTCTAGTTTAGGTGTTTACAGTTAAGACAACTTTAGATAAAGGTTCTGCAGAAAACATTACATTTATGATCTCTGTTGACAGATTTTTTTTAATGGTTTGGAAAGGATTTAGTAAGAAATTTTTTGTTTTTGGCGTCCATCTCATTTACCAGGGTCCAGACTTTCTACTCAGTAAAGAGGACTAATTCACATCGACATGAACTGGTGGAAAACTAATGACCAGCCTAACAATGTTAAACTGCTTTTATGCGTTGATATATTGTGTGCTACAGCAGGGATATTATAAATGACGAGTACTTTATCTCTTATTACTATCAAGGCCTGAGTAATAGGCAATCAATCAACGAACAAATCAAATACACTTCTAAAACGTCTAAAACACAGTTGGCAGTGATACTTCAGCTGTAGAAGGTCTCCATGGTCTTGTTTAAAAAAAACCTGAACCCCCTTGTCCTTAGTGAACGCTTTTATTATATTAAACACACTGTTGTTAACCTACAAAATCACCCTCAAACAGAAATGCGAGATGTTTAAATTCTGAGGGAGTTTTCCATTGAGGCAGATCAGGACTGTAAAACTGTAACCCTGTGTGATACTGTATCTAATAAGCCCAAATATTGCAATTGGCTGGAGGGGGTTCCCCTTTGGTTGATCGGTGGATGCTGAGGTGCCGGCACAGTAGAGCCAATTTCATGTCTCATTAGCTTCATGCAAACCCAGATTGGATTGGTGTTCAGATGGGGAGTTCCTTAACCCGTTTATGGGAAATTGTTGCCACTTGCTGTTTCCTCTTTCTGGACCGTGCATGGCAAATCAAAACAAATGCATATGAATATAGTTTGTCATCAAAAAGTTGATGTAATGGTGACTAGCAAATGAGAGGTTGAAGATATTTGTTCACGTGCCAGTGATCTGCATAGAATCACTCTTTGAACATGTGTTTCTTCACTCTCAGAAAGTTTGCCAATAAACTCAGTGTGCGGCTCAAGTACTGCCGTGACTGACAGTTTAAAAAAAACAACAACAAAAACAAGAGTAGGCATCTTGTTCTCATTGTGTGGGCAGCCTCCCAAACATTTAGTAAATGAACCACTGCTTTTATGTTCTTCTTCTGTATCATCTCATTTTTATCCTTGTTTAGTTTTAAAATTGAAACTCATCTAAGTTTTTTTTTTTTTTTCTGGTTCCAAAAAGCAAAAAAGCCAATAAAAGGATTGCTAGATTAAGTGATGGTAGAGCTACGCAGTGAGGGAGCATCAAAATTCAAGTGTAACACAATTCTTTTTTTTTTTTAAATAAAAAAAAACTGCAATCGCAAAATAGAAACAGAACTCAATTTCAGGATGGAGCAATAGTGGTTGATAATCTACTCAACCTGGACTAAACAATTAACCCCTTCAGCTCCACTAGAAGAGTTGTTCCCAACAGCAAAAGAGATTTTATTACTTTATTTTCACTTGGTATTTAAGAAAGCTTATTATTACTAACCAGAAAACCACTACCTAATGGGCTAGTGAATTTGTGTTAATAAGAAGTTAATAAGAATTTTATGGTAAGCCAGTCTGAGGAAACGATTGCTCTCATGACGAGAGAAGATCTTGGTAGAGCTAGTCTTCTTGATTTAGCTATGAAATTTCCCTCCACCAATTTTTTTGGGTTTCCACCTGCTGGTGAAGCTCCACACCTGTAATCTTCTGTTGTGGGTCGGTGCGCGATCCTCGACAACCAGCATCACACACCTGCCCGACATCAGGAGCGATGACCCATTGGGGCATGTCTTCACCACGGAGCCACACTCCTGTTCCTCAACAGCAACACTAATTCTTAAGCCACAGGAAGACCTCCTGCTGGTGCCAAATTGTTGCTTCCCAAACTTCAGTAGTCAGTATTTGTCTAAGTTTGATTCACCTTATGTTCTCCTTCACCTGAACTCCAGCCTCTCAGTCAAGCCACTTTTAATGACAGCTGCATTGCAGTTAGTGGTGTAAAACAGCTAGCTACTTGTCATCACTTAACATAAATTGTTTTTTTTTTTTTTTTTAAGACATTTTGCCTTGTTGCACCGACAGCTGTAGTAGCAGACTGCAGTGATGGGCTCTGTGTTGACTTGGAAGAGTCCAGGGATGAAGCTTAGCTAGGGAGAAGTCATCTACATTCACCCATGACTGAAGGCTTTTACCGGGAACGAAGATGGTGAAGGGGAGCCTCAAACTCATCAGCATCTCATCCAGGCAGCAGTCAAAACACCTAAGCCTCCTTCCAGGTTTGCTCAGACTTTTCCAAACTGAAAATGGTTAGCTAGCCATCGTTGCTCAGACCTTCAGCAGACCTCTCAGGATCCCTAGTTGTCAGTCAGCCAAGAATCAATTAGTCAAGAGTTCTAGTGAAGATCGGTAGGAGCTCCAGCAGGAGCTCCTCTCTCTTTCTTTCTTAAAACAGTACTTATTTCAAATATCATTACTGTAGCAACATCTAAAATAAAGATGAAGAGATTCAATCAGAATGAATGTATGATGACAATATTCAGTGTAATAGCTTCGCATGAGTTAAAAGACCACCGTGACTGGTTTTAGGTTGGTCTGGGAGAATTCATGACTGATGGTGATCAAATCAGTTCATTTTAGCTTAGTGGATGGTAAACAATGATGTTACTGCACGTTATTTTATGTTCATTCTGATTAAATCCATCCATTCTTGTTTCAAATGTTGTTTGACCTAAAATTAGGACTGTTGGTATGTAAAACTACAAAGCTGAAACAAGAACTTCTAGCCGTAGCCTGAGCAGTCCTTGTTTCAGTTCTTAACGGACTGACATCCTTGTGTCAAGAAAAACTTAATCTTTAAAAAGTCTTTCCTGCACTTCTCTAGGATAAATACATAAAAACAGGCGTGAACTTTCAGATGATGAGGGAAATACATCTGGACCAGTTTTCCTACCACTGTGTGTTCTCACCTACAACACCAATCCTCCTGCACAAACACTGCCTTAGGTACATACGCTGCCTGTGTGAACACAAACTCTCAGAAGTTCCATTAAGCAATAATAATGTTTGGTGAAATAAAGCAAAAGGAAATACCACTGGGCCTTCACGAGCCTCTGAATGTGCTCTTCGAGCCAGCGGCTGCATGTGCCTCATGGCAGGCTGGTGAGATACCAGAACGAGTATGCAGATGTAAGTCTGCTTTCTCCAAATCTCTTAATGACACCAAAGCACAGCTGGGGAAGCGTGTTCTTCGCTCTGCTGACGTGAAGCAAGCTCACAGCCATATACGGGAGGATGAGAGCAGACCACACTCCCTGGTTTTTACAGAGATAAAGTAGTTTGTTTGCAGTCTTATCTGTTCCTCTCCATGCTTATTCATTTCTTTCTGGAAACATATGGAATCATCACTGGGATCTTGCAGTTAGCACTGAAATGGAAGCGTTGTTGAGGGCACTTTGAGAGGCCTCCTGATGCACATTTCATCTGTTCTCATGGGGCTCAACAACATCCTTCACTGACCTGTTTACGTGAGTGGAGAATATAAATTGAAAAAAAAAAAAAAATGAAGGGAAAATGTCCTCAGAATAAAATGCATGGCTTATTCCTCCTTTTACAAATCCAGGTGTGCTCACTTCAAAAGCCCTTCAGCATTTCAAGTCAACCATAATTGTGTTTGTTTCGTTTCTTTTCAGTGTGCTGCACTGAAATTTGAAATTCAAATGCTCTCTACACGTCTCTGCATGCCTATAATAATTTACATTTCAGTTCTTTATGAATAACTGACTTCAATAGTTGGGATCCATCAGTTTTAGTTACGTTGGAGACACTTAAATAGTTTTCTATAATACAAAATACCAAAACTAGAATGTAAACATATATATTTAATCTCTATGTGTGAAATCCTAATAAGCTTGTAATCACAACATATTTGCACTGTTTATTTCTTTTGATTAAATTTTACTATAGACGAAAACTAAAAAAAAAAAGTGCAAATAACATTTGACGAAATCAGAAGTATTATAAAATATAGATGTAGGGCAAAAGGGTGTGAACCTCTTCTATTTAACCGGTTTTATTCAGGAACACATGGCAACATCCAAGATGCAAAAAGGTTATAGTTTTACAAAATTAAATTATCATCTCAATGGTTAAGCATGTTGGAGGTGGAGTCATGATGTGGACTTGGATTGCTGCTTCATGGCCTCAAACAGCACAACTAATTTCAAATAGGTCTTCCCCATCAGAAGGATTTCAGTGCTATTTTGGGGTCAAAATTAAACTAAATGTCTTTTTTTTTTCCAATACAATCAGAGTTGAAGGCTACCTCACAGGCCAACCAGAGCACGGCTTGCATCCAGTCAGCTAACAGCCCTGTCAGCAGCTGGAACAGTGGAGCTGTCCTCCAGGTTACCCTGAACTTTTCCAAATTGATCATTCCCAAGCCAATGGTCGACTAGCTACCTTAGCCTGGACCTGACTGGTACTCAGCTTTGATAAAGTTCCAACGACTAAGTTCCTCCAGTTTGCCCCCCCCCTCCCCCCCTCCCCCTCCACAGTCAAACCAAACTTTTGTTTATTCCAGGTTTGACCAAATAAAGAGCCACAAGTTGGAAGGAACAAAGAAGCACCCGCAAAAATGAATTCCACTAACAATGTGTAGCTCTTAACACATTTAAGGCGCTCGCTTTAAGATTCTGACAGCATTGACGACTTCTATAAGATTTGGATCAATGAAAGTGGAGGAAAAGGGATTAAAAACTGGGAAAAATCAAAATGATATGATTGAATGGCTATCAAAAGTCAGATTTTTTTTTTCCTACCGTAGCCTCAGGATGGCAGAATCTCAGCTATAATCTTACCATTCTGCTTTATATTCCTCACTTTAAGGTATCTGGTATTCAAGAGGAGACTCAGAAGTCTGATGTCTTCCTGGTCAAATCTGTCACTGAGCCTCAACTCTAACTTTAAGTCTAAGCACTGATGTCAGCACAATACTCTCGTGAATCACCTTAACTTATCAACTGTCACTGTGCTCATGTGTCAGCTTTATTCGACATTGACTTTTTGTCTCTTGGTAAATGAATATCAGTACCAAGCTGGCTTTGGTGTTGCAAAGTCCAGAGTGAACTTTAATATGCTTGCTCGGTAGCAAGCAAGAGGGCCAGACAGAGAGAGGTACATATCTGGTACATCTGGATTTGATTTAAAGCCAATTATTTTTTTTTTTAATTTTTAAACTGTGGTCGACACCATCTTGGCAGCAGCTGAGTCTGCCTAACTTTGGTTAATCCACACACACACACAAAAAAAAAAAACAGAAAAAAAACAAAACAGCAACTTGTACCAACCTTCCACATTGAGACTCGTGGAACTAAGATTTGTTTTATTTACCATAAATCATTTATTTATTATTGTTATTGTAACAGCACTAGTAGAAATTGTTCCATAGTTGTCAGCTACATGTGTACTGTCATTTCTAATTATTGCTATGGCAACTTGCTTGGGATCAATAACTGTGGCTTGTCTTCAGTGTTGCTGTAGCAAGGAATTTCTTTGTTACCACATCAGGTGAATTTACATAAAGCAAAAAATGTATTTCTAATATGTGGTGTAGAATTTTGATTGGCAGCCAGCTTAGCCAATGGCGAGCCATTATCACCTCATCAGTTATTGATGAAGTTATTGTAATGCTCCAGAGCTTAGCAAAACAACCAGCAGTATAGACTAACCCAGCATCAGCTAACCGTAGAAGTCATTTCTCACTGAACTACTGAAATGACATCCGAAAGTTAAATATTCTGCTGGAAAAGTTCACAAGCAGCTCTGAGGCGCCTTTGGTGTGGATTAGCTGAAGAAGGGGGTAGCAAAAACTAACTCGTGACAGATGGGCTAGAAGTTGTCTTCCCATTAACCGGCTGCTACTCATACAGTTGACATGGATGCAAAATTTGGCAAATGAGTTTAATAAAATAAAAAATAAATAATTAAAATAAAAAAAATGTAAAAAAAAAAGGCTTTTGTAGTTTATTTCTGCTGCAAAGCTGGACATTTTAACATGGGGGTCCAGTTGAGACTGAGTGATCGTTTGCTGAACTGGAAATTTTTTGACTCAGGTGATTTCACATTAGACTGGCAGGCTGGATGCTGCCCTTTAAATTCACTTTTATTCCTGGATGGCGACTTGAGCCTTGGTCTGGTGGAACAGCAACATCTAACACGGTGTGTTGTCCCGCTACTTAACTGATGTCAGCATACATTCAAAGAATAACTGTTTATTAGTCAACAAATCCGCTACAAGCACAGTCAGCTCTTTCAGCTTTTATCAAGACAACTGTGAAGCCTAGATGTGTCCTGAGTGAATTAAGACACAAATTGATGGATTCACAGAAGATGCCCACACACACAGTGCCATTCGTTGGCTCTCTCACTTGAAGATGCAAGTGCATCACTGAGAGGACACTTGGCTGCTGGATGTACCCCACCAATCTTCAGCACGACATCCAGGTGGAAAAAGGCAGACCGTAAAGGTTGACTGTCACCACAGAATCTTGTTTTAAAAGTCTTCTGTGTGCCAAAGTGCTGAGCTAAGCCCTCCTGATTTTTATCCTTGGTCTCAAAGAAATCTCCACTCTGATCTGTTCATATTGTTCCTCGGCGTTTGCTGGTCTTTACAACATGTATTCACACTTGACAAACTCAGGATTGTCTGACCTTTGCATTACATCAATCACCACATTTCAGCCTGGTAAAATGACTGCAGACGTGCCTTTTCTGAACTCTATCAGATGTAAAAACTTAGATACATACATTTCTCTGTGTATTTAAGCTTTAAGGTTAGTAGCTCTTTATGTTATCAGAAAGAACTCTACAAGGGCGAGATTGTAAATTGTACATGTGGGATTTGAGTAGTATTCAACCGTGTAGCATATTCTGCACAACAGTGTGGCATTATGGGAAATATTGGATCTAGTTTGATATTGCAGCTCCCGGAGCACAAAACACAGACAAAATGGAAAACAAAATATTTTCTGTTGTGCTCTACATGTTTGTGTGTGTAGGTTTTGGTACATTTTCTGAAACATTGTCTCTTTTTTGTTTTCGGTTTTTGTTTTCATTGTTGCCCTGTGAATCCTGAGAATGAAGATTGAATCAGTGACTTTCTTTAGTTTGGACACTGATTTGGCGTTAACTGGATTATAAATAGCTACAAATTGGACTTAGCTGAGTGATGAAAAACACAGGAAACAAACTGACTCCATTTAGCTTGTTTATTTTCTCTTCAAAGTTTCCTAAGAAAACTTTGAGAATCACCACTATTCCAACAAAGCAAATAATTTTTCCCTCCCATTTAGTTTTGTTTTCTGATTCTGTTGCACTTTCTTTAATTATTTTGTTGTGATTACTTTTTTTTGGTCGATTGTTGTAGTCTTGCAGAAAACAAATAATTTAATTCATTCTTTTTCCTTAGTCTTGTAAAAGTGCAGATCTGCAATGCAGAAATACAATATAGTTATTGTTTTACTTGAAAGCCTCATTTTTCAGCTGTCATGATATATTTATAAGTGTGTCCCTGGATAAAAGGTTGATGACAAAGCCCAGATGGTAAAAACAAACGCAGCCAATGGCTTTTGGAGTACTTTGTTATTTTGTTGCAGCGTGCGAGTTTCAGCTTCTGAAGCTTTGTATATTTTATTCCAGTCAACTAACTTGTCGAGTGTAACGCACCCTCGATGAAGCTGTTCCAGTATTACTGTCTCACACACACACACACACACACACACACACACACACTGCAGGCTGTCTGGGCAGCCATTCACTCAGTGAATCAGCAAAATCCAACCCCATCCTCTCCTCCTCTGTTCCCTCCCTTTCTGATCTGAACCTTTGGCAGTTTCCAAACAGAAACAGCTTCGCTGAGGCCAATGAATCAGACTCTGTGGGCGCCATCTCAGAAAACCTCTCTGAATACAACAGCAGGACTGGATCTGAAAAAAAAAATCAATTGCTTTGTTCACATACACAGACGAGGCATGCAGCAACACTTTTTCTGGCTCACTCAGAGACGATTTGCATGCATATGTCAACACAGAGGTGCAAAACATATCTAGACTACAGACAGACACAATGCATGCATACCATGAGTGTACAGCCACACGAAGCATGCACAAAAGGGGTGAAATCACTGCACACTGTATGAAGGGCAGTAGTTTTAATGAGAAAGACATAATCAAAGACATACTGTGGCTGAAAGGGTGGTTGGACGGCTGTTGTAGGTGTACCTACAGTAAAAAAGAAGTCTCCTTTTCTCATTCACAGTAAATATAAGAAGAATTTAGGCTGTGCATGACATGAAAAGTTGCAATTTTTATTTCCGTCATCCCACAAAGTGGCAACAATTTGATTAACCCCTTCCTAATGAGGCCTATTTTTTAAGATTCTTGCTGAAAAATTGACGTACATAATTTAAACAAAGTACATCTCAACAACTAGAGTGTGTCTGCAGAAATATGTGATCAAAGAGAGACGCAGCAGACGTGTAAGAATTAAGAATACATACTACAAGACCAGAGTAAGAGATGGATGACAGCAAAAATTTCAAAATAGCACCTGTCTGACAAAACTTTTCACTAGTACATTTTTTTTCTGGATTCCTTTACTGAAAACCTGGAAAAACACTTTCCAAAAAATCAATTTTTAATGTCTCACAATTTATTATAGAAAGACTGGATTTCCCATCGTGTAACAGATTTTAAAGAGAATTTTGAAGGGTAATTTTCAGACAGATCTTCTGAATTGGCCATTTTGGCACATTTAGGCATACCTGTGTCACTCATATTATTCAGGTACCAAAACTATAAAACTTTTATTTGATATAAATGCCACTTAAAATTTTCCTTTGACATGTAGCTGTTTTGGGGGTGTTTGTATCAGCTAAGTTTGTGTCCTCTGAGCCACTAGCTGAAGAACTCAGTGAACATTTATGGAAGGTAATATCTCAGGAAGGGCTTGGGTTAATGATCCCTCTTTTAAACCTTCACTTGTCACCTAACAGTTTATTTTTACCCCAGGTGGTACAGTTGCCTTGCAATTTCCACAATCACTTACTAATTACTACATACTGGTTTTGCCATGGTTATTAGTATGTAGTATGCCACCACAAAAACATCTATATTACAACATGAATGGAAGCTGGTCACATGATAGCTCTGACCTGCTCCAGTTATAGCGGCAAATTGCATGATGGGATAATGTGAGGCAGACTTGTCACCTGCAGTGGAAATTGTTCTTGAAGCTGTAATTCATGTAGTTGCATTTTAAATTCTATTTAAAATAATCTGGAAAAAAACAGTATATACTAGTACTATATTACGCATTTAAAATCAACTGCCCATGCTTAAGCTGATGCTTGACAAATCTTGGTAACTGACACTTACAGAAGTGTCAAAGTGATTGTGTCGTCATGTAGTTCACAGATCCACAGAACCTAGTACATCCAATCAGAACAACCAAAATTGTTGCACGCTTCCTCAAGATAGTTCTCAATATTAGCTACTATTGAAAGCTATTACTCTTAAAAGAAACATTCCCAGAGACTGAAAGTTGTTTTGACTGTTTACAGAGCTGAGATTAAATCAGTCGAGTCGAGTTTTGAACTAGAATACCATTTGAGTGAAACATCAAAAGAAACACCAAAATCAAAGTTAGGCTGCAAAAAGTTAGAGGTTTTTTTATTGCTTTTCTTTGAGTGTGAGCTCAGTACATTTTTGTTGCAAAGTTGTGATCCTTACACAAATTAAACCTGTATTTCTATATCTGTATTTCGCACAACAACAGGCTACTGTTTGTAGTACATAGCAACTGCTGCCAGCATGAGTTTTCTTAAGTATGATGCCTTCTTTGTGTGATCCCCTCACTTATCAACTTGGGGTTGGAAATATATTTTGTTTAGGCGGAAAATGTTTTTATATGTTTAAAGCTGAGCAGTTTCTCATTTGCTTGGCGTACTGTATGTGTATTGTGATTTATATGATTCTAAAGGTTTGAACGACCTCAGTGTCATCTGCTTCTGGTAACAAAGGTGCTCATTAGGAAGAGGTTAAACAACTACACTGCAGATAAAACACTTTTTAAAATAAAATCTCAGTCTTTGTATAAAATCATATTCAGATCATTTAATTTATTGCAGCTCAAAACTATAAAATGAAAGAGTGACCCACAAACACTAAGATACACCCACAGCAGATGTTTTTTGTTAGCAAGCATGAAGAACCTGGTGACTCGCAAACACTGACGCTCTTACATCAGAGGTCCCACATTTCACTCAAGGAGATTAAAATTTCTGGAGAAGGAAGAAATACTCACAGGTAGGCAGCCTTGCCCTCCTCTATTTCCTTCCCCTTGCCACTGGTGGCTGTTTTCTTGCTGCACAGCGTGCGTGTGATGCACATAAGCAGGCCACAGTGACGCAGGAAGAAGCAGCTGATGTCCACCAGCACCAGGAGCAGCAGCAGCGCTCCCAGGCTGAGGCCCACCACCGCGCCGAGCCCCAGGCCGCTGAACAGGGATTCTGCTAAGACACACAACACGAAAAAAGATTAAAACACAGGTTAGTAATTCAGGTTCACAGGCTAAACGGGAGGGGCGAGTCCTTGGGTCGTTGCCTGCTCTCGGAGGCAGGAGGTCGGCTCCCTTGCTATGGTGCGACGGTAATGTAAGAATAAAAAGAGAAAAACTGTCGAGGGCGCTTTCTACAAAACTTTTCAGAATCACACCAAGGTCAATGAATTCTTGCCGAGCCAGCTGGAGAGTTTCCAAGCTAATCCGCAATCCTCAGTGGAGGATGGAGTAATCTCAATTATTAGCCCGAATCCACCAAATCTCCTCCAAACTAAATCAACTTCTGCCTTAAAGTTTTCCTCTGTTTGGAATCAAAGTTTAAAACGCTTCAAAATTTGAGAAAATCATCTTTGGAGGCCTGCAAAAAAATCGTTATGTTGAAATTGGCGACTTTTTATCCGTTTAAAAATATGAGGCAATTTCAACAAAAGCGAAACATAAGAATTTCATGAGCTGAAACCGCAGAACAAAACACATTTCCTCTGCTGTTTTTGCCCTCAGGCCTTGCATCATGTGCCAGCCGTCAGCATCTCAGCCTCCGCAGGTGAAGGAGTTATCGTCTACACTTCTCCAGCTCTATTGCACCACAGTGCAGCTCACAGCAGCATTACCATACTGATGTTTCAGCCCGAGTCCTCTGGGCTCCTCTTATTTTGTAGCTTGCAGCATTTAACAGATTCATGTGGGAAAGGAATTCAGCGTTTTCAGCTACGAGTTGAAATCTTTTTCTCTAAACTGGGCTCTCAGTTGAGAACAAGCAAGGTCCGCGTTCGATTGAATTAATGAGAAAATGAAGGTAGTGCAGTAAAATGAGGCTCCCAGGGGGCACAGATGAATAGAGTTGTGGCCTTATGTGGTCCTGAGGTTGAGCAAATTGAACAGCCACCACGCAATCACAGTTGACAGCTGGAGGTCGGCCCTCGTCGAGAGTAATTGGCAACGGACGAGTGACTGAGCTTTCCGGTTTGGAAATTCTTCCTTACATGCCGTCACGAGCCCGAGACATTCATACGAAGGAAGTGGGGGAAGCTCGTTTCTTTAAGTTAAGGATAAATCCCCAAGGAAGCAGAAAGTGAATGATGCCATCACTTGTGGTGATAAGAGGTGATAATAAGGTTTGATCCCATGACAAATTAGAAGTTAATTTGATATCTAATATTTGATAAAATGAATCCAAAAAAAACCCCAAAAAACAAAAAACAAAAAAACCTCTTCAATTTAATGGGTGAATAATGCTTGTGTGTCAAACACAGGTGAGGACTCTGGCGTAGCCTCAATCATACCCTGACGTGGACCTCCCAAGAAATCTAACTTAGCGTAGAATTGATGAGAATTGCTAGACAAATGATTTGTCCACTTAGTAGCATTGTATCAATGAGAGGAGCTTTACATTAAAAAACAAAACATAATGTCTGAAAGTTGCTGTAACACATTTTGCCCATCAAATCATAAAAACCTCCTGATTTAGAAAGAATCTGGTCATCTGCTGAGGTGATCAAACTGTGGGACCTGACCAGATGTTAGATGTTTGAAGCTTTATCACAAGTCACACACATAAAAGTTGTATTTCCTGCCAGATTTGATGAGTTATTTTTCTTTTTTCATGAAGCTTGATACTTATAAAATCTGCATTTTTGATGATGTAAGAATCAAACCAGCACTTTGTTCTTAACAGACCGATTACAGACCACTAGAACTTGAAACAGATCCAGAGGCTCCAGGGAGCAGGAGGCCCTGGAGATTTCTTTCAAAAGGGCTGCTAACATTTACAAGTGGAAAACTACAAAGAGGCAAGATATGCAAAAAAAAAAAAAAACTCAAAGGAAAAATTATCACAAGAATTACTATAGTAATGCAAAATGATCACAAAAGGAAAATGACCAAAGATTTGCAAAGTATCTCTGAAAAATATGCAAAATGACCATAAAAACCTGAAAATGATTATAAATGACAAACTACACACACATAAAAAAAAAAAAAATCACAGAGGGCAGCTAAATGACCACAAAGACTTGAAAAATGTCTCCAAATACTATGTAAAATGATTATAAGACATGAAAAAATAAATAAATAAAAGACATGCAAAAGTGACTACACTGCAAAAACTAATTTCAAAAAATAGAAAAAAGAAAACATGTTTCAGGAAAATAAGGCTATTTCAAATTATTTTGCCAGTTTTAAGAATTCTAGTTGACAACATTCTGTTGCCCCATGGACAAAGATATTTTTGCTTAAAAGTTGACAATTTCTGAATAGATTCAGAATAATAAATATGCTTATTTCTCAAGGGACTATTTTTGCAGTGTAGTAAGAGATGGACAAACCCCACTACGTGAAGCAAAATGCTCACGAAGATCCAAAATGAACACAAAAATATACAAAATGTCCACAAATGATCTTAAAGATGGTCACAAAGAAATCAAAAAAAGACCACAGAAAAGAGATTAAGACAACCTTAAGGAAGTGAAAAATGATGATGAAGCAAAGCAAAATGTGAAATTACAATGAGACAAAAATAAACAAAGATGCAAAATGACCATGAAAAAATGCAAAAGTGACCAAAAAAGATGTAAAAAGAGCCTTGAGGAGCAGCACGCGGATAACAAATGACCACAAGAGGGTACAAGTAAATGTACAAAAGTTGCAGACATGCAGAAGATTCATAAACAGATGCAAAATGACCCTAGAGGCATAAAATGACCATGCAGCTAGAAACTGACTAAGAACATATGCAAAGTAACCACAAAAAGACACAAAATCAATATGTAAGCACAAAGACCAATGTCTTATAACCGATCTGCATGCTAAAGACGACAGTGATGTTGCATTCTCAAATTAAAGCAGAGTCAGTAGTTCAATCTTGCAGTTGCAGTTTCATTTAAAATCCAGAGTGCTGGCATTCAGAACCAGGAGAATCCAAATGCAAGGACTCCCAAACACACCTGTACCACTGGGGGAACTGTCACAACCCAAATGACTCTCGTATCTGCAACTTTGTTCCTGACTTAGAGCCGAGACTCGGGATGCCGGAGCCTGGGAGCGATCCAAAGCACAGAGATGGAGAGAAAGAACTCTAATTAAAACACTTTTCTGTTTCGTAAAGCGGGGCAATGTGGGATTTGAAACTTGTATACTGGATCAATATTTTCTCACCGCTATAGGCTACCAGTTTCCATCTCACCTTTTGAAAGTTTATTTCAGCTAATTTGGCTGCTGAGGCTCCAGATTCAAAGGCAGTAAACAACACCACCTCGCCAGCTCCCCTGAAGCATTCATCTACTAATCCATTCTTTGAGCCATATTTCGCTCTCTTTCATAATCAGACTGCTTTTGCTTTAAGGTTACATGCAACTGTTTTACAACTCAACAATATGAAAAACTAGAGTGGCTGCTTTTATTAAAGTTTAACATCCCTAAACTCTAAGTTTTCATTCAGAAGCATTACTCTGAAGTGCTTTGCAGCCTTTGTAGCTTTGATTGTGGCATTACAAGCTTGTTTACTTGTTGGTTCTTTAGTTTTACTAGATTTATCTGCAAGTTCAGAGGTTATTTATTAATGGTGATGAATCTGCCCCCTTATCAAAGTTACCAGCAAAAAAAAAAAAAAGGAGTGCTTGAATTACAGGAGGAGCATTTCGCAGAAGATGCAAAGCATGTAGCACAGATGGCAACAGAGAAAGCGCTGAATGTGAGTCTTTTAGTTTTTATTTCAAGTATTTTTTCTTATTTTGACAAAACCATGGTTGGCATCTGCAAGTGAAAGGTATCAAGCAAAGTTCTATACATTATCTGGTAAAATTATGTAAATTAATGCATGATTAGGGGTTTGATTTTTTTTTTTTTTGAGTGATGGCTACTCTGCAGTCATTGGTGTGACGCCATCAGTCCCTTAGCATTTAGCATTTACAGCTAACTTGACATCTAAGCTGTGATTTAAGACATCAGAGATCAAAATCACTCTTTTTTTAAAAATAATATAGATTGTTTTGGTGTTAATTGTACTAACAGACCACCAGAAAAATATCCTGACAACACTTTGGTGCTCACCACATTAAATTACATATAGATTTTGGGTTGAGAGCTGCTGCAAAGAAAATTATTTTGAAAAATTTCAGTCTGCTGTTGGGGAGAGCACCCCAGTGACAGGTTGAATACTCAAAAGTAATGTTGGGTGAATGGTGTTTCTTGATGAAAAAGAAAATATTGGATAATGCTTAATTGCTGGGAAAGTTATTCAGCTGTCAGTTTTCAATATCTTTTCAGAAAGTAATTTTTCTTCTTTCCTGTCATCTGTAATTTATAAATACATTCATGTCAAAGCAAGAATTGCAATCATTTTTGTCTTTTCAAAGCATGCAATTTCTGCTCAGTCCCTTAATTTTGCCAAATTGTCACTCGTTTTATTTAATTACACTCACTCGCTTTGTTGTAATCTATAATTTTTGCCCTTGTTCCATCAGAACACGCTGTCTATTCGGGGCTGCATGCTTCTGTTTCAAAAACACCACTTAAACTTTTAGCTGAGAAAATCATTTTACCGCCTCTGTACGGGATTAATCACCATGGTGACCCGTAAGGGGAAAGCTGAAAGAAGAGTACAAGGTTGACCCCTGGTGAAATTCAGTCCAACGACCGTAAGGGATGACAAACAAACGGCGGCTGCAGAATACAAGCAGCTTTATCACAAGTGCACATTTTAAATTACACAGGGACAGGAAGGAAGAGCTCAAAGAGGAAAGAATTGAACTGAAAGGGTAACGAGACACACGTGGGATATATTAAGACAATAAGGGAAGTAGAACAGGACAGGCAACTTTTCAAAATAAAACAAAATTAAATCAAGATAAAAACCAACCATTTTAACAAGAGAGCATTGTTTTTGAAACTATCCAATTAGACTTTACTCAGAGATCAGTCCCAAATTAAAGTTCCTTACACAACAATGCAAACTTACTATTGCTTTGTTTAGTTTATTGAGTCCAAATGTTATGTAACTGTCATTTTACAGCTCTGTTTAAAATTGAGTTGCATAGTCATGCTCTTCTGCTTCAGGGTGCCTAGTACAGTTTTTAAGGCACACTTTTAATTATTTCTGTGTTTCATAACTACCTGGCAAAACTCACAAACATGTTTCCCTCAAAGGCATTTGGCAGTGACTAATTTGCTGTCAAACTTTCTGAGTCTGGACACTCAAGAGCCATTTATTCCCATTTCCATGCTCTATTAACCCTTTTCCTGACTTCTCCTGATTACTTGTTGATGTATAGGCCCATTAGACGCATTATTCAATGACTGGAGATCAAACTGCATGGGTGGGACCTGGAGCCATTCATATACGACAGTGACAATACAAACTCATTAGGCCTGACCAGTGATTGACTGTCTCTAGATTGGATCTGTGAGAAACCGACTCAATTAATGATGACCAGACAGGCCATCATTGATTGTGACGTTAGTGGAGAAGAAAAACATGATCATTCGTGTGAAGATTCATTCCAGCTGCTAAGTTTGAAATGAGTGGAGAAGTGTGGAAGGGAAACTCTGAAAACTCGACTTAATTAAAGTCCACCTAGTTTGAAAGAGAGCTATGAATCCTCTTTTTTTTTTTTTTTTTTTTGCAAATTTCCAACAAGGAAGCAGACGATTCTTGAAGAGTCTCAAGTGCACTCAAGGGCCAACAAAGAGGTAATGAAAAACCATGGGAAATTACTCTTAGAAGAATATAGCGTCCTTAAGAGTCTACCTAAAAAAGTACTTCAAAGAAATTTGCTCCGCTTTTCAGAAATTGCTGCTATCTGGGGTTACAACTTATTTAAGGGGTAATTTGTGAGTCTTCACCGGGATCTTCAGTTTCAAATTTAAAAAGTGCAGAAAAAGCTCAGACTCAAGCATCTGAGGAACACTATACAATTAATCATGTGGGTTCCATATAGTCTGAGGAAAATTAACCAGCTGGACACCACCTAAAACTAGGTAGAACTCATTAAAGCTCCATCTGGGAAAACACAGACAGGACCATAGTGATTGTGCAGATAAACCTGAAACCAAGGCCTGAAACATCTTACTTTGATTTATTTCCAGTCACTTCTTTCTGCTGATGCATTGAGGTGTTAATTTTTAAATATCTCTCCACAAAGCTAAACAAATTGCCACTATTGTTTTTAGGACTTCTAGTGTATAAGAACTATCTTACTCCAAGTAAAACACACCTAAAACACAAAAAAATCTGAGAGGAAGCTAAAACTGTGTATGCGACTGATTTTTCATGTAAACTACTTTATTTGCTTGAGAGAGATATTTAAGGAGACATATTATATCCTAAAGCTGAGATAGTCTGAGGTTTTAATCAAACATCTGTCATGCTTTTGTAAAATTACCAAAGATGTGCACGACTAAAGCTCTCACCATGGTTTGAGGGGTTGGAGTCAGAAACTCCACTTGACTCCAGAGCTGACCTGTTTGTGTTTCCAAATATACTTGTTGATGATGCTGATATAAATCAAATATTAAAATTCATTCAAACATACAGATATAAAACACAAAGTTTAATGATTGTAAACTTGAATACGTAATCCTACCATACAGTCTACCTACAGGAAAACAATCACGAAGGTAAATTTAGCCCCATACTTGAGTTTTACAGATATATATATTTTTTTAGAGCATGCGAGGAAACCAAAGTGCCCGAGAGATAGCTAGACATGATAAAAATAGGCAAACTCCACAGAGAAGGAACCTAGCTGGAAACTAAACCAGGAACTTTCTTTGTGTGAGGCGACGGTGTTGAGTACAACCCCACCGAGCTGCCCTCTTTAAGAAGAGGGGCAGGTGGGTGTGCTCCAACTACACAAGGCTCACACTCCTCAGTCTCCTTAGTAAAGTCTATTTAGTGGAGAGGGGGTCCATCAGATAGCTGAACCTTGGATCAACTATAACTTATAAAAATCTCTACAAAGTTTCACATAACCCCACCCCCTCGCCTGCGTGATTGGACTAACAACCTATGACAACACTTCTTTTTTTTAGACAATCAGCAGCTACCACAATGATCCAAGGTAGCAAGGTAGATATTCCTGCTGCTGTTGTTCCTAAGCAGGAAGAAGTGGACTTACGATGGGTGAGATTTCCACATGTTTCAAAGTTCATTCATCCAAATGTGATCATCATGGTGCACAGTTTGCATTCCCATCTGGCTCAGACCACAATCAAAAACAATCACTCTGCATATAAATTCAGCATTTACATGCTTTTAAACTGAGACAAGTCATGTGATCACAGAAAGCAGGATAAGTGTAAATAGACTTATTGTGTGCATAGCTCCTGCTCAGTGTGGCTTATACCGTCACAAGCACATCACGCCTGGTTTTTGAGTCACTGCTGTTGCTGTCTCGCAGCATGTCCCTGATTTTGTCTGATGTTAGCTGGGCTCCCTCAGAAACACTATCTTTTGATCTCATCGGATTATCTGTGTTCAATGAATAAATACGAGAGAAAACATCAGCTGGGATCTGGTATATTAGTCCTCTTGACACCAGTGAGTGATACAATAGGTATTATGTTGACAGTATTTCACACAAAGCAAACAAATGTAGCTCCTGGATTAGAGGGCTGTTTACAGCTAAATCCCTGTGGTTCGATTTATTTGGATCCCGCTTTACAGTCTGTATTAATCTGAGAACATGTTCAGTAGAATAATTTAAGCTGCTGATGCATTTTTTATTCTGGTGTGGTGGTTCCAGCGGCGCAGCGGTGCTTCAGCTGGTAATACTGAACAAAGACCTACATCTTCATCTGAAAAATAGCTTCTAGTTTCTAAAGGCTCACAGCCTTCTGATTGTTTACTGGACTCCATCATTTAAACTACCTTTTCTTTTTATGAGAACTGTATCGTCTTTGGTTGCAGGTCACTTACTGAGCAATGGCTTTGGAAAACTTTTCCTGTAACATAATAAAATGTAAAAGTGTTGGCCTCAGGTGGCTTGGACAGTGGATGATTAGCATCTCAATGCAGAGAAGGACTGGAGAAAAAAAATAAAAACAAAACAAAAAAAAAACCGAGTTGTTGTGTTTTCATTACACCGCTTTAAAAATTATGGCTTTCATTTTGAAAATTGACGACGGGCTTGATAAATGTAATGGGCGGCTATAAAAAAGTATTTTGATTTGCCAGCATCACTTCCAGGGAAAAAAAAAGTTTCGCTCGAGGTCGCAGGGGAGGAGAGAAGCCTGTCAACATTACTTCCTCAAGTGCTTTGATGAGATTATTACAAACAAAATCTATGAGGGCTCTTTCGATCAAAGCTGTTTTTATGGTGCATGACTGGAAGGGGTGAGAGGAAGGAGCCAAGAAAGAAATGCAGCAGCCTCAACAAAGAGGGCTGCAGGGAGAGATTCAGGCGAAGTCGGACATCGTCACAACTTATTTTAAGTTCCTCCTGCTTCCTAGTATTAGTTCTGCCAAATACAGACATTTGTTATATTTTCTATCAGCTGGATGAAAGAGATTGGTGGTTGCCATGGAGCCACTCATTTTCTTTTTCTTTTTCCCTTCACAGAACAGCTGGTAAGAAGCTAACTGAATTTAATGTGTTCATTTTATGCTAATTTAAGGCTCCAAGAGTGTAAAACACACATTACAGATGTAATTTGATTCATTTAAATGATAAACAACATTACAATGAGTCAATCTCTCTTCACTCCCAGGTTGTCAATGCAGATGTCCGTGTTACCATGACGATGAAACTAAGAAAAAGGAAAAATAAAAAAAAAAAAAACAACCCCTCCAACCTCTCCACCCCCCCAAAAAAACCCTTTAATTTTCTTTCTTAGAAGACTCCTCCCTGAAAAATCAACTGTATTTAGTTTATCATGACACCAAAATGATCGCCCGAAGCACATCAGAGGTGGCAGGTTAACATGGCTGAGTAATGTGGCAGGGATGCAAAGTGTTTAATGAGGCAACCACAGTCAACCTTGGAGACCATGTTGTCACTGGGTGGAGAAGGGAGACGGAGCTGTGATTTTGGGGGTGAAATGTTGTTGCTGATTTTTTTTTTTTTTAAAGTAAAATGAAAAGGAACCAAGAGCAAGGTTGCAATCAATACATTATTTTTTAGAGGTTTCTCTGCGAGCAACAGGGGAAGGTTATGCATGCTGTTATAAACTATAATAGGATGGAGGAGGGGGGTGAAAGCACCAATTCAATGCAGTGAAAAAGCTTTATACACAGAGAGAACTGAGGAGAGAAAATTGGTTTGAGAAAGGTAGAGGGAACCTATATGACAAGTGGAATTTAAAAAAAAAAGAAAGCGGATATTTATTTTGTTAAGTGTATGAGAGGGAGAGGAAACCAAGGAAGGATTGGAGAGATGGACCATAATTGGAAGTGGCAGATATTTCATATCCAATATTGTTGACTGTGCAAACTCTCAGCAGACATCTTCCACATCAAATCTGATTTAGTGTAGCAGAAAATGAGAAAGTGGTCATTTTTATGTAACTAAATAAAAACACGTCTGGTTTTAAATATCAAGAGAGACCTCTTCACTAAATCAAAGGACCCTATTATTGAATCGCAAGTTTAAATTAAGTTTGCCTGATAACAGTGTTATCAGAACTGGGTTGCTGAAATCAATAAAGAGCCGATGGGTAAAATTTGAAGACGTTTTGGAAAGAATAATAGATTCTCCATGTAAAACCTAAAATCAGAACAAATTGGGATATGACAAATGCAAATAGAAAAAGTAGGAATGCTTGGATTTACTAGGACTTCTTATTTTTTTGTTTCAGACACCATGCACCCAAGATATTTCATGTTTTTTACTGAAAGATTGATTCTGCTAGCTAAGAAAGATTTTTACTTTGGCAACAAATGTGCAAAAAATAAGCATTAAAGTATAAAAAAAACATTCCTTGAAGAAACAGCTTTTTTTCTTCTTTTACAGACCTAACGATTCAAGAAATCTGCAGGAGTTTCAGTGTGTATTAGGAAAGGATGCACCTTGAAGATGATCTCTTATCCCATAGCAGATAACGCAGAGAACTTTCATTGATCAGAAGCTGATACAATCACATAACTAAGGGATTTATTCAGGAAACGTGTTAAACATCACAGTACAGAGCTAAATTTACAAATGCCACTTCTTTTACAGCATAAAAAAAGAAGTCATACGTTAATCAAACTTCCCTGGACTCAGAGGCATCTTTCATAAACCATCACAAAGTTGAAGGTGTGTGCTGTTGTCTGCCATATTAGCATTGCATAACTTTGATAGAATAAATAGGGACTGGGTGCTCATTCCCAAAGATGAAAGTTAGCACCCAGATTTACTTGCAACAACTCCAAAACCCAGAGTCCATGATGTTATGTGATTTTATCTGAGTCCCGAGTATACATACACGCGCGCACACACACACACACACACACACACACACACACACACACACACACACACACACACACACACACACACACGTACGTATAAGAGATAGAGAGAGAGAGAGGGAAAAAAAAACAAAGGAATACTTGAAATTGAAATATTACAGACCTGGATTTTTTTGTGTGTGATCTTTTTCTGAACTTTTCAGAAATTAAATATTACTGTTGGAAAAATAACTGGAAATTCTTGTTAATTGTAATTGTCAGTGCAAAAATGCTTTTTTAATTGTGAGGCAACATTACAAAGGGGTAAACTCTTTACTGTATGTGTAATAGGCCGGAAATGGAAAAATATTACTACATGAATTGAAGAGAAAAGTCATGACATGTCTTGGGTTCTATCAATGAGCTGGAAAACTCTTTGGAGATATTTCTTCCCAACACATTAGTAGTAAATACACTTTCTCTCTGCACTTTTTTTTAAGGCTCTTTCCCATGATGCACCTCTGTTTGCTAACAAGAATGGAAAGCCAGTCAAAGCGTCCCATCATAAGCGTCCCTGATCAGCGGTCTTGTTTTCTGTCTGAAAAGAATTACTTTTCCCCGTGCAGTAATAACAGCCGAAAACACTTGCTTGATCCAAAACAACACAAATGGATGTAGTAAAAGCAAAAAGCTCTGAAGTGAAAAAGCAAGACAACACTGAAAAAACTTGTTTTTCCCCTCTCTCTTATGAAGTGTGAATGTGAGGTCTGTTCAGGGGCGTGCATCAAAGCAATCAAAGGATAAAATTTTCATTATAAAAAGTGCTCAATGTCACAATTTCTCAAATCCTTTCATTTTTTGGGTTTCTGAGAATCAGCTAAACATTAAATTTGTTTCTCTTTGTTAATATAAAGCTAATTTTCCACAATGGAAAGGCAAAAACTGGTTTTAAGATAGTAGAATTTATTTAAAATAGAAAGCTGAAATATCCAATTTATGTAATGGTTTAGATACAACAATTGCAGTTCAATTCTTATAACTTGCTTTTTATGTGTATCTACATACACACAAACATATATATACACACACACACACACACATAAACTTAAAAGACAAACATCGAAAACGTTTTTGCCTTTTCAGAGTGTAACCCTCTGCTCAGTGACGAGAAAAACATTTAGACCATGTTCATTTTAAGATCAAAAAGAAACCTACAATGTAGAAAACATGAAAAAAATCTTTCAGCAGATGTGTGCTTTTCTGAGTGCACATTTGTCAAAACAACCTTGACAGCTTGAATATGAGAAGGTCCCTGCAAATCCCAGCTTTTCATTCCTGAAATATGATGTGCAAGACTTTAGGAAGAGAGAACAACGTGTAACAGGGAACAAAAACAAACACACAGCAGAACAACGATACCTCGAAATAAGATTGAAAGCTGAATAAAATATCTGTATCTGTGCAGTGACCTGTGAGGTCACATACATGTGGGTATGTATATGCAAAAGCAGACAAATATGTTCTCTTAAAAAAGCAAACTGGATGCTGAAGACATTTTTCATTCCTTGTCTGGAGGCTTTCTTTGGAGCAGAGTCCTGAGAGTTTCCAGGTTTCTCAAAATACAAATGTTCACCATCAAGTAGTTATTGTTTTTCATTTAATTCTCTAAATGTCAACTTTTTCTGAACACAGTAACAATTAGTCATTTTTAAACAGCAGTTAATAACCTCAAATATCCAGCAAGCTAACCACCAACTTTATTCTTGATATACGACTCGCAAGTTAAATTTTATTTTATATATTATTGTTTTAGTTTGATAATTAAATGTCACTGAAGTGAGTAGCACTGAACTGGACAGAATTTAATGGAATTAAAGAAACTCAGATTTAATTTGCATAAAACTGAAACGTATTGAACTTAAGTGAGGTGAAATTAACTTAATTAGACTTGACTGAATTACCCTGACGTGAAACGATTAACTTTAAAAACTGCACTGAATTGAATCCAGTGGAATCAAACTGACTTTCACTGAGTAATACTTGTTTAACTTGTTCCATTTCAATTGACATTCAAAAAAAATAAAAAATAAATAATGCAAAATTACTGTGGACATATAAGAAAATTTTGTCTCATCCAAATGATACAGTACGTATTGCAAAAAATGTTATTGCAAAATTTCCAGTGGATTATTGAGTCCAATGATACTCAACTGGTTGAACTTAACACGGCGCAGACGTGTTTTTTTCCTCTCTCTTTTTCTTTTTGAAAAATGTAATTTAACAGTTTTAGTGAAGGTCAGAATGCACATTAGTGCAGCTTCAGTGTCTATTCATAGACGGCGGAGTCATCACAAACCAGCAGGTCGTGTTAGATAACTCTATTCCATCTTGTGCTTTTAATCTGAAACTGAATTTTCAATCAGACTTTTTTCATTTTTTTTTTGGTAAATGATTCACAGACAACAAAATAACCCGTCTCTTTTTCATTTTTATGATTTTTGAATATCAACCTGAAAATGAAAAGAAGCAATGGTACACAGATTTACACGGATTCTGAGTGTTCAATGAACTGAATTCAACTGAATCACACAATTAAAGTAAACTTTACCGGGATGAATTGCATCAATCTGAACTGCTTTGAATTGGACAGAATTTAATGCAATCACAAATTGAACCGACTGAATTCAACAGAACTGAAGTGAATCTAAACTGCTATTAAACCAAACTGAACTGAATTGCTCTGAAATGAAGGACAAATCCTCAACGTAACATGAATTAATGGTTGCCGTTTGCTTTAGATCCACAAATTTGCAAAACTATCGCTGCTTCACTTTGAATCTAACTGTGATTTGTGTGGTTGAAAGCAAAATATGAGTATCATATCTGTGTGCTCACATTTTAGTACATCGCCAATACAGAGAAAAATTGGACTGTATAAACCAGCATTGATTCTCACATATAGTTTGACTTTTATTTCACTACAGATGGTACTTATTTCATGGTTTTTCTCATTTATATATAGGCATCCCTGAATTTCAGACCTGCCACAAGGGAGGCTGTTTTGTGCTGCCGGCTTAGACTGAATGAAAGACGATAAATTCATCCTGGAGAACCCACAGGGTCAAATTTGACCACTATTTTTTGCTCATACCCAATGTGAAAGAAAAAAGAAAAAGGTTGTTGGGTTCTCCAGAGTTAATAATTTTTTAAATGTGCTGCCAACGTATGACTGTAATCACCTTTTGATACAAAAGCAGCATCCATGAAAGGCTGAAATTATTATGAAGAGTGTTGAGAAGAAGAGGAGCTCTACCTTATCAACAAGTGACAAATGAGCGAGATATTTCAACGTTAAACTCATGATGCCATCTAGAATGTATAATCAACTATTCAAGGAATGTGAAAAATGTCAGCGCACAAAGGGCAAGAATGCAAGTCAAGGTTAGACACCATAGAGAACTCATCACACTAAAGATATCAACACCAACCCATCCAAGAGCTGCTTCATTTGTGCAGAAAGCAGCTCTGCCGCAAGGCACACTGCTTCGAGGGTTTCTTTCTGTTGCCTAGAACCTTTTCCCTTTGGCTTTTGTTATTGGCAGTGCTGTCCTTCTCTCCAGCAACATGAATAATAGACCACTTTCACACATCAAGGTTGGAAAAATGTCCTGGTGACTTTCTAAAAGCAGTCAGGCCAAGCTGAAGAAAGACTGGATCTTTTAAAAAGGAAAACAGCAGAACAGAGGTTTCTTTTATCATGCTTTTACCTGTAATATCGGGTTTCTGTGGCATGAAGAACTGATAGAAGGTGGGCTCCGACAGGCCTTTGACGTTTCGCGCTGTGATTTCCACTTCATATCTGGTGTTCCACTGCAGCGGCTGAAGCATCGCAAAGTCGTTGGCTCCTGGAACCAGCTTGGTCATCCACTGTTCCTCTTTGTCCTGGAAGACACAAAAGTGGAGGGTGAACATGAAGGATCAGTGCTGTTTAATTCATTTTGTTGCACAAGTTTCAAAGGAGACTGGTTGAGGTGGCACTTGACTACCAACAGTTCAGCCTTTGAGCTTTCAGAGTTCTGAACCTGAAGTGTGAAACACTAGTGCAGGTTCGCTTGTTTGAACATAAAGAAAGGTTAATCTTGCGTCACTCAAGTTAAATGTCTTAAGACCCTTACATACTGGCTTTTGTTTGCACAACATGGTACTCTTTTCCAGGCCTCCATGCCTATATGTAAGAATCATTTTCCAGAAAGGTGTCAAATCTGATTACTTCTTTTTTCCTCCTTCTGGGACAGACAAAAAGGCATAAAAATGGAGAAAGGCCGCCACCCTCCACCCCCCCATACTGTAACGGACTAACAAGTGTGAGGATTTCTAACAACTTTCTGATCATGTATGAGTGAGGCACCTCAACAAGGATGAGGAAGAAGAGGAAGGGAAATGTTTGTGTGCACCAAACATCATTATTCTAATTCACTCACTCCAAATAATTGAACAATACTGAATTTGGGAGATACAGTAATACGAAAACTTTGTAGTTTTAGAAGAGTAAATCAAGGTCCACAATATGGTCCAATTTTAGACTGAGAAAACAGTTGAATGAATGTGGCTAAAATTACATCCTTTAACATCAAGGAAAGGTCACCTGACGTGAGGCCAAGGAATCAAAATTATTCAGTATGACATTGACTTGGTCAGAAAACACTCATTAAATTTGCATAAAGTAACATTTTTAGCCGTTCCTGCTGCTGGCCATGGTGATGAGCAGAGGGGCCGGACTTCACTCCAGATGAGCAGCACTTGTGGTTAAAACCCACTCACACAGTGAAACAGCAGTTGGTGAGGAAGACCCGGATACTTCCAGCTGGTGAGGAAGACCCGGACACTTCCAGCTGGAGGAACCAAAGCACTTTTATTTATTTTATGAACTGTAGCTTACGGTGTACATACAGCTGAATTCGTCTAGTCACACCATCTAAACTTCCCAGTCCACTTCTCCAAACATCGGACACCCACACACAATCTCTGCCTGTTAAAAGAACAATGACACTACTATAATGATACAACACTTTGTTTCTGGAATGTCGGTTTCATATGTGTAAGGAAATGCTTTTGCAGGATTTTTCTCTCTTTCTTGGTCCAGTATGTAAAGGCCTATAAAGTATAAATGGTGGCCCACTTTTATCTAATTGTTTCAGAACGCCAGTCTGCATATGCCTTTTTGTGGCCAGCATGCTTTTCCACCGCTATCTTGGCACACAGCTCTATCATTGTCAGAGTAACAATAAAAATGGTCTTTTCCAAAATCAAGGTCTGCATGTGAGCACATACAAACCAACGTAGCAGGCCCTGATATGTTCCCTTGACAACAAATACCCCTTTTAGACGAAGGCTGCCAATATTACACTAAGACGGCTCATCTGAATACATCCAAAATATTAAAACAACTCATAACTGGGAGCCACACTAGTCTGATAAAAGAACCTTTCTAAGGTGTTAAATCTGAAACAATGGAGATGGTTTAAGCCTGGTTTACGCCTTTCCGTCAACTTTACACAACAGGATGCTGTCAGCTCGACGCCATCATTTACCTTTCAGAAGTTCTACTCTGAGATGGAAGTACCGCGAAGCAATTCACCGCCAAAGCGCTCCTGGGGAATCAGGCTTTGGGTGGATTTTTTGTGAAATCACGTGAAACTTGGTTGAGTGTTTAGCTTGCCATCTATTCGATCTAGAGGCATAAAATAAGCTCTGTGTTGTGACAGAATGGTGTGAAAATGTAAATAAAGTCATTCTTTAACTTATCACTGACACATAAGACCACTGCAGTCAGATTACTCATTCAGGAAGTCTGCAAATGTAGAAAAAAAGAAAACTGGAATGAGAAATGCAAGGAACTGCTGACTGCTTGCATCAATGATGAAATTCTTTGGTAGGAGTTTCATGAACTCTGTAAAACACTGTAAACACTGCTGCAGTGTCAGATTTATTCTCGTTGTGTGACTCTTGCTTGGCCACTCTCCTGTTTTCTCTTCTTCCATCATTAGCTTCCTTCACTCTGTACGATCTTACGCCTGCTGGCAGTCGGTTGTCAACAACGGGTTTTTGACAATTAGCAGGCAGCTGCCACTTTAACGTCATGTTTCCATGGCACTGTCGAGCTATTGCTGATGAATATTTAACACGGCAAATATCTGGAGCGTTTGCGGGGAATCCACAAGTGAGCTATAGACAATAGCCACTGGGTGGGGTCAGTGTGAGGAAAGGAACTGTGGAACCCACCAAACAACTTGTGTTTTTCACGTTGTTATGACTCATTTCCATGTGTATTTAGTTGATAAAAATGGCTTTCGAGAGCAGTTTGGTAACTGCATAACTGTAGTATTGTGTGATGCTGTTGGCAATCAGTCACATTTCCGTGTTAGTAAAATGTATTCAATCCTCTCAACTATAAGACTGTAATCTGAACGACCAACAATCTGCAGGTATTTAAACTTGCTGTCCTCGTCCATCTCAGCAGACACATTTCTATTAAAGTCTGAAAGCAGCCTTAGTTGCCTCTGCCAAGATGTCTACTGTGGCTCTGTGAGGTGTCTTCGTCTTATTGCCATCATGTCGATATTGTGTGGCGTAGTGCCCTAAAACAATACACAATTGTTGCAAAAGACAACTGGAGCACAGAATTGTGTTGGGTGTTTTTTGTTAACAGCAGGGATGGGAGACAATGAGAGCTATATAAAAATCAAATATTCCTTCAAATGGAACTGAAACCAATATTTTAACATTAAATTTCTTCTTGATGCTGCTTTAAAGATCTTTCTGAATGGTGACATTTTCCGTCTCCCACTGTGTTGCAAATGGGCAAATAAATGGGATTTCTGTGTGAAAGCAGCAGATGAAGTCTGTTCCTGATGCTAGACAATGTCCTAAGAGTACTTGAGTATGAAACATCTGCCTTTTTCTGCTCCCCCAGCGTCTGGCTTGGCCTCCAAAAGCAAAGGCTTTATTTATTTATTTATTTATTTATTTTTATTGCTTCCATTTTCGACAAAAAAACTAAGCAATACCTGCTTGGGAACATTAGAGTTGGGTAAATACTGCTGGAAATTTAGAGCAAAACAAATCCACTTAGTTCTGTGGAGAGTTTTTGTGGGAGCATTATTTACAGTAGTCTGCTGCCTGGGCTCATCTCAGCTGCTCTCTTTACCTTCCAACTTCAAGCCACTTCTTGCCTCAATGAATGAGGGATTTCTGGGAGCTTGTCTGTGCTCTCATTAAAACACAAGGATGGAGAAAGCAGACGTTCGAGGGCACTTTATTCTTTCAACCACCAACGCAGCAAGTCAACTCTGTCGTCAGCAATTAATCAATATGGTGAGTCATCCTCACTCAACTGGAAGGAAAAAGCCTTCCCAGTGTCGCATGCAGAGGAGCCTTTATGTTTAAAACAAAGAAAAATCCATCAGACAGAGTTACACTGTTATGAGAGACAAAATGTCATGCTTGAAAATATAAGAAAATGCCACCTGCAAAGCAAGTGCTGTCATGCTGCAAATTTGGAGAGTGTGTACTATTTTTCAGTTTTTAAAAATGTGGAAAATGTGACTTGATTTATAAACAGAATTTCTCAGACCAGTCATGGAAATAAAAACATCTCTTCTTGACGTCAAAGCCGTGTCAGAGGAGTGTCTCTGTTTTCAGGGCACCCCATAAATATTAATCTAACAAATAAACCCTATTTAAAAGTGTGCTGCTGGATAGAAACATAAAGAGCTTTCTTTTTCTGTAAATGCTAATTAAACTGCTTGTCTTTGTAGTTCCAGATAAACAACACAACTAATGAGGTCATAGACGAGAGGAATGTTGATGATTTGCTTACAGTCAAGTAATTTATTGATGTCAAGAGATGTTAAGATTATCAGCATCCCTCATAAAGAATTTTTAATCACTATTTAAATTATGTTTATTTCATGACTGAATATTTTTACTTATATTCTACATACTGGATAAAATGTCTCATGTTCAGACTTGTCCGTTCTTCCAAAAGATCCAAGTTCCTGTGTCAGAGGGGACAAATTATGAAAAACATTTTATCTTTCTTTGCTTGAGAACATTTAAAGGGTGTTTGAAGTCACTCTGAGATTCCCATCTGTTCACTGAACTCATGTCTTCCGGATGAAAAGTGAAATGTCCTCAAGAGCCATAAAAAGGAAGTCCAGTTGTCTTAATTGAAGTTTCTGAGGATTACCATGACGACAGTCTACACCAGTGCACGTCACTTTGAGATCAAAATCTGAGATGACACAAACCTCTCTGTCAGTTAGTTGTCCCCCTTCCAAAAGTGTTTGACCAGTTGCCATGGAAACGTGGTGCCTTGCCAGTACTGCTATTGACCTGTGATAGCGCTAGGTGTTATTACGCGACTTGTGGTGTAGCGTTTCTTCTAAAATGAAAACAACACTTCTGGACAGGAAATGAACAATGATGCTATGTAATCTGGTGCGCACCATCGTACGTGAAAATGACCAATATCTTCATCATCTCTTCATCTTCAGCTGCATTTATGTACCAAAGAAGTGGGCAGCACAAAGCTGTGGGGAATAACTCAAATGACACCTTGCTAAAGAGGTGGTGGTGTAAGGTTGACTCCACCCCTAAAACTGGATATCATCAATACAGATGTAAAGATATTATATCCAACTTGCTCGTCTGATGCAATAATGGAAGTGAAGGAAATTGAAATTCCTTCACTGGCCAGTAGGGCCTGGCCTCAAGAGTGAGTGACTCTCTAATGACACCCACGCTAAAACAGACAAATCTGCAGCAAACAAACATTTGTAGCCTGATTTATTAAGGAAAAAAAAACAAAACAGTTTCCATAGCTAACTTTCACATCCAACTGTAGGGGGTGGTGACTTCTTTTGTTGTTTTTTTTGTTGTTTTTTTATCAGGTAAGAACTACATAAAGCCACATATTTATCCATAACAATAGATGTGGTCTTTTGAGTGACGGTTTATAATGTTAGATTACTTCCTGTTACTTTAGCTACTTTGAATATACATCAAACTTGGAGTTTACCTGAAAGGCTTGGGGTTGAAGGTCAACAGAGCCGTCTGGAGTAGCTATCTTCACCATGTTAAAAGGCTGCGAGCCAGACTAACCAGACACCAGCCAGCTGGACAGCCTCCAGATCAGTGGCTTCTATATCTTGTAGCAACCGTTGCCTCAGAGCATTCAGGACCTTCCAGACTGACTAACTGCACCAACAGTCTTTTTATGACTCCATAACTGAGGCTACTAAACTCCAACTTCAACTAAAATAACTGCGGGACCTCAGGGAGTTCTCCTAGTCCTCATTTCAGGTCCAGCAGCAATCACTTCTAAAGTTGTTTTGATTGTGTCATCCAAGGATTATCTAAGACAGCTGAACAGTTGATCCAGCTGTGTTTCAGGCCTGCTTATTTTGCTCATTTGCCCATTTTTGGATTAACCTGAGTGGGACAGTCAATATCAGAGCAAAGATAGAGAAGCTAAAAAAATAAAAAATAAAAAAACTCTTCAGAACCACTATAGGTGATCCACAGGTGACCTACAGGTTTGTGATGGGTTACTTCACAGGAGCTTTTTGTCTATAATAGTCTTTAAAACAACAGTTTTACTCTGTTTATCTGAGGTATGTTGACTAAGGAATACCAGACATTTTGCTAATAGCTTAGGAAGATGTGGTAAGGAGCAAAAATATGACTCCTTTAAGATCTAAATATTTAAAAAAATACATAGTAAATTTATGTAGAGTGAATTAATAATCTTCCCTTGCAGCTTTCGAGTGACGTTTTTAGAAAATCTCACTTAGATTTAACAGCTACAGATCAACACAGTTAAAAAAAAAAAAGACAACCAGCAGCTGTGTTGTGAATATGGTGGCATAAAAATATAAGTACCAGTTATTGTGATAGTTTAAGAAGTGGGAGCTGAAGTGATGTCCTAAAGACAGAGCTGAAGTTGAAAAATCCTTCTTACCAAGGTCTGACTTGGATCTTAAATCAGTATGTGAGTGCTGTGGCTCATTTACAGTCACCTCCTCAAATTGGACAAGGTTTCAGTCTGAAAATTCAAATAAGTGATGCCCACAAAGTAGAAGACTACAAGGGGATTGTAAAATGTTTTAAGGTAATAATTTCTCCATTTTAGTACAGATATGAAACATCTGCAAAGGCCAAGAAGCACTACTGCAAGTATAACTGCATGAAAGGCAAATCAAAGCCAATGTATGAATGACAAAAAGACTTTCAGGAAGATTGATCAGACTCTGGTTTGTTGGTAAACTGCTCTTCTTGGCATCAAGCCTGCAAAAATGTGACCGTCAGGGATGAGTCAGAGGAAAATAATTTCTGCATCCTGAAGTTCCAACACTTTAGTCTGCAAATTAACATGTAAGCCAGTCTGATGCATTTCAGGAAGAAAAAAAAAAAAAAACACGACAAGTTAAAAAAAAAATTATTTTGCTATAACAAACTAAGTAGAAAGACAATAAATTCCAATCTATGTGTTAATTATGGGGGTGGAATGATCATACTTTGGGCCTGTGTTTCAGGCATTTGCTTGGTTAATAGAGGCCTCATTAATCACCCCAGACCCCAACGATGGAAAACCTCCTTGTAACAGCTGTTAATGCTTTGCTACCTGTTGTATTCCATCAATGAGATGAAACTGGGGGAAATTATCACAAGTTTATGAGAGCTCTGTTTGGACTTTTTTTTTTTTTCCTCTCTGATACTAAGAAAACCTAATTACCATGCAATGGTAGCCCTTGTCCACATCCACACAATTACACACAAATTCAGTGCACATTAGGTGCATTCCCTCAACCAGTCTCATCACAGCTTATTTATCTACCTCTAAAACACTTACGGTCTTGTATTTGACTATATACTCCACGATGGGCATCCCTCCGTCATCCTGCTTGACCAGACCCAGGCGGTAGGCCTTGCCCATCCCTCGCTGCCCGTGGACCGCCGGCGGACTCGGCTCTCCTGAATGAAAGAACAGAGGGACGCTTTTATCAGAATCGCAAAGTAGCCTGCGTGTGTTTTCCTGTGAGTGGGGAGCAGGTGGCAATGTCAGATATGAGATCAGGATGCAGTACAAGCAGAGAAGAGGTTTAAACTGAATTAGGTTCATACAACTCGCTCTTCCTTGCTCTAATGTCGACGTGAGCTTTGTATTATTCACTGTATTTTTCTAACTGGGTCTTCTTTCTAACGTTTAACTCCCAGTAGCTCAGCAGTCATATAATATTAAAAGTGGCAACACATTTTCTGCGGCCTTGCCAGGTTTTCTTGCAATCCTGCAGTGCCAGATTGCAAGAATAAATAAAATGCTCATCACGAAACCCCTGCAGGACGTAATTATTAATGCAGTGGTTTTACAGGAGGACATGAATTTGACAGAAGTTACTCAGAGCTCCGGTAATCTAAATTCATCTCACTGAAACTGGATGAGGCTGTAGCCATCTCCGGTATGACTATACCACAGCTGCATAAGATGGCAAATGGGGCTCATTTCACTGAGCTTGCAGATGCTTTGAAAAGATTCTGGATGCTTGTTTGCATCTCTAGCTTATGTTTAATGAATTATGTTAAAGCCTAAACTATTCCCATGCTTCCAGTGATTTTAAGCTGTTTAACCTTTGTCTTAGCTTATAAAACATGCCATTTTTGAATTAATTTGTTCACTGCTGGTCTACTGCTACAAGAGCTGCCACAAAACAGCCAAGTAACAAATTTCCCATTGGACTTATTTTAAAAAGATGCATATATTTTACAAATCCTGCAAAGCTGGGGTCTTGGTGTGAAGGGTGTGTACGGGAAGAACAGACTGACTCACGGATGGGTAAAGTCTGGAAGGCCTCCGTGTGGCTGAACTCTCCCTGACCCTTTCCATTGACAGCTGCCACTCGAACCTCATACGTTGTGTTGGGCTCCAGACCTGTCAGCACCACCGTGGCTGGAGACACAGAATCAAAGTTGAAGACAACTGGAGTTTTATATGATGATACGGACAGAAGAGAAATTTGTTAAAGGTGGAGATTTCATGATTTCTTTGACAGAATAAAAGCATTTTCTTTTCTGCACTTTCAAGTACTGCCAGGAGGAAAAGAACAAAAAACGGACAGCAATCATTCCTGGAACATTATTGTTGTAATAAACTATGAATTTAACACTAATTTATCAAACCACAGAAGAAAAGTATACTGATGAAGTGCAAATCATTGAGTAAGAAAGGAACAAAAACATATCTGTCGGAAAACTCCTAGAAAGTTCTAAGTATAGCAGAGGGACAAAGTTTAAATCAGAGATAAATGTATGGGGGTGTTGCGTTTGTCGCCTGGCAACCACTGAGTTGATGACATCACATGCAGCTTCTGCAGGTAAGAGGTGACTTTGCTTTGTCTGCATCGACTTGTAGCATCTCTGACATTCCCATTGATTCCTAGTGATTAGTGGGATCACTAGGAATCTTCCTCCTGATTCTCCAATTTTTCTCCAACCAGACATCTGTGACATCTCCTGTTCAGCTTGTCTGGATTTGAGGTCTTAATCTGAGCTTTAGTGGTCTTTAGAAAGCTCAATCAGTGGCTCCCAAATGTAAACAGCTTTCTGGTTGTCATGGTTACTTATATAAGAGATGTGAAAAAAGTGTCAGCATTACCCACAGAAATCCTTTAAGAAGCATAATGTTTAAAAAAAAAAAAATCAGTGTTTTAGTTACAAAAAAGCATAGCTGAAAATGTCAATGAGATAAAAAGACAAAGACAGAAAACTGCCTCTCGTGTGGCCCCGTTCCAGCACGTGGTCTGAAACAAACTCCACTTCACATAAAAGTAGTTTGATGGATAGTTTTATACACAGTTCTCTTCTTTGTGCATCCAATATCACCTGCTGCTTAGTTTAGTGGATTCCTACACCCAGAAGAAAAAAAACAAACAAACTATCAACTCCAAAGTGTTTTTTCATTTGTGACATTTACCTGGTGTACAATATTTTTAGTTTGAAGGCAAACAAGTTAACTACAAAAACAACTTAGTCATTTAAGCTTTAGAAATCACAGAAACACAGCTGCCATGAAGATACAGGATTAGACCTGAGTAAATGTTGATCTACTTCACACTTCTGAGTATTCATTTTTAACTAAAAAAGTTTTTGTTTTTTTTCCTGGAGTATTTAATCTGAGATTAACTGTAAATACTGACATTTAAAAAATTAGACAGAACTGATCTCTTAATGTCATCAGCTGCACATTCTTTTAGTTTAAAAGCATTTGTGATATTATGAAGCTATTACTGAATGGCAGGCACATTTTCAGGAGCCTGAGACTTTGGAGGGTTCTTGATACAGAGCATTTATTTGAAGCAATTTTATTTCTTTGTCGATTTCAACACTGCAAATCACACAAAGTATAAAACTACTTGAAAGCAAATTCAATAAGTCTAAAAAGAACAAGCAGATGGCTGTAAACAGAAAAAGGACTGACATCAACCACAAGAACGTGAAAACAACAGGAAATGAACCATGATGACCAAAAACAACTGATATAAAGACAAGCAGCAAAAAAAAAAAAAAAAAAAATTGAAAATTGAAAATAACTACATATAAACTCAAAACATACAGGCAGAGTAGCAGCAATAGTGAAACAACCCAAAACAACTTCGAGTGGGCTTAAAAATATATTTTTAAAAACACTGAAAACATTGAGTGGGCGGTGGAAACATAAAATAAAAAACACCGACATGAAGTACAAGGACATGAAAACAACAACAAAAACAAGATTTATTTTATAAGAGAAAAAAAAAAAGAAAACGAAAAACAATTACAACTAGACTTATACACATACAGAACCAAACACTCAAAAACAACAAGGGGCCTCCAAACAAACATTACAGGACAGAAATAATTCAATAAAACAAAATAAAAGAGCAAAACGCAACTGCAAGGAGGTCTTATTGACCCAGAACATATTAAAAAAACAAACACTGAAATGAAGCGGAACAAAATGTCTATAAAGAGATCACACATTACCAGAAACAAACAAACAAAAACAAGAGAGATGCAAATACTGAAAATAAACACAGATTTATGGAGCTCAGAAAAGCCTCTAAACAGGAACTGAAATAAACTCGGTGTTGGTTGTAGTTACTTTGCAGGACACCTTTTTCCGTTTTTGTTTCTATTACCTGAGCGCTGCAGTACAACAATAACAAACAGTATGAGAAAATTTACTGAAGAAATTCACTTACAATGAACTAAAACAATTTAATCAAAACCTAGACTCTTATAAAGCTCATGAAATCACAGCATGTTATTACCAAAGACATTGACAATATAACCTTAGTGAAAACAGTGTCATGTGTTGTACACACGCTGGATATCACTAGATTATTGATAAGAAAGCAGGTAGTCCTCTTACACCAGATTGCTGTTTAAACTGGACAGTCACCAGACCTTCTCCCATAACCCTCAACACTCCTCAGAGCCAGCAGAGAGCCAGCAGTGTAATGAGCTTGAGTGAAAGTTGTTTTTGTCGGTTTGCACAAATTAAATACTTGAATGCTAATAGGCGCTTCGGCAGCTCCATGGTCCTGAAATTGAAAACAAATTTTGCCGTTTGCAGCGATGTGCTGGGTTCACTTCAGGCTACGGGGAGACATTTTAATTTGGCCAAAAGCATTCAAATGAAATGAGTCCAGGCATCTCATAATGAAGAGTTTATTGTGCTAGGAACTTCTGCTGAGGATATCTGAAGTGGCCTCTATGATTATGTATTGTGCCACTTAGTGCTTTGTTATGGGTTTGCCTCATCATTTTGATAATTTAGTCTTAAATTTTATAGAAACAATGGTGTTTATCCAATTTAAGCTTTATTTATTCAGCCATGCTCTTTTGTTCTTCTAAGTGGTTTTTCCTTTATGTGCGCTGTACATTTTACTCTTAAAAGCACTGCCTTCTGTTTAGTATTCACCTCACTGCATCTCCATACTGTAATTGAGTCTGAAATGAGGGATATTAGAGATAAGCCCTTCAGGTTTGTTGGACCTGCTTATCACCCGACCATTCGTCCTCTGGCTTTCATTTTCCAGCCGTCCATCCTTCACCTCGTGGTGTACTTTCCAACAGGCTCAGAAATCAATTTGGAGTCGTAAAAGCATAAGAAGAGGAGGAGCGCGCTCTTTCAGCCCAGACGGGTACTCCTGGCTCTCTCCCCACAAGGTGTTTGAGCCTCGCTGGGACTCAACAACATCTCTGGGCCAAAGCTTTGAAGGATCTCATGACAGATCAAGCAATTAGAGCTGTACTCATGTCTGATCGCTGCTGGTTGGTGTGTGTGGCGTCAACGAACAGAAATTCTCGATAAAGCCAGTTTGGTTGTTTATCTGGCATCTCTTTGGTCAAATAAAAGGACATACACTTGAAACTAGACAGATGGATCAAAATTATTCTCATTTCTTGAAAGTAAAGTGGTCCCAGCTTTTATCCTGCTTGTACTCTTTCTTTCATATGTTTACAATTTTTAGTCTCTAAGCCAACAATAACTATCTTGGACTGAATTACTTCTGTCATTCTTCAACGGCAGCAACAGAGTAGTCACGACTAAACGAATCCATAAAAGAAAACATGATAGTCATTTATAATCGTTTCAAAAGGACTAAATCATTAGTAGAGAGGGTGATTCTTAGAAAAAAACTCAGAATGAAAGATTTTTTTTCTGAGCACATTTAAAGCTCTATTAGTTGAATGTCAATGTGGTGTCTTTCATTAGTTCTTTTTGTTTCATACAAAAAAGAGAAGCAATGAAAAAGTAGAAAAAATCATTAAAAAATATGGAAGAAAAAAGCATAGCCTGTGAAAATGGGAGTAAATCCAACCCTAAAAGTCCTATAAAGTGAATAATTCATCCTGGATTTTGTGAAAATAATGCTTCTTACCTTCATGCAGACTTCGTCGTCTAAAAAATGAGTAGGGCATTCAAGAGGTATTTTCATTTTACACCCTTACTACTTCAAGGTTTCATTGAATTTCTAGTCCTAAAATGTTGCATTACCACTGTGCATTAGAGTAAAATTCAGTCAGGAGATGAAAATCCACTTGAAAACTCACTCTGGACACTGTGTGACTTGACGTCCCTCCAGTCCAGGGAGCCCACCTCCTTATACTGGACCAGGTAGTAACTGATGGGAACTCCGCCATGAGAATCTGGCTTCATGAACGTGACGGTTGCCAAGCGCTGGGAGACGGCTGACAGACGGACTGAGTAAGGATTCGACGGTACATCTGGAAACAAAGATAACGATGGGAGTCAGACACTTGCAGCGTAGCCATTTACCATCTTACGTTGGCTGGAATTTTTCCTTGACTCAATTTTTCATTAACTTTTATAAATGAAAGTCAAATGCGGATTTGTTTGATTTTATTCACTGATTGCATGTGAAAAGGGTAAATAACTAGATAATGTCGCATAGCAATGTGAGTAATTATTCTCTATGCAACAACCAATGCTTAGTAACATGAATCCACCTAATGAGATGAAATACCAAAACAAAAATCAGGGAATGACCAATTATGAATTCACTGTTGTCTCTGCAGCATTTACTACAATTTAATCCTGTAGTTATTTGGATTATTGCTGCTACTAAAAGTTTATATGAAGCCTGAGGTGATTATCATTAATGATTTAAACATGTACCAAAAAAGTACAATATAGGCTGCAACAAATAACAACTGACATTTAGATAAATTTGAAAGCATGTGAAAATGTGAGCAGCCAATATTTAAAAGTTGGGGAGGAGATGTTTGGAAAACCAGGAAGAGTTAGCAAAACTAAAACTACAGCCCCCTTCCTTCAGACCGGCCTCCAAAGCCACACCCCCAAATCACATGAATGTTTAATGTCTATTCGTTGAAGAAAAGAGTTTGACAAGCAAGCCAGTAGTCCATGACTGCTTGATTAGATCATCTTTTCCCTTCAGACTTGATCTTTGTTGCAGGGAGCAATATCAACACACAAAGCAGAAACTACCTCTGGATGGCACTGAATAATATTGAAGAATGAAATGAGACAGTAACTGCATTTATGTTACTAACTTCGATGATAAAACATTTGAATATAGCCTGTTATAGTTGAGAGAAAAAAAAAACCCCTCCCTCTTTGGATTGCAAACTATTTTTCGTAGGATGTGAAACTCCAAATCCACAATGACAAATTCCTAGAATTAAAAGAAAAAACATCTATTGGGCAACAAGTACGTTTACAGCTGACTAACAGCTCATATATGAGAGTTCACTTAAATAAAAGTGGTGAAACCTGCAATATAACAGAACAGATGACCATCTTTGTCTCAATTTCACCTCTTCTCTGTCTGTTGGATGTTTGCCGATACTGTTCACCCAACAGCTTTTATCTCTTCATTTTGTACACCTGCCAAAATGAATTTAACTTCCGCCCGAGGCAAAGACCTCCTATATGAAAGTGCTCCACTGGGGACAGTTCAGCCTGGACAAAAGTGCTGCAGAGATAGACCAATCAGATTGCAGAAAGATGGACTAAATAGATGAATTTCAACTATAAATGCATCCCCGTCAACTATTATCAAGCTAAAGCCATTATTGCTTTTAAAACTTGCATATCTCGCTTCACTGTCTAAAAGATAAGATGGGTAATTAAATAGGGCATTTATTTGCATTATTATTATTATTGAAAGACAAACAAGGATTTTTTTAATGATTAACTCCATTATCTTATTAAATAATTGTCAAGAGGAACCATGAATCTAATAGTCATAAATACATTTTGTAAACACCTTCACATACAACTTTGCCAATCATGCCAGAGACCGGGAATTGTTGAACAGAAGTCAAACAAACCAGACTTTAGTAGTAAACTGTGTCAGAGCGTAATTAAAAAACAACAACAAAAAACAACCCCTGAACCATTAATTGTTCTGTTTTTGCCAAGTTTCAATATTTGAGACCTGCAATCTTGAGGCCATTTATCTTGTTTTACATATAATCTACTCATTACAATTTTAATGCGTTTTCAGTTGTACGTTTTTATATGTATCGTTCTAATTTTTAAATTGATATGCTGCTGGAACACTATATTTCCCCTTGCAAGATTAATAAAGTGGGGATTTATAACTCTAAACAGTGGTGGAGAATTTACCTGAAGATGAATCTAATGCTCAAGGATTTATACAGGCTTTGAAAAAGCCATCAAGACGACATCTTTTTTTCTCTGAACGTTTGGTTTATTGCAGCAAGATTTTGAAGAAAACACAACTTGCACCTATTACAACAGCACCAAGACTCCGGGTGTGATGCTGGGCCATCTGGAGGACCAGAACATCCAGAATAAAACATTTGAAGTACTAACCAAGAAAAACACCCCTGAGTCAGCCTGCAAAAATGCTGAGAATACAGTTTACAAAGCAAGAATAGGAAAACGTTTAACTTTAAACAATGCACAGTCTCTTTGGTTCCTATATTTGTCCCAACCCAATCTCAGACTCTAATGTAAACATCATCGATGTGATGCTAACATGATTACTAGCAACACTAAAACAGTCTGACCCACCGCAAAGAAGTATCTTAAGTATTTCCAACTCAAGCTCATCTGTGAGTTCACATTAACTCAAACTTTTACTACACACTAGCAGTTACTGTGTGTTTCCCTGGTGCGTGTGTGGTTGTGCTTTTAGCATTTCTGCAGACTTGCGATCATCAAAACAACTTCCAGAACACATTGTTTTCAAGAAGACTACATATTAGGTCAGCTTTTTGCTAACTACTCTTCTCCTCAGCCAGAGCAATTCAATCTGCACTAAAGATAATTGGACTGCACTATTGTGTATTAGACTGCGCTACAGTAAATTAGGGGGTACTTCAGTAAATAGTGAGGGTATGGTAAATCAACCAGCACTATTTGAGATTAAGCTATACTGAATAGGGGTTGGGAGTTGTTGCAGAATTTATCTCCCTGGGAATTGCAAATAAGGCTGTTTCCATCAGTGGATATGTAGATGGTTACAGTTAGTTGAGCATCTCAAGTCGCTGTTGGGAGAGTGCGGGGTTCCCCACTCCCCAAACTCTAGACTTCGAGTGAAGAACAAAATCTTATTAGCTCAGATAAAACAAAACAAACAAAACTAAAAACAAACAGTTTACACACTGGCGACAGAGCTGCAGACTCACCTGCCTGGGCCAGAATGAACTCCTGGTATCGAACGCCAATGTTGTTCCGGGCCGTGCAGTTGTAGCGGCCAAAGTCTCGGTCAGACATGGGGGTCACCTAAAAGAAAAAAATCCATTTACAATGTTGCACTAGATGCTCAAACATCACAGCTCTCTGGAGAGGTCTGAACTTTGAGTGGACCATAGCAACATCTGGATTCTTTAATTTTTCAGCAGTCTTGATGTAGATTTTATCATGTACATCAATCACTGGCCTGCTGCAAGTCCCAGTTTCATTTAGGCTTCAGCTGTTGGAAAGATGTCCTCATGAGTGACTCGTGAGCTTGTTGTGAACCAAGTAGCTGCAAGATGTTCATGTCCTGTTGCAACAAGCCCAAAGCATTGCCCCACCACCACTGTGCTTGACAGTTGGTATGAAGGGTTTGTACTGATTCGCTTGTAATTGGTTTTAACCAAAAATGGGGATGTGAATTATGGGTAAACATCTCCACTTTGGTCTTCTTGGTCCAACGGGAAGTTGTTCCAGAATTGATGTGATTTATTTTGATGCAACTTCTCAAACCAAAGCTGTTTTACAATGCTGCTTTTGAGAGAAGGATCTTTCGACTGGCAATCCAATCTTTTTCCAGTTGTGGTGTCATGAGCTTTAATATTTTGCAAGCCAATTAAGGCCTCTAGAGTCTGTGACACATTTTAACATTGTACTCTGAAACCTTGTTTTTCACAAGCTAGAAAGTCCACTTTTGAAAGGATTATGACCCTTCCACTTATGAAGAATACTTGTTAGTGTAAATTGTAAATTACTTGAAAATGGAGTTGTAACTCCTCCAAGATTGATGTGAAGCAACAGTTGTTTCTCTAAGATCACTGCTGATGTCTTTTCTCCTTGGAATTGTGTTAACACTCACCTGCATGCGTCAGACCACCAAATTATCATAATTTCTTCTTTTTTAGTGGTGTTCAAACTTGCTGATGATCACTGCATAAAGTGTATTTCATTAAAAGGTCCTACATCCTGTGTTTTTGTTAACCCTTTAAAACCCGTGACATGAAACAATACGCTATAATTAAAACACAAAAAGGTTTTGAAAGAGCAGGCATATGAGGAGTTTCCATAATTTCTTTTTCTCTTTATGACGACTCTTGGCTCATGAAAGCAAAATTTGAAAATACATAAACTCCAAGTGCAGATCAATCCAGCCCATGCATCAGCTTTGCACCCCCACACCCTCAGAAGTGATTCAAATATCCACCTAAACAAGTCAAAACATTTCCATCCAGTGTAACAGAAGGCCAAAAAAAGAGCTAAATGTGATCAAAGAACAGGAATTTTCAACTGTTTTCATCATGGAAACAACTGCAAATGTCTGTACCTTTGTGGCATTATGGATTAGTATTCTGCTGCCTTACTAAAAACGTAGGACATTTTTAATTCCTACATTTGCAGGAATTTTGGATTTGTCTCAAATGACAGTAACTGACCACGGGGGTTAGGGGTGGGGGCTTGTACCCACCTCCAACACAGACTTGCCCTCTGCTCTGTGTATCTGCATGTTGGGGGTTCCCTCCGAGATGGTGAGCCGTTCTCTCCTCCACAGCATGGTGGCACGCGGGTTGGACATCACATCGCAGCTTATGTTCACGGGATTTCCCTCCCAAGAGTAATAAATGGTGTGGTTGGTCAGGAATTTTGGGATATCTGTACAAAAACATGGGGAACATATAAATAATTGCTGGTGTTATTTTGGATGTACTGGCAGCTGGTTAACCCCTGAAGAACAAGATGACACATCATTTCTGAATAGGAAGTAGAGAAACTGTTGCATTTACGCATCTCATACTTCCTCTGCAACATTACAAAGAAGAATTTAATTGAAACCATTTCATGTTGCAGCAGGAAATAAGAATAAAAGATGCAAAGAGAAGCTCATTTGCCCCTGCAAATAGAAAGGGCAATAATGAAGGATCGCAGCAGAGAGCCGGTGTTCGGATGCTTCCCGGCTCCGTCAGCCTAGCTCCATCGAAGAGGCATTATGGTTGTTTTATGCTCACTTGCAGGATTCCATTAAATAGATTGATGCCGGGCTCTCTGTCACAGCTGAGGACGTGCTATCCCCCCGCAGTCTGCAGCAACTTAGTAAATGAGTTCATTAGTTTGGCGGCAGCGGCTGGCTCAGCCCCGTCGCACTCAGGCGCACAGCCTCTGTTCCTCTGCAGGCTAGCAGTTGAGACTGAGAGCAAGCCGTCAGCTGAAGCACCACAAAAACAAGTTTACAGTATAAAAACAGCATCTTTGCATCATGCTTTCAGACCAGGAGAATGTGTGTCGTTTCCTACACAAGTATGTCATCAAACTTAGTCAACTTTTTAAGAACCATGCACAAACAAGTTTTGAAGGGAATCCATGAATCTTAAAACCACCTCAGGCAGAAGGGGAGAAAATTGGTTTCCACTTCAGAGATGCAGGATGCTGCTTCTCTGAATATCTACATTTGTCCGGCCTCTCTCTGCATTGTTCGACTAGACTTCAAAGTGCTGCAAAGCACAAAAAGAAAAAGCTACGCTCTCCACTGGTGTATTTAAAGCACCAGAGCCTCTCTAATAATGAACCTAATCATTCCAAGGCCAAAATGAAGATCTTGGCTTCAGAGTTCATTAGGCAGGGCTGAGCCCGCCCTGTATAACCCCAAACAAGCAGCCCTGAGAAATGGGTGCGCTCATTGAGAAGTAGCGGAGCTGTCAGTGGGAGAAAGCCAAAGGCAATGCATGATATCCCTCCTCTAATTAACCCTTCTGGAAGCTGGGTATGTGGTGGGGTGGATCCTGGGGCAGTGGGGGGGGCGGACCAGTAGTTAATAATACAACGTTCTTCAGAAGAAAAAACACTAGGCAGTCAAAGGGAGGGGGGAGAAAAAAAAAAAAAGAAAACCTTCAAACTCCACTATACTTTATATACCTCTAAACGTATCCAGTAGGTATATTCTTTATACCTACTGGACAAGTTCATTTTTAGGTTGTGTTTGTATGTTTATCCTCCATTTCAAAGTATAAAGCCTTACTAAGTACATGTCTTTTTTTTTTTTTTTATTTTTACTTCTGTTAAAAAAATGACTAGTTTAAAATAAATGTATTTCAGACTCTGCAATATGCATCTGATCAAATGTGGTGTCTGAATAAATTTAACACATGCTGACATTGCAGAAGAAGTAAAATTATGCAGAAGCAGTGTAAGTTTGGACTGAACAAGAGTGAAACAGCAAAAATTGACAAAAGAAAAACAGAATATTCCACTTTTAGGGCGCATATCTGTTTGTGCTTGTGCAAGGCCATATCTCAGGAAAACCCAAGGGATTTAGATGATTGACGGACAGGTTTTTCACTGGAATATGATTTGAGAGGGCAAAGTATTAAAAGGTAAGACTAAATTCAGAGCTTGGCAACAAAACGTAGGGAAGCACAAAAGATCGACAATTTATCATTATCGCAATTTCAGTATCCAGAATGTCAATATCACAAAAACACAATATGGCAATGTTTGGTACTCAAGTACATTTCTGAGTGCCATGGATTCACACTAACAATCAAAATATTTGGCCAACAAGATGGAGACTGCCTTTTTGACGCGTCTAGGTGTGTGTTGCCGTTTTCACATGTAAGATCGTGTTCATGCGTTGTGTGGTTAAAGTTAGGAGGGTTTTTTTTCCCCTTCTTTTTTTTAAGTTATATAAACCACTTTGTGTTGCACAAGTTGTATGAAAGCGGCTATACAGATAAAGCTCAATCGACTGATACTTATATTCCCCAATCAAGAAAGCAGAAAAACATTAACACTAATCGTTAAGTATTAGTGTTTACATTGCAACTCATGCTGACCTTACAACTGTCAACAACATCACATGTTCTATTATTGTGGAACCTGAGTGGGACATGTCTTTTTGTCTTCTTTGCTCTGTTAGCTCATGTCTCTGACACTTTTCTGGATCACACCATGTTCCCGTCATTCATGATCTGTAGTTTTCTGTACACCGGGTTACACAGCTTGTTCTTGTGGAGGTCAAGAGCTGTTCCAAGGACCACGGAAAGATTACTAAAAAAAGCCTACCAGGATCGTCTTTTTTAAGTCAACATTTAAATTGCAAAGATCATTAATGTTACAGCCCTGGCTCCTGTGGGGATGTTGTTATAGTTTTGAACATTTCGACGTGACTGTGGATCATTACTCAGGCGTGACTGCGTGGCCGTGACTCCTCCTCCTCCCTGCTGGTACCTCGTTGTGCTGTGGCTGAACAGTTTTTCATCTGGTCCCATCCATCAATCTCTGAACTTGGTTGACTTTTCAAATCCAGCTCTTTTGTGTTTCAGGAAAGCCGAGGCTTGACTCTTGCTGTTCTTCAAAACCACACACTATACTGCTGTGTGTTACTTTTGCCAAAATGTTGTAAATCAATATATAGTTTGTTTAAAACATCTAGTTTTTGTCCCTTCTTATATCACGATAACTGGATATATTTCTGATTTTTGTACTCATAAGCTCTGCTCCAGGAGTTAAACTATTAATGTTCATTTGTGAAATTGTACAGCTGTTTCTTTTGTAGTCTGGGTTTCTGTTTCTTTGTTATTCTTTGACAACCTTGATCTTATGTTCTGCTGAAGTCACAGACGTACTGTGTTAATTTCTATGACTGAAGAATAAATTACTTGATCTCTAACCTACTCCAGCTGGTTTAATAACAACATCAAATTAATATCATTTTGTGTCTTGTGACTTGCTGAGTTGGGTTGTAACAAACTGTCCCCTCTCCCACCCAAAAAAAGATGCAAAACACCCATAGAGATAGAAAGCTACAACGGTGATCAATATAAGCAGATGCCTTTTTCCATATTCATTAGGTTTTACACGTCACCCTTCTTGACATAACTCTGCCCACTTTATCTGGGCTTGGACCAGAGCTGGGAGTATCTGGGGCAGTGGGGGCTATGAGGGGTTCGGGATATCTGTCCTCGGCATGTGTTGGGGCTGGGAATGATCCGGGGATCTTCCAGTTGGAGGACAACCGATTCCACTGGGTGATAAGTAAACATAACATTAAAAAAATAATTACGCAGATACTAGATGAAAAAGCAACACAAACCAAAAAATAATCCCAACAAGACTTTCAAATAACATGTGGCTTTTTCAGGGGTCAACTGTTTAGACCTCTGATTAGAATAACTAAACTCATTTTTGAACATGTTGTTTGGCCCTATAACCTGGTTGGGTCAGTTTATTAGAAATTAAGACATATTAGGGGGTTTGGTGATAAAGCAGGACAAAACATTGAGGTTCAAACTTCCACTTTAATTTTGCCTGAAAAATGCAGCAGAGGCTGCACACAGTTCCAATTAGTCTGAATTATAGAGCGATTCACAAAAACCCACATCTAATTCAAATGTGTCTGGGCACCTACCTGGAGTCAGATGAAATACAGCTGCAGAACCACTTTAGTCTTGAAGGACAGGAGGAGGCTCTTATCTTGTGGAACAATAACACTAACACATTTCCACGCTGGCTAGATCACTCCAGACATCAGCAGTTCTAGCAAGCATTTGCTCAAAAACCAGACCAAACTATTTCATTTTACAACAGGCTGAGACCTGAGGAGTGGAGCCAGGGATCAGCTGGAACGGTTGCAATTTAAGACCAAGAAGGTCACAGTGTTCTAAGAGACAAATCCTCTAAAATTTAAAATGTTACAGTTCTAGCAAATATATCCTGCAATGACCAGCGCACCTTGGACAGGATGTGAGTGATTAACAGGAACTTTCACTGGAGTGCAGATATTAAATAGACATCTTTCTTCATACTTACATTCAATGTCCAGAAACATGCTCTTCTGGTGACCTCCTATCCTGCTCTGGGCCTCACAATCGAATCGACCCAAGTCAGTGAGCCTCACGCCGCTGATGGTGAGCACAGACTTGCCATGGCGACCACGAACTTCAAACCGTCCATCATGACTCTGAAACACAAATATAAAAAGTTTCCCATTGCACATAACAGTAACTCTTGATAAAGAGAACATTTTGTCCAAAAATCTGCACTGCTGAGTAAACTGTAAATTTTTAACTGTAAATAAATTTTTAACTGTAAATAGGTCATAGAAAACATATCAAATGTTGAAAGAGAGACATTTTGATATATCATAAACAATATTAAACAGGTCAGTGATGTGACTGGATATAAGAAGAGCAGAGCTTTCCAGAAGTATATATAGACTGAGGGTCACCAATGTGTGAAAAACTGTGTCTAGCGCCTGTCAAACAATTTCAGTGTGATGTTCCTTCCTGATGAAATTGGAAAGACAATGAATATCCTATCATATAAAGGACATATGAAAAGATTTAGGGACTCTGAAGGAATCTCTGTCTGTGGAAGACAAGGCTGAAAAACCACTTTTGGATGCTCCTGATCTTCCACCTTATGATGGCTCTTCATTAAACATAGGCACAAATAAAAGTCAGCAGTAGGCTTAGGAGCATTTGTGGGTCGTCTCCAGATCAGATCTTCCACCAGCAAAATATCTGGTGCATCATGAAACACAAAGTACTGAAAAAACTAATGCAGACATCTTTTTTCATCGTCTTTGTTTTTATTTAGGATTTTGTAGTTGAAGTGGCCTTTTTTAGAAGTGATATGAAAGAAAATGCAGGTGGGGAGAAGTGGAGGACGTGCAGTAAAGGTCTGATACCTACGTACATGGCACCAGCTCAATCAAGTCAACCATCTGGCGCCCCATGTCAGATGTGTTTGAACTCAAATTCAATGTTTTTTGTTTTTTTCATGTAACATTTAAAAAAAGGGTATTCAAATTCTGCAGAAAACTGCATTCTGTTCTGATTCACAATTTACTTAGTGGCAAAACTTTTGGAAATGTGGTCATAATAAAGACTCATTTACTGTACAAAGATGCATTCTTTAAAATTCCTGCACAACAACAACATAAAAGAGCAATTGCAAACACAAGGAGGGATCGTTTTCAATTACATGACAAGCTTAACTTTAAAGGGACAGGTATTTTTTACTTTTTATGTATGAAAAGAAAGTCCCTTTGTTTACTAAAAACAAAACCTTCAAATATAAAGAAAGCAGCACATCCAGAGTGGCTTCAGCCACAACAGAAAGTTGTTTGTCCAACTTTGTTCTTGCGAATGAGTGACAGCCCATTTGATCCATTTTGACCCTCTCCCCTCCCTTCACAGGCAACTGTCACTTGTCACAAAGTGTCAGAGTTAATGCAATACAGTGTCGATATATTACAAGGTCATTACATCTGTATGAAGACAGATGGTACCAATTTAAAACTACGGGTCAATTACAGCAGACAAGGCTATCATTCCAGTAATGGACAGCCGCTCGTAATGAGAAAAAAACACCCCAGGAGCAGCCTGGTTGCAGACGGCTGTAACTTGCAGACTGCTACCATCAGATAACCTCCGTGACCTGCATGAAACTACTTTTTAAGCCAAGCTGCCCGCTGAATCGGAGCTGATTTAATAGAAACTTCAATAACTACAGCTGAGGATTTGAAGGTGATACTTTGGACCATTTGCAGTCATGTTATCACCCAAATTTCATTCAGCCATTTTTTTTAAAAAGTACAGTAATTTCAATTATATATGATCACAATGATCAACATGGCAACAAGATTGTTTTCCTACAATGATCTGTGAAAAATGCAGGTTGACACTTTTCTTTTTGCTACATTATGCTTAATTGAACAGTTTATTGATACATTTTAGGCTGAAAGAGCAGCACACTGAGACAAGTTTGTTGGCTCTTTCTTTAAAGAAAGAAAAATCCATGATGGTAAATGAAACAATGTGAAACTGACAAAAGTAATAATATACTAAAAGTCAGCCAATGAAAATCAGCCACTACTTTTAAATAGAGGTTCATCAGAATCGCTTTTCAATGGCTAGAAGCAAAGTTACGCTGAGGCATGTCTGCAGTCAGAATCAGAGTTTTTAGACAAGAAAAACATACATTTAGATCACAAGTTGCTTTTCCTACAATGTTGAAATCAGAATAGTTAAAAAACAAGTTAAGAATTGAAATCAAAAAAGTTCACCTTACATGCTATATCATGTAGGATTACAGAATCAGACTGCTAGGATCACGGTGGTGATGAAATTGCATTTCCAGGAATGTGATATTTTATACAGAATATTGAGGTTTGAAACTCTTTCTCTATTCAGCTATGGTAGCTATCACTCTTTAGGCTAACTGCCTGCCTCTAATGGTATGTTATATTATATTCAGGTATATTGAGAATGAAATGTATGATGGTGAAAGGAATTGCCTAAAAATGAGGGAATTACACTGATTTAGATAAGATGGCTGATGCCCTCAAGCATCAAGACAGCCAAAATCCATCTACTGGCATATATCAGGCCCACAATTTACACCTTAATATTTAGCTTGCTGGTTCTCGATCTAATTGTCAATGACCACGCAACTTCTTACACACTTTTTTTTTTCTTTTTAAGGTTAAGGTTAGTAACCCTAACAGTACGGTTTAGACATTAACATTACCAAGCTATATTTAGCCTCTAAAACTAGTGTGTTTCTATTAAATGAAAACTACTTGGTTAGGGTTAGGAAACAACGTCATCTGGTTAGGTTCAACCTCTAAAACTAGTGCATTTTTGCTTGGTCTGGGCCCCAAAACATCTTGTTAAGGCCTAAGTCTAAAACCACTTGGTTCAGCTTAGGAATACACATGGCTTGGTTAAAACATTACATTGAATAAAATGCATCCCTTTCCTACATTAAATAGAGGTAGAAAGGTAAACGTACCTCCCCATGCAACAAACATTTTTGTTTATTGACATTTTGTAACACACTACTGTGTCCATATTAGATTTTAAGTGTCATCTATTTAAGTTTAGGAGGTCATTGGTGGTCCAGGGTCATTCTGTGACAATGTCACAGTATTCACAGAGGCAAATGTATATCTAGATGTTTCAAATCTCTATGATAGGCTACCCTAACCATTTTGAACACAAGTGTGAGAGCTAAATCAATCTTTTTATGGTATTCTCTGTAAAAGAGAGCACAAGTCTGCCGATGCGTGGTATTTTCATCTTGACAAGATTAATACTGCAGTCAACTGCCCTACATCTCATGTAGATGCCAGGAATCTGAACATGTTTGAATCTTTCTTGTCGACATCTATCCAATAAGATTCAAACAAAGTTAAACCATTGTCTTCAGCTGATAGCACCCATTTGACGACCACTAAGCTGTAGTAAATATACAACCAGAGAGAATAATCATTCTTCTTATGCTGTGATCTGACAGTGGTTGGTAACAGGTACCATGTGACCAAGCCTCGGCTGGCCTTCCTCTGTATCAGACTCTTTATTCTGCCGCTTGTAGACTGTTGAGGCATTATCCTGTTTAAAATGGTTTATCTTTCATCTTATCATTGCGATGCTATCAGATAACGAGGAGAAACAGCATTTAAAGACTCAGTCCTGATCTCTCTGTGCTGCCTCTGTAGACCTGGCTTGTTTGCTTTGCCAGCTGAGGTCAATGGGATTGGGAGTGTGTGTTGAATAGGAATACTGAGGATGAGAGGATGAGACGGAAAGGGGGAGAGAGGAAATCTTCTTGGACAAAGCTTCTGAGTCAGGAAATTACTCGCTGAACCCCTCCTCTTCGCCAGCTGACGGGGTCTGAATCTCGAGATGGCCTTAACTTTGAAAGCATGGCCTGTTTGATATGCCGCTCAGTCGGCGGCACATGTGGCCAGTCATAAACACAACACGATATGTGTGCCAACGTGCACCCAAAGGGCATATGCATGTTTTCCGACTGCATGCCTGTTGCAGGTGACCATCAGCCACATGAAAGCAAAGACATAAAAGGAAAAGAAATGAAATAGAAGGAAGAAAGTGGAAGCAGGAAAGAATAAACGAGGGCAGAAATGAAGGGAATCTTCAAACAAATTTCCAATTTCCAAAGAAACCTGTCTAAGCTGGTTTTGGACTCCATAACAGTGTGACACTTCTATTTGTGTCCTAGAAATTTTATTTTCAACGGTGGCTAATCCAAGCGCTGATTACTTCAACATAAAGATTACAAAATATTGCACTTGTAAACAACTTTGCTGAACCAAATACAGAACTCCACTCCCACAAAATGCCCAGGCACTTAGCAGTACTTGGAAGAAAACAGAATGCACAGATTCTCACAGCATTTTTGAGAACAGCACAATCTGAGTGAGAGGAGGAAAAAGTGCAGTTTAAACCAATCAAAAGATGACTCTGTGGTCCTGAGACTTTTGGCATGAGGACCCATCCTATAATTTGAGCAAGAAACGAAAACGCTTGAAAATCAAGTGAAAGCTCGGAGAGTTGTGTAAGTGACTCAGACATGATGATTTTCACAGACGCTGGCTTTTGAGCTGTGAGCTGATAACAGGCCAGATGGTCTCTCTGGCCCAGAGGATGCGCTGCCCCTGATTTCCAAGAACTTCTTCACATATTGGTTGATCAGTAGCACTTCCCTCTGCGCCACAGCTAATCTTAAATGAGCTCGGTATCAGAGAAGATGGCAGCATGTCTGGATCTCGTTTGTGTTTTGGTTTCAATTACATTTGTGGATGCAATGACATCAAATGTTCACTGACAGCGGTATACAAAGATGATAATAAAGAAATAAAGAAAAAAAAGAAAACAAAAAAATGGACAGACACAGATGGAGAGCCACTCATTTCTGATTGTTAGCTGGAAATGATTTGATCATAGTTAAAATGCTTGAAGTTTGTTCATAACACTGGTATCATCAAACAAAAGATGTGTCCAACAGCTATATGACAACACTGAGGTTTCCTGATCATTTCTAAACCAGATTGTACTATACAAAGTTTTCCCAGCGGGTGGTGTTGTCTGACAACAGTCTGATTGTTCAAGTTAATTATTCTTTCTGAATTAAGGGGGAAAACTGTTTATTTCTGTTGTAAACATATAATCTTTCAGCTTCCAAGTCAATGGCATCTTTGTATTCCATCAGAAGCACGTCTCAGTCGTCTTCCTCGTAATCTACGCTGGTCATTCGTCTTTATGAAATCAAAATATGTTGACTGATTGTCAAAGTAAAAATGAAAATGTAAATGTTCAAAAGCAAATAACTGTCCTTTAAGAAGTAAGTAACATTTGATAAGTTATTGATAGTGGTGTTTTTAAAAAAAAAAAAAAAAAAAAACATTTTTAAAAAATGGTGATACGTGGCAAATATATATGCTATGTCAGTGACAAATGATAGACATTTTATCTGAAGATATTAAAAACAGTCTACACACTAATTACCAAAAAAAAGTTACCAAAAAAAGTACAGCAGTAATGTAATAAAACGTAATTCAGTTGATGAACTCACTATATAGTCCTCCACTTAGTGACCATGGACCAGTTGACTATATAGAAACTAGAGAGTGGGTTTAGACCCGGCCCTCGTAATTACATAAAGCACACCCCACTTGACTGGCTTGGTACGTTCTGTACCGGTGGAAAAAGCTGTAAAACAGAGGAGATATGTAGGAGCATTTTTGCAAAATGAATAGCTTCACCTTTCAGCCTTTTTTGATTTTGAGGCCTGACGTCTGCATACAGAGATTTCTTTAGTTTCTTTGAAAGCACTGATATTATGTAGAAGACAAAATATACATTTTAGTTCTGTAATCACAAACTTGAGCAAAGACACCAATAATCTTAAGTCTGAAAGTCCTAGAAATATTTTGGAAGAAAGGTTAACAAGTGGGTCTTTGTCACATTAAAAAGAAAGTGCTTCTTTCATGTCACTTTCATTTTGAATGCATTGCATGAGCACAACAAACAGCTCACAACCAAAACCACCACCAGGCTCCATTCTTACGTCATTTTATAATTAAATTCTCTAAACTGCCTCCCATGATGTTCCCTTACACAGGGGTTACGGTGTTTGCTGACAGTGAAAGAGCAGAATGGAAGCAACATAACACGGTTAGTAAAACCAGGCCTTCTGGAGCCTCACGTCTCAGTAGGAGATGAGTGTTTGCAACTGGATATGCAGATTGGAGAGCAAATTGAGAGAAGAACATCCTGCCTGAAACCCAAATGACTACCACCATCCATCATGACTGGCGCTGCACAAGTTGTGTTTGTCTTTGCGCATGTTTAGGTGTGTTGGTTTGCACTACGCATTTCCATAATTGCATTTGCTGTGAGAAGAGAAGCACTTACTCTCCTTTTCGGCTGTGATTTATCAAAGCAAGTGATTCGAGCCAATGCACACATTCATTTATCTCTGCGGTGACCTTTTTACGAGCACAAGAACCACCACCATCTTTTTTTCCTGCCAGAGGAGCTGTGGTGAAAGTGCATGTGATTTTGACATTGATGACCGATTGTTGCTCAAAAATACCTTCACTATAACAAAACAACAAAAAAAAACCTACATGTGATTCCATTTCTGTACTGTGGAGTTGTTATGGACATCATAAATGTTTGCTGAGAGTAAACTACAAAAATAGAACCTGTGTTTCTGCTTCTGAAGCTGCATTACATAACATGTTGGGAGAAAGAAAGGCACTAAATAAAGAGCAAACTGAAATGTTTACCCAGAAAACTTCAAGGTTCTTGCTGCTCTTTGTTCTGGGAGTGAAGCAAAAGTGAGACAATTTCCCTCGAGACAAGAATCTCAGAAAAGTGTGAACCTAAGCTGAATGTTTATATTTTTTAAGGGCAGCTGTCTTTAAGCCTTTATACATTAGCTGCTGCATGGAAAAACACTGGAATACCCTCTCTTTACTGTATCAGCATTTAAACAGCATTTCTAGCAATGCCTAACTCGTAGTGCAGCATTCCACGTTTGGTAGATGGGAATAATTACATCGGAAATAAGCAGGAATAAACAACAGGACGAATAATTACACATGCAAGCTCAGATCAACAACATGACATTTTACACTGTAATTACTCACAGAATAAAAACTAAACCAAAATGGAACAACATAAGAATTACATACATCCATACTACAAAGGGAATGAATTCAATGGTAAAAAGCAAAGTGTTTCAACTTTTATAATGGAAGAAGGTCCGGGAGTTTGCTTATCTGGATAATTCAGGCGTCTGGTAACACAATGAAGAGAGGACTGACATCAGCAATTGTTTCAGAGAAACATTAGCTGTTGCCCATCAATCTGAGAAGGTTTATAAGACCATTTACAGATATTCTATAGTAGGAAGTGTAAAAGATTAAGGAGAGTTTCCAATTTTGCCAGCTGTGGATCCTCCAGCAAGTTCATCCAAAGGCCAGACCATGCAATTATCAGAGCAACTGCAAAAGACCGCAAGAGTGACCAAAGTGGAGAGGTCAACTGCACTGTCACTAGCTCAAGTAGCATTTCAATTAGCAGAGGACCAGGGGTCATACTGAGAGACTGGAATTATAAGAGAGCCAATCTCCTCCATGATCCTTTCAGCCACCATGCCTCTTTCACAGTTACAGGACTGACTTGGCAAACTACCAACCCATACCACCTGGGGGCAGAAGTGCTCAAGTTTGGCTGCTTGCTGACCATTAATGAATAACAGAAGAAGTTGGAAAAGATAATACAAAAAAGATGAAAAACCAACGGAAAGAGGAAGAACTCCATTGAAGGAGCTGATGTTGTTCCTGCATTTCTGTTTGTATTTTATTGGTGGGGACGAATGCAAAGAGATGTACTTAAAGAAGATGTTGAGACAGCTGAAAGGGATCATTTCCTCCCACAGCATATTCAATTAGTACTGATCCAATACCACCCTCTAATAAACAGTTTTAAATACCCACATGATGGCAGGGACATGGTGCAGCTCCAGTAGAAGTACTAGAAAATTCTCATTGCAAAGCTAACAAAACTGTTAAACTTTCCTGATACGGGTCTTAAAATGGGTTTTAGAGCTCAGCTCTCTATCAAGCTGCTGTGACTCATGTGACATCTTAAACATTGCGCTGTTGTTCCGACCTGACCATACATTTAGTTAACCAAATATCCAATGAAGCACAGCAGTGGAGGTGTGATGAGTTGAGCTTGTTTTGCAGTCACATTTCTCACCACAAACTTCTGCGTAGTCCTACATGAAGCCATCTCTCTGATGGCTAGAGCTTGGTTGACATTGAGTGATGCAAAGGCAAAGTAATCCCAAACACCAAAAAATCTATAACAGAATAGCAAATGACAATCTACAAACCTCAACAAACCAAAGGAAAACTGTTTCATCACGCTGCTGCAGCTCTGGAATCATGCTGTCTTTAAGGTTTCACACATGTTTTGGTGTAGTTTTGTTTAGCAAGTTATTGCTTAATCTAAGCTGTTTTTGTTTATACAAGGTTGTATTTACCTCAGATCATTTGTCTTTCCTCATATTTAAAGCTTGTAACTTAAACAGAAATGAAACAGGATTTTCTTCCCTTTTCACGATGGTAAAAATGAAAATATTGTCATTCTTATACACTAAATGTTTTAAAAAAATGAATGCACTAAGTTATAGAATGAAAATCATGTGCAAGTTGACATATTCTGGCAGCTATTTCATTAAAACCTTTGAAACAATCACAAACGAGAGAGTGACACATGGATAAAAGACGGGGTTGTAAAACAAAGTAAGACACTTTTTGCTAAAAAATTTCATGTCATATCCAAAGACGCATTTCAAATTATGCAAAAGCACAGACGCAGATGAAGATCTGTTCATGTGAAGGTGCTTCTTTTATTAGTTTCCTGATCAACTGTGGATGAACTCAATATGCTGCTGTGCTTTGTAGCAGCAACAGCAACAACAGAGCGCTTTGATTCCCATAACAACAGAGCCTGAGGCTCGGGCTATTGTAGTACTTTGAACAATCTGCCATGCTAAAAATGACAGACACGTTACAATCCCTCAGGAACAAAGCTGAAATAATTGGTGTCTGTAATATCCAGCAAAAATGGGAACACAAAGTGAGAAGTAAAACTGAGCTACAGAGCAACCACCCCCTCCTCGATTTACACCTTCACCGTACTGCTGACTCTCAACAGAGACGTTCCAGGTCAAGTTCAGCAGGATTTTCCACCTCATGCTGTTTTACCTTTTCCTTTTTTCTGCTGAAAAGATAAATATGATGGAGAAACGCCAAACATGAAGAAATTGTTGATAAACTATCATCTGAGTAGAATCTGGGTCTGATTAACAATCGTTGCATAAATTAATGAGCTAATTGAGGAGTTTAAAAACCTTATTATTAATGTTGTGCACCTTTTGTTCACGGACAAAAGCCTGTACTTTCATGAGGGTTTTAGCAGATCCACCTAAAATGGGTTTAAAAAAAAAAAAATCAATCCGTGTATGTTTTTTACCCTCAGAATGATAAAAATATTACTTTTCTCTACAATGGCAAAGGCATTCAATTAAAATCTATTTTCTCTAATCGTTTTTCTAAATATTTTACTGGCAGCACAGACTTTTTCCAGAATGAACTGGCTGGTAAAGGTGCTTAAAAATAACAATATGAATAAGCTTAAAATCCTGGTGCATCCATGATCTGGAAAAATGGAAAGTATACATTGAAATTGACAAAATATAATCAAATTTCCTAATTAAGGGGTAAATTGCACATAAATGCACATTGCCGTTTCATAAAAATGATCCTTTTAAAAGTGAAACAATTGTATTAGAAAATTTGTCCAAAACATGTTTTGAGTTAATCTTAACTGTAATTAACAGATATCACTATTAAATTTCACTCAGTGGTTACTTTGTACAATTTATTTATCGTCATCATCCATCTGTGTCAATACCCTAATCAAATGTGCAGTCATTTATAAATATACAGGTACTCAAACACACAAGTGTGTCATCTGGATGTTTTTAATTTAAGGGCAGATAAGAGAACAACCTCCCCTTTCTGATGTTAGATTTGTTTCTTCTTTTTTAAATTGCAACACAAAATTTAACCTTTGCCTCCTAAATTTGGATTTACACTGGTTAAACTGGCACAAAAAATTTTTCTTTTTTTCCCTTGACCAATGCAACTTTGACACCAGTACCGGTTTCTAAGGATGATGGTAAAAAGGAACGAGGACATCAGAGGGATGACACAGATGTTTCGGAGATAGGGTTCGGGTCAGAGGCCAGACTGAGATGGTTTGGACATGTGGAGAGGAGGGATCATGAACTTATTGGGAAAAGGATGTCAAGATGGGAACTGCTAAGCAGGAGGTCTAGAGGAAGACCAAAGAGGTGGTAGAGTTAGATAGAGACAGATGACTTGTTGTGGTGACACCTGAAGGGAGCAGCAAAAAGGAAAAGATGGTAAAAAGTAACAGAGTTGAACAAATCTAGATTTAAAAAAATAAACACTTTGTTTTTCCCTTAAGAACCAGAATATTCCATAAATGTAGTCACAATTGTCTTTTAAGCAAAAATATCTTTGCAATGGAATAAGAATTTGTTTTTTTAACTAGAATTATTAAAAATAGTGAAATAGTCCAAAATATAGTCCTCTAGTTTTCATGAAACAAGGCTCTTTCTCAAAAGTTATGCCCTATTTGCTTGACACTCACACTGGAGGGCAAGCACATGATGTGATGATGCACACACACACACACCTACCTACATTCACATGCACACACAGCCAGATGGACTTTCTGGCAGCTCCTACCTTGTCTCCGTCCATGAAGGTCTGGCCATCGCTGGCTCTCCTCCAGGAAATGTCAGGCAGAGGCTCTCCCTCCGCCACGCAGGAGATCATGGCGGCGTTGCCCTCTACGGCTGTCACGTTTTTCAACTGGATGATATGGGGCTGAACTGCAGGCCACAGAGGACGATGGTGGAGCAGGAACAGAAGAAGACAAAAAATATATTAGATAAGTGATTACAGAGGAAGAGATTTGAAGGGCAGAGGAATAGGTGCGAGTGAGAAGAAAGAACTGGTCAAAGATGCAACTCATAAGGGAGAGGAAATGAAGGCTGCACCTCGGGGCGTAGATACTCATCTGATACATGACTTTGCTGCTGACAGTATAGGCCAAGTTCATTTAAACGCCACAGTCACATCTCATATAATAGAGAAACATCACATAGGGAAATAACAGAAAAGTGACTTAGCTCAAGTTTGAAGGCACAAAACCACTGATTTTCTTCTGAGGGAAGATGCCTCTCTAATATAGTGATTTGCTTTTGGCATGGAGCGAGCACTAAGTGCAGATAAGTGCTGAAAAGTGTACCGCCGAGGCCCAGCCTCTGCTCGCCTCCCCCTGATAAGATGCTCTAGCAAACCTCGTCACTCGATGCATGTCAAGGGTACAGAGTATACAACATGAATCATGGATTACACCTTTTTTTTCTTTCCCCCATACCATGCACACTATATACAAGTCCTTAACAGCTAGCTTTGCGAGTAGCATGGCATAAAATCCAAGAGGAAGAGGGAAGTGAATGGAAAATGTTGACTACTGTACCGGAGGCTTTTAACAGCGCCCAGGGGGAATCTTGGGGGTGTTTGGCAATTTCACGTGGCTTCAGCCTCGGGGTGGAGAAGCCATCTCAAGGGGATTTGGAGAGCTTGTCAAAACACGGGGTCACGCAAACACACACACACCAGTGCACACGTATATTACTTACCAGCAGCACCTTCAGTAAACGGATCAATATTGTAAAAGTAGAACCTGTTTGACCACGGACAATAAATCGAATCTCAGCTCCGATACTTTGCTTAAACTTTAGTTTTTATTTTTTTAATCACTCATCTCATTAAACTATATCCGATGTGACACTACCACTAAATTTATGCCAAATAAAAATTGCTCAGAGCTTGTGTTGTTTAAAGGGAACATGCTGGAAACCCTGAACAGTGAACATCTTAAACTGTCAGTGGCTGTGTTCTGGGGATACTGTGCCATGCCTTCAACCAAGTCCAAACGAACAAAAAGAGTGAGTAAACAAGTTAAATGTTTGGCAAGGTTGTGTGTCTGGAAGTAAATCTGACAGCGAGTGCATCCAGAAGTCCTGTAATTAACTCAGAAATAGACATTTAAAGCTCGTTGCAGGTGTAGCTCCAGAGCCAAGTTCTGTGTAACCTTTCCGAAGGGGCAAGACTGAGCATCTTAACTGGAAATGTGACAAACTGGCATTAATAAAAAAAAAAAAAAAAAAATCAAGGAGTTCTGCAGCGATATCCATTTATTGAGCATTACTGAGCTGTTTGCACAAAGCACAAAGGATAGCAATAGATGAAAGTTCTCTAAGCACAGTCTGTTCAGCCTGCTGCCAACTGGTGCAAGAGGTATCTCACACAATTAGGTGTTTCTTTTTCTCCAACTTACATCCAGAAAGCAGAACATTAATTTAATTTTTGGTTTATGTGGCTGGAGTGAAGTGCAGGACTGTCACATCAAAGGTCGTCTGAGAAACAACAGTTATTAAATTGCTTATTTTTGAAAGCAAATATTCCATGAATGAGCATTTTCTGTGTTATGAGGGCATATATTTGGTCATTTGAGGGGACTGCTCTATCAAAAAACACAATCTTGACAGTTTGGGGCTAGCTCCATCTGTAAAAAGCTTATCTACCAGGTACTTGCATGCATGTGTTCCTTTATACAGAAGATGTGTTATTGTGAAGATAATCGTCACATCTACACAATTCATGCAAATGACATTCTGATTCCAAAAGCTAAATCTATCCAGTATTTTCAGGTAAGTTGTAAGGATAAAGAAGTGGGGGCTGGATCATTTTTTGTAATACCACAGAACACTGCAAATTTCCCTCCGAAAAAGTCCAACCAAATTGTGTCAAGTCATGGTTTTTCATTTGTTAGTCAAGTCCCCCTTTAACAGTCCTGAGATATGGGGAATACTGGCCATTAGTCCCACTTGACCTTCAATAATCTTGGCCAGTACTTGTATGTGAGGCACATATGAGGTACAGAAGGCTGGTTTGGATTCCTCCCTGTGGAGATGCTTCGTCATGTCCAACAGAGAGGCAAACCCAGAGCAGGCTGGAGAGATTAGATCTCTCAGCTGGCCAGGGAATGTCTCAGTGTCCTCCCAGAAGAGCTGGAGGAGGCGGCTAGGGACAGGAAGGCCTCGGCATGTCTGCTGAGCCTGCTGCCCCTGCGACCCAAACCCAGATAAGTGGAAGCTAATGGATGGACTGTACATAGATAATGAACGAGTCCAACCATATAAGCAAACCCAAGAGGGCAATTCACATCTAGGAAATCTGGAACAAGTGCACAACCCCACATGGGCTGATATTTTTCACCCCACTTATAGTCTCTCTCTCACACGGACCCCACATAAAAATGTTGTCGCGGATATAATTACCTCCCCTCACCGAGTGGTGGTGTTTTAGCCACAATGTCATGTCTGACAGGAATGATGGATCAAAGCACTGAAATTATGTTGACAGAAATCTTGGACTCAACAAAATCCAAAGAAGAGTGAAAAGAAAAAGAAAAAGAAAAGAAAAATTGCTCTAGTGCATCTCAGTCTGAACATGTTTGTTTTCCTAAAATGTGTCAAGCAGATTTGTTAGGAAATGGAGATAATTTTACTTGTTTCTTCAACAAATCAGCTTCCTTCAGAACGCATTCAGAATCAACTATTCTTCTCGTAAGAGCTCAACAATCTGCTTGATTTGGTTTTGTGTCAAAACAAGTGGAATTACCTCAACCCACTGTCAGGCTTGCTGGAAAGCCTCATAATGAGACTCAACCATCATTAGCTTGAATTCTGCAGAGAGGAAGAAATTAGAGGCACTTCCTCCACATCTCCTGAAATACGTGCACGAAGATGAATGGTTTGAAACGCGCACACAAAACTGGCGTGAACCAGCTCCTCAACATCATCTCATCTGTGGCAGTTTCACCCCAAGATGCCCTTCATGGTGCATTAAATGGGAAATGTCTCTTTCAATAAAGCACAGTGCAAAAATCCGTCTGCATGGAACATTAATAACATATTATCATTTCAAATCCAAATGAGAAGGAACTAAGACGCATTTGTGTGATAAAAGATAATTAATTTGACCTTCCAGGTTTTGTGTGTTTTTGCTGTCAAGAGTTGATTCTTTTCAATTTAATTTGTGAATTCAAATGAACCTCAAGTTTCTCTTTAACCCAGTATAATTAAAGGCAGGATTATTGCACTCTAGCATTTGTCAATCAGCATAATTACACTTTATTTCGTTAATTACAGGCCTCGTGTTGAAACAATTACACTTGTAAATGCTGCATTTAGAGACTCACAGTGAAACACTCTGTGCATGAAAAATAGGCTCAATCTCAACTTCGACTTGTGAAAAAGCCAATTATGTGTCAAAAGGAGAAAAAAAGTGGCGTAAACATGGAGTTGGACTCACTCTCAGCTCATGAAGCTGAATAAATGAGCTGCTTGCACACAATTAAAACTCGAGAAGCCTCCATTTTATGAGCCAACTGTACTTTCTTTCACTGCTGGAATATTTGACATAACATAGTGCTCTTATCTGACCAACTGACAGGTATCAGAAAGAAAAACGTGCCACTGACTGCATCTGATAATGATAATGTGTATTTGTCATTTCAGCTCTACAGATCCGCAAAATAAATGTCAGAATGAATTCTCTTCCATCACAAGTCTCTTCAAAGGGTTTAAGAGAAAAATCCACTGTTAGACATCTTCTGCTCCGTCATATGGGATTTTCTAGTGTTATCTGTTGAAAATGGATTTAATTCATCATTCTTACTGTTTTGTCCTGTTATACTCAAAAGAACATAGTTTTTTTCCAGTCAACAGATAACGAGAGAGGACGACATGAGGAGCTCACTTGACTTGCTCAAATTACATAAAAACCCATTAAAGCAGATGCTGCATTTCATAAGTTGCTTAAAAAAAATGTTACAAAAAAATATTGCTGAGCTGCAAAGAAATGTGCAGATTATGTCTGCAAAGAAGATGGATATCTCTTCTTTTATGATAAATGCTTCCCTGTATGACTGCTGAATGTTGCCAGAAAAGTGAAGATTTTTTTCCCCCCCTTACTGAAACCTGACATTTACTACTGATGGTTTAGACAGCCGGAAAAATTTAATACCATCAACCTGTATTTCTGACTCTTGTCCTAACTGAGGTGTAGAGAGAATATGAAAAATGTCAAAAAATATACAGTAAAACCCAAAAAAGAGACTAGAAAACAGTGAGGCAGCTATAAAGTGCATTGATATTCAGGCTTAGCTAAGCTCATTCGCATCCTTTTTTTCAAATGTCAGTGATCTGTGAGACTCGTCTCCAGCTTGCCCATCTGTTCCTGTTGTATCCATTAAACAATTTACAAAATCCACATCTGCCTTTACATCAGCTTACAGTTTTTGGAGGAGTGAAAAGCAGGGCTGGACTTGGGGAAAATTGTACTGAGAGCTGCAAAAGGTACACGTGAGGATGGATGCTAGAAAATATATGCTTAAAATAAAATTCTCAAAATCCCAGCATCTCTGATTATTCTTAAATGCTTGATATTTGGAATGACTAGCAGACTTTCAAGACATGGACACTGTCAAACAGAGCAATCGAGGACTTAAAAAAAAAAAAAAGCTTGTTAGTGACAGTCAAACACTACTCTGTAAATGGTTTTATTCAGACATACATCTAGAAGTTAAAAAAATGCATTTTTATAGAGCAAAATTTCAAAATGTTCATAAAACCCAATTCTGATGCAACTGTTTCCATTAAGTGGCATCCAAAATTGTTATTTTATTTTCTTCTGTCATGATGGATTCTGCCAAGAATATTTGTGACAACTGTACAGAACTTCAGGTTTGGCAGGTTAATTTCAATTTTTACAACCACTCACTCTGATTTTACTTCTAAATCCCTGAAACAAGCTGTTCTCAGGAGTCAGCCATGTTGGGTGGTTTCTTGGAGGTGGTCATTCATGATTTCACAGAACTACGGGATTCAAAACTCATTCACAACTCGTCCAACTTGAACTGCAACAAGATAACCCGCTCCTACAGAAAACCAGCTCTTTGTTATGACATGAAGGTTATAGATGGGCTCCACTGAAGTTTTACAAAATATTCCCCTTTTTCTGGACACATCAAAAGAACTACCTCAGGTGACTGTACAAACATTTTACGACTGTTGTATACGTTTTTTGCAAAATTGACATGTTTCCATGAGGTGTAAGACTTACTGTAACTCCCTTATGCTGGACACTGAATTCAGCAAGTCCTTTGGAAACAACTCTTTTCTTACAAAAAGATTTTTCACTAAAATGTCATATCAAGTGAATGAATTATAAATGGTCCTATTTAATGTAGAACATTTGAACCTCATCTTGGTTCTGCAAAACACTTTACAGCGCCTCCCTCATTCACTCAGCATTTTTTGTAATATGTAAGAGCACTCTACAGATAATACACAGCAATTTGTTCTTTTTAACATTTAGCGCCTCGAGACAGTTGGATAATTAAGACAGGATGCTGACTTTCAACTGTCACCAGATTAATTGAAAGCAGTGCATGTCTGAAATGATTATGAATGAGATCAAAAGTTGCTTTTGTGAATATGGAAAAATTCTACATAAGAATAAACCATGAATGAAGAACTGACTGCACGAATGGGGTCATTATAACTGTCCCAAAAAAAAAAAGAAAAAAAAAAAGATTTGCTAATTGGAAGAATTTCAAAAGATACCTGGGCAACTTTCTGACCATGAGAAGTGCAAAAAAATACTCATCTGATGAAACAAAGACTGATCTATTTGGCTAGGATTGTCAAACTGGCAGCATGTGTGATGGAAACCAGGCACTGAGCATAACCTCATTAATATCCTCCCTACAGTGAGGATGTTTTTCTAAAACAGACTGGATGAGAAGAAGGAGAGAAGGAAAAGATGTTTGGAGAAAAGTCAAGAGGAATGAGTGCAAACTACTCAGTGTGCTCAGGATTTCAGGCCAGAAGAAAAGTTTTAATGTTTTTAATTATTTAATTTTATTGCCAAGAAAATCCATCAGAGTCTGGGCCTGAACTTAGTGGAGCATCTGTGGAGGGACTCGAAAATGTGAAAAAAATGTTCTGAAATAAAAACTGAACGGGATCAGAAAACTTTCTGAACGCAGGGTCTTGTGTACAAGAGTATAATATTCAGTTCTATCCAAGAGTTGTGATGTTGGAGTTCATTTAGATATCACTGATCGAGAGACGGAGTGCATCTTGGACAGAGATGAGCTCCATACAGGATCACGTTCCAAGAGTGAATTAAGAATCAACAATCAAATCCAAGAAACATGATTTTGGGCTGTTTAAGTAAACCTGGGAACTGCCAGAAGATGCAGACTCACCGGAAATCCTCGGCAACAGCTCAATAAGAAATCTCCCTGTTAAAACCGAGGAGACTGGAACTGTAGGAGGGACAACTTCCTCCTCAGTCCTTTCAGCTGCTGTGTCTCCTTAACCGTGCTGATCCCAGTAGGATCGACTGGCCTATCAAACTAAAGCTTCATGCTGCTTGGGGGCACCACATTTACCATTTGTCAACCACCAATAAATAAATGACATAAAACCAGGGGTAAAACATAGAGGAAGATAGGACTGCACAGTCATGGTGGATATGAAGAAGACGCGACTCAAATTCAAAGAGGACACCAGGAGCAGTGTACATTATCTTGTGCTCATGGGAAACAAAACTGAGTCAATGCCATCCAGCAGCTTTTCTAAGCTTCACTGAAGTACCACGAAACATGGACATGCGTCTTGATCCCGAACAACTTTCAAAAAAGATTTTAATCGCATGTGTGTTTCTGGTAATTAAGAGGAGCCAATGTGCAAGGCTTCCTAAGAGTAGCCAATACCCTCCCTAATGAAAATCTGACTATTAAAAACATTTCCAAACAAAGCTTCAAAGCAGATTTTTGGTTAACCCTGCACAACCTTGTTCTTTGATTAGCATGCAACATGTGTAGTGGAAAAAAAAAAGATTCACACAATGTGCAGCAGAAAGCAATGGCGTGTTTCACATTAAATTATAACTTATTACCACATAAAATTAAGGAATAAAAATAAAACGACTGACTCTCAGGCTGTGTCCAAAATTCAGCCCCCTAGTACCTATATAGTGAACTTCTTGTAAAAACTTGTAAAAACATAATT
>JAOWBL010000012.1:8690038-8724426 GCA_028564865.1 Zenarchopterus dispar
GAAAGAGGCAGGGTTCTGAGGAAATGAGGTGGAATGAGGCGTCATGTCGGATCAGTGGTGATGATGCACACATGCGCTCGTGTGTGTGTGTTGCATTCAGGAATGAGAAGCAAACCCAAGTTCAAATCTGTGGGTTTATTTTTCTCTTGAGGTGAAAACGGTGAGGAAAGTTCAGCGAGGTGAAATGACAGTGTGACTATTCTTGTTCCTGTCATCTGTGGTGGTTTAAGACGACTGAAGGATTAAACCCCAGGACTTAGTCAAAACTGTTCATCTGCGTGTTGGCATGCATTTCAAATGATGCCCAAGGATGGTAAAGATGGAAAGAAGTCAATAATGTAAGGTCACATTGCATGAGTATCTGCATGCTTTTTCCCAGCTTTTATTATCCCCGTCAGTGATGAGTCAAAGGTTAACCATTCCTAATGGCTGGACATTAAGTTAATTAGACGATCTATTAGCGCGCAGTCAGATTAGGCTCAGCCAGCAAGATGAGCGGTCAGAGGGCGAGAGGATGAAAAAAATCAAGCTGAGGTTTCAGCCCCTGGAGAACTTTTTATTCCTCATGTCTCCATGCAGCGTGACAACCATCTCCAGGCTGGGAACGATGCTGCAGGTAGCCGAGGGAAAAGCGCAACTGAACAAAGAGGTTCTCCATGAGAGCTGGTTTCATCTTACCTGCCGTCTTTGCTTTCTTTAAAAGGTTTTAAGTATTTGTTTTTGTCTTCCATGCAGACATCCATCCATTAGCAAGCTAAGCAATGATATCATTAGATCAGGAGTCTATCCTGGGGTGTCATCCCACTTTCGGTGATTAACTCAGGAAAGTTGATCACAAGGTACCTCATCTGTGATTCCCCAAACTCCTGCCAGTTTCCCTTCTCAGTTCAGATCCGAGCCGCTATGTGGAAATTCTTGCATAAACAAAATATGACATCGAATTATACTTGTGCACTCTGTTGGGATCACAAGCATCGTAATCCTCCTCCTTCTGATGCACATGCACTCATTCCAGATGAGTTGCTGATGCACTTAATGCTGGGTCTATTAATGGTCACCACTTCTGTCGCGCCGCTTGTATATTCTGGCCAGAATCCAAAGTTCATGATCGTAAAAGTGTATATGAAGGTCAATCATCCCACAAATAAAGAGACTAAGTGTCACATTTAAACAACTGGCCACTGCTGTGGGACCTCTACCACTAAACACTGTCACAAACTGCTTACCCACCTTAATTTATTAAATACCTTCTTAATATTAATTTTTTTTTTTTTTAAATGGGGATGATTTCACAAGTTCAGAGGAAGCTGGATGGTCACCACCACCTGGCTGCACTCTTGTCTTGACCTTTGTCAAACATTTAAGGCTTGTCCGTCTTTCACATGCTCTCCTGCTCAGAGGAAGAATAAGCCCCAACGCGATCGTTGCTCCAGTCTTCATTTACTCCTCAGTTTTCTAGCAGCGTGCTTCTCAAGCACGAGGAACTGCTCACCATCTTTTGATCATTACAATCTGGGTTTTAGGGAACCAAAAACAAATTTGTCTATTACAAACTGTCAGAAGACTGAACACAATACAAACTCCTACAAACTGCACCAGAGCACAGTGCTCTTGGACGAGAGCCCGCACTGCGAAACCTTTCAGTCCTGTCATTTATCTGCTCTCAATGAGCAAAAAAAGGAAATGGTCCATAGTACAGCTCAAAAAACAGAAAAATAAAGAAAACTACATATATGCTTGTTTGGTGCACAGGAACACCAGCAATCTTTCCAGACTGAATAAAATGGTCGATTCATTGTAAATAAGTGTAATTGTGACTGGTACAATTTATGATCTTGGCAAAAGAAAAGGCTTTGAAGCAAGCTTCATTTGGGCACTTTTTTCCCAGCAGTCCATCCAAATGTTCAGCTGTTCTGATATTTGAGGAGCAGATGTTTGGTCTTTAAATTTTCTACTTTAATGTTAATTTTTTCCCTTAAATATTTACTTTCAGGATGCACACAAACTTCCACAGCTAGCAATTATGTTTATGAAAGATTTGTTATAGTCATATCAGTTTCTCCTAAAAATTTGTTTTCCATAAACTTCATATGGTATCTTGTGTTTCAACATTATGTATTTCTCCTGGATTCACACATCCGAGTTATTTTGTTATCAAATGCATACAAACATATTTAGAGCAGTGCCCAGGGGTCCCCACTTATCCAAGGTACTCCACTTGACTTAATGTGGTACTTGATCGGACCGGGCTTCAATTCTCCACATCAGGACTCGCCGTCTCCGCCTCTCATGTTGGTCAACTTCACCCAGTAGTACCAACTGGATTTTTTTACTGACTGAGATAAAGCATGTACGTGCATCATTAAACAAAGAAAGCTCAAGAGGATCAAATCTGACAACAGTTTTGCTTCAAAGAAAATAAATAAATAAAAGGAGCGAGGATACGAAACTGAGTAAAACTTTTTTTTCCCCCATCCTTGTGAATGAATTACCACTTCAATCTTTTTTGACCTTCAATGTCTCCATGTCTGCTGGCGTCAAGTCAAGCTCCGGTGACCTTTGGATTTTTACTCCTGGCCCCCCGACGCAGCTCTTATCTTTCTCTGGGGCTGATAATGCCTTTCCTGCCCCACTCATCTTGATGTGGAAAAGTCAGCTTTGCTCATATCGCTAGATACAGTGACAAAGATTATGAACTTGTGTGTGTGTTTGTGTGTGTGTCGGTGACGTAAACTGGCCGACTAAAAAGACAGAAGCCATGTGAAACTGGTTAAATCATCACAGCAGAATAATGGTTCCAATTATTTAATAAGCTTCTTTGTTTGAACGACTCTGCAGTAATGATCATTCTTAATGGTGTAAAAGTTTACATAAAAGACGCCACCAATAACACTGCTGAGTGATGTTCTTGTTTTATCTTATCAATAAAAGCTTCTACATTTGCATCAGCATCTCTTTAACTTGTCATATCGAAGAAGCAGAATGGAAAACGGGCGAGTGGCAGCCAAATCCTAATTTTGATTAATTCTTTAAGAAACTGGCAGCATTCCTGCACACTTTTCAGTCTACAACATGATTCAATTTGATAGAAAACAACTGCACAGTCAAAACAAGTTATAAAAGAAAAAATTAAATGATTAAAACATAAATTACAAAATCAACCAGTACCTTTGTGACACAGTCTGCACTTTCAAAACTTTTGAAACCACAAGGGAATTTTGACTTAATTTTGATTTCTTTACAAGTATCCTGCTTTAAAATTTCAGTTTCATTTATTCAACTATTTTTTTTCTATTTACACGATACATTGCTTTACATTTGACATTTATATTTATAAGCTTTTTTTTTTTCTTTTTGGTGGAAAAATATCTATGAAGTAAAGAAAAAGGGAAAATAAATTACATGTTCTGATCAACAAGTGGGAGAAATAAGTGCAATTTTGTCATTTAAACATTAGAATTAGCATGATTTCATTCAGCCGATCAAACTCCGTGTCCAAAGTGGTCATTTTAAAAAATCTGAAAGTACCTATTAGAAAAACGTACCTGCACTTAAATATAATGTCAACAAGTTTACTTTCAAATTACTGATGCACACGTCCCAAACATCCTTGGTGTGTAGTATATCCAACATCTGTCTAAATTTTCTCTTTCACAGGATTATTTATTTATTTATTTTTTCCATCTAAAGATTTGTAATCTGTATCCAGAGAAAACACATTTAAGCAGAAGAGGTTCAATAGTTAACTGAAGCTAGGTAGAGTGCATATTTGCTGTTTTTTGGGCAGGCTTCAAACTTGATTTAAGTTTAAATCCTTCATTAAATCGACGGTGTCAGAGCCTCTCTGACATGAACTCCGTCCACAGAGCTCTGCGTCACTTCAACAGGCCACTAAACCTCCTGATTGTGTCAACAACAGACCACAAGAGCTGTGATTGGTCCACGTTTTGTTCGAAGGGCATATAGACCACCTCCTCACACCACTTCTTTTGTTTACGAGGCGACATTAAATAAAACCATTTCCCGTTTCAGTCGGTTAACGCCAACGACGGCCTTTTTCCCACAAAAACAAAAAAAAATCTTTGTCCTTGGTCTCTTGTTTTGCATAGTTGGAAGATTGTCATTAAGGTTGTCATGACACTCATTTTAATCTAGATGCTTCTGCTTAAATCTCAGTCTGTTCTGAATTACTTTGTCATTTCTGCATTCAAACTTGAGATGTTTGTTCTGACCTTTTCATGATGAAGATAATTAACTAATTCAAGCCATATGGCCAAGTCTTTATTTTATACTATTTCAGTCTTATTCAGGTATTGCAGTCACCTGGTGGTTAAACTGTGTTTAGACAGAGGTGTGTATATATATATATATATATATATACATATATATATATATATATATATATATATTTTTTTTTTTTTTTCCCCACAACCCACTTGACCAACGAGTTACACAATTTCACAAAAGATCCTTTGAAAACATGATTGCCCCCTAGCGTTTTGGCAGTGAATAGCGATCTGACGATGTTCTCTTTGTGTTGACTTGATGCAGAAGCATAAACCAGACTCAAACCGTCTACGTGCAGCATCCAACTCAGCGTCTACATCCATCACATCTCAGTTGATATAAAACTATTCTCTCTCTCACCTACGTCTCCAGTCTCCAAGGTTCACAGCCGGCTGTAGAGATGTTTACAGTGATACTTCAGTCCTGCCACACTTTGGAAGATATTTTCTTCTGATAACACAGGGAATAAACCATCCAGCCTTCGCAGCACCACACTGCACAGAGCCTTACATTTTCAAACCAAAATTCTCTTCGATAGCGTACCCGACTGCCAGAGCAAATATTTACAACATGGCTGAAATGTTTGAATATGTGGAACATAAAAGAATAAAAATAAAGGGGGAAAAAAAAAGGATTCAGCAGGAATATTTTTCTATTTAAACAGAGCTGATGCTGGTAGATATCAAAAGAAAAACTGCGTCTCTGGTGTCCTTCAAAGCAGGATTTTATCTTTTTAAAAAAAAAAAAAAATACGGAGACTACCACATGCAGATCGGTGAACTGAGGTCAAATGGATCAAAATTTACATAACTGTTTGCTTCTTGTACACAACTCATCACGCCTGTATCCCGCCTGCCATCACACCAAATCTGTGCAACACCACAGCGCCCCCGAGAGTGCTCATTTGGAGGTGAATTAAAGGTTCAGACAAAATCTTGATTGATCCTCAATCTCAAAGCAAAAATCAAGCAACACGTGTGCATGCTGAATGGGAAATGAGATCAATAAACCTCTGAGCAGGTTAAGATGAGAGCTCTTATGGGATTTAAAACCCGTGTTGAACATGTCTGCAGTCGCTGCTGCTGCCGGAGCTTCCATCTGCAGCACAGCATGATGGATTTACAAGGATTAACATTTTTGTAGTCTCTACCAACTATGTCAAAGTCAAAATCAAGATGCAACCCAATCTCATCTTTTGTTTCTCCAACCTGCTTTTCATCAAAGTAATTCTTTCATGAACCAAAAATGTGTTTTGATTCTCTAAAATTCAGAGTGAAAGCTAAACCAAAGCTAAAGTTTTTGGTAAATCCAAGTAGTAGTTTTTGTTTCATGTTTAACCTGAAAACCAAATTCATTTCCTGTATTTAGATTATATTTAAATCATGTTTGGAAAGACCAGTAATGATAAAAAAGTTGCATTATTTCATCTGAATCAGTCAGAGTTGATTCATTTCTTTTTCCACAAGTAAAAACAGACAAGAAGAAGAAAGAACATATTTTGTTAGTTTCCTCTATATTTTATATGGATGTTACTCAAAGAGTTGGCAGACTTTGCATTTTGCACAAGCAAACATGTCCACTCGCCTCCCCATAAGCCCAGCGGGAAGGAGCCAAATTGCTGGACAGCGTGCCAAATCCCCTGAATGTGCACGTTGCTCAGACTTTCACACAGACGGAAAGCAGGAAGGACAAACTTTTATGTGTGAGACTAGCACATTGTTTACAACATGGAAGACATTGATTAAAATATGCAGCAGTTCAGACGTTACTATTCCTGGTTAATGACTGAAGCGCCTTGTGAAAACTCTTGTGGTACTCCAGTGACCTCCAGAACAAACCAACCAGTGTCTTTCCCTAAAAGTCGAACTCATCTTTGGATCAAAGCGTAAAAGAACCATAATGTCTGATCACATTTTAACTATAAATGTTTCAAGTTAGTGGAATCCATCTGTGCATCTTATGAGACTTCAAATAAACTTATATTCACTAATCCAGATAAACTTGTATTTTATCAGTCCTCAGCAGAGTTCTGACTAATTTCAAGGTCCTGATTCTTGGTGAAGGATGGGAGGCTAAAAAAAAAAAACTGACGAGTTATTGTCCTACACATGCAGCACGTCATTTCAGTTCTGTCTTAGACCATGTTCAATTTTTCCTCTTTAAATGACATTTGAAGAACGTTCTGATTGGTAATTTCACATTTTTCTCAACAGAGAATCTGACATCCCATAATAGCTCTAATTGCAAGGCCCATTATGTTTTTTCCCCTTTACCATCAGTCTGTCCTCGTTTGTTCCCTTGAAAAATATCCGTCAGTTTCAAACATTTGGCTGCGTCACCCTCCAACACCTTTTGATTTTTTTTACAATACAGGGCTCATAAAGGTGGATTGTACAACCTCAACCACGTTTGACTTTGCACCAGCAGGATTTCACCACTGGATGCAATTCCCCTCAAAGAAACTGTCAAAGTACAAAACAGGTAAAATGTGCACCTGCTGAGCAGAATAAGCATAATAGTCAAAGTAGCCTGTTATTTCTGCCCTCAATGGAACACCAGGCCAATAGTTGAGCTGTATTCATGTCGAGATTTCAGATATAAAGACTCAATCATCACTTTGAAAGCGATCACATATTTCATTGTGGAACTAAATTCTCGTTCTGTTGCTTTCTGCTCTGAAAAGTTCAACTTTCCAGGAAGAAAGACGACCAACTAAATCACCCGACTACGTGTATGAATATGAAATGGCCGTAATCAGGCAAAATAAGTAAGATATCAATTCATTTTTCTCAACTGCCAAATCACACCCCAACACTGAAATCAGCATTCCTTGTCTTTTCAACACCGAGGACTCACTCAGGAGAGTTTTTTTGCCTGGTAACTCTAAGGTGGTGACATACACCCTCACGTGTAACAGCAGGTCACTATGACCCCTTGACATTGGCGTTTAACACCCAAATCACGGGTGTCACTTGCCCTTTTATACATTAACTGATGTGGAGTGGTGTGTTGATCTGTCCACGGTACTACCTCACCTCCAAGAGTACACTTAACGAGGGTCAGGCCACATCAGAGCCGTGGATACCATAAATCAGCACATTACAGAGCCAAAACCACAACAGGCTATTAAAATAAGAGACTGCAGTGTTGCCAGAAATAAAACCTGGGTCATTAACAAACTCAAGAGCCTTAAAAGATATCTCGGGTCAAAAAAAAAAAAAACAGCAGAAGTGGCAGAATATTACTGTGGGTCAAGTTTCTAATCCAGTTATTTAGGAAGGATCCTCCACCCTCTCTATCTCCTGCATCATTCAGCTCTCCTAAGGTTTGTGAACCCAGCAAGGTGATCAGACAGACAGTGGACCATCATGTTACACAGCACCACTCCCGATTCGTCTTCCCTTCCCTCAACTTGGCTTCAGTCGCCGGGGAGACAGTAACACACCTTGCGTTAAAGTTCAGCACATTAAATGCTGATCCAGGAATAATGGTGTCCAGTCTAAAAATGCCTCACGATAAACTTTCAATCATTTCTTGTCTTAGTAAAACTACCATCAAGCTGCCCGTTATACAGATGGGTTTAACCATCTTTACATCAACCTTAATCTAGTTAAGACAATATTCCAATTAAAAAGTTCACATGATTTGTGTTAATGTTCACTTCACAATCCGAGTTTCAATGGCGAAGAGCAAAGTTTGACTAATGGGATGTCACTGATACCACCTGAAGCTGAAGGCTTTAATGTTACCTGCTAATGTCTTTAAGTCACAATAAATAAACCAAATGAACATTGGATATTTTTTTTGTGTAGAAATCCCTATTTTTCTCAGGATCTGGCAACCGTGGTCTCAACACTTTACATCAGCTTTTTACCATCCTGAGTGTTTTCCTTCAGATCATGTTGAAGCTTTTTCCATTCAATGTCAGTCTTCGCAAATAAACCCCAGCAGATACACTTCTACAACTGTTTTCTGTACTATCATTCTGAATTTTTTTATATAAACCTGCAAAAGGATGAGAAAAATAGTGGGAAAGCTGTCTTCATGGAAAATGCTGCAAAAATACCAACACGATGTCACATTAAGGTCTTCACATGTTTCTCTATGATCGGTGTACTCCACATGCATTAATGCCATTTTTGCATACTCCAGTTATTTAAATTAAGGTTTACATCGGATTATTGTGGTCCGTGTAAACGTGGTCAGCATGCAGCTGTTTGACATGCTCCTCAAACACGTGTTGCTACGATTTTAATAAACCTTTGACTTGCACTGCATACATCAGCCGGATTAGCTGCAACAAATATTTTTGGTGCCATTTTGCAAGAAATGTAAAAACACTATTCAATGCTTGTTATTCAGCATGTTAAAAAAAAAAAAAATTACTTTTCATTGTAATGGAAATGACTATATGCAACACATTTCTAATCTCAAGACACACTGCCGCTTTAAGCTTAGTGATCAAAAGGTCCTTTTTCTCCCCCCACTCTTTTTTTTTCATCTCTTTAAAGAAACGCCTGACCGGTGTGACATTTGCCTCCACTAAAAACAAACACTGTTAATAAACACTTTCAATTTTCCTAATAACTCATTTTTTATTCTCTTTTGATGCATTTTGTCAGCTGATTTAGCCATTTGTTTTAGGGCTTGTTAGATTTGTCAAGTACAGATTGTTCCTCCAACAAACCAATCTAAAAGCTCTGTTTTGTGCCCGTCTTTTGCCATTTTCTAGCAGTTCATGATCACTGCCAGAGCAGAGTGAGCATCTTTACAAGGCTTTGGTATTGATCACTCAGTCACACTCTTTCTGGGCTTTTTAAGTGGTTCACAATCGTGTTTTTATTTCTGAGCACTTGGTTCCAGTCTGCTGTTGACGTTTACTGGCAGAGCTACAAGATTAAATGGAGTACAAGAGGCTGTCCTTTAGTTGCAAAGACATGCAACTGGACAACAACCACCCAGATGGCTTCTAAACTGAAAAAAAAAATACTAGTTTATCTTTAATATGTTTGAGGCTGTTCTACTAATTCTATAAACATGTCAAAGCAGCTCTTCTGCTTTGTGACAAATAGTCAGGGAAGGGAAGGATAAAAAAACTAAAGCACCACTGGGCATTCAAGTGCTGCGTGAATTACAGGTGGTACTATGAGAAATGATGGTGTTTAGAAACACCTCAGTCTATTTCGGTGCAGAGTTGTGTCCATTTGCACACAAGAGGCTGAACAGGAATTTGTACACAACAACAGTGTAGAGAAAGTGGTCAATTTTTAAAACAACCACAAGCTTTACACTTAGCAGACGAGAGGAGCTAGGAAACAACTCCTAAAAAAGAGAATAAAAAGCAAGACAATGTGTGCCACTTTCTAAAAATAGTTACTGTGAAGGTGAAGGTACAGTTCAGGTAAAAATTGAGTCCTGACAGCAGACTTGGCCTCTGAAATGAACATAAAGTAATCGGGATGAGGAATGCGTTGGGTAAGTTGTGTACAACCAACATCATTTCCCCATGCAGCCCCTTCAACTTTGATTTACAACAGTCATAAATCAGCCTTCCCCAAGTTGGGCAAACTTTCGCTTGGTGTTGACATAAAATTGTATTACAGCGGCAGGTCTTGGCTGGATTGAGCCTGTGGGACATGGATGCTGCAGCGCTCCCCCGCCCCCCTCCCTAAACACAGGCGGCAACAGGACGGGGATGAAACGCTGCACAGAGGGAGCTGACCCCTCCATGACCTGATACTCAAGCCATCGATATCACTCTCAGGCCTCAGCGCCGGATCATGGATCTTCCTGATTGAATTCCTCCGGTTCCTAACAGATCTGCTGCTGCTGGCTAGCTTGCTAGCAACAGGCGAGACATTATTCACATGTGAGAGACTCGATGTGCATCATCCTGTCATGTTTTCTTTTAGATGAATATTCAACCGACTGTCCAAGAGCTAAAATAACTCATTTAGCCTTGCACTCAGGCTTTTTTGAAAAACATTAATGAAATTAGTTTAGGTTTCAAAAACTTTGAAATCTCCTCCGTCAAAATGATGACATCCTCGTCCTGAGCTGCTTCGCTTTGCGTCTGCCGGTGTGTACTTGCGCTTTTGACAGGGGCCGCCAGCCCACGTGATTTATCCCACAGTAAAACACTTGTTATGCAAAGCACTTATTAAAGCGTCAGCAGGGACGATCGATAAACCATTCTTTACGACAACAGCTTAAGAAAACCTGGTCACGCAGAGACAGCGCGCTGTGGTTTACTGTGATATACAGCGTGGCGGGGTCAAAATTAATTTACTGATGTGAATGTGAGAAACGCCACGCCAATAAAAACGGCAGGGAGAAACTATTATGAATCAGGTTGCTTGGCTGTCTGTAACCATAAATACTAAAAACATCATTAGAGGCTTTGAAGGGAAACATCAATTATAACGATTATTAGCAATGGAGATCTACAGGAGTGCAGGGGTTCAAGCAAAAGACCTCATGGGATTCTAATGACGGCCAGCGAAGTGGGTTTGAAGAGCATCTGTGAGACGAGTACATAAATGTGTGTTTATGATCAAAGCCGAGAGTGAGAGAGGAAACATCTAACGTCTGTTTTATTTAATGGTGTCGAGACAAGCAGGACATCACGTCTCGTACATGGAAACGCATCTGAAAAATAATTTGGATGATCAGGACTATCAATCACAGAATTCAAAAACTCATCTCTTAAGAAAACTAAAAGTAGGTGCATAAACATTACAAAATACTGAAACACCAGTTTTTGAGACAATAGAAAAAAGGACGTCATAACCAGCAGAAAAAGTGTAAACACTTAGTCCATTAATGTTTCCTGTAAAATTACTTGGATTCATGCTAACAAATATCTGCTTTACATCACACAGAATCTGTCAAAACAGTTCAATATCAATGCTTGGGGTGCTTCATTAATATTTAAAAAAAAAAAAAAAAAAAAGACGATTCAGATTAAGATGCTTTGGTGAAAATCTAAAATCATTTTTAAACCACCTTTGCTTCCCCTACAGGTTGCAAAACAAGGAGTTGTACGTCAAGATTCAAAAAGCATACAAAGTCTCTAAAATTTTAACAGGCAGTTTATCACTTTTTAAGTGGAGCTAGTTTAAAGTAATCTTCACCATTTAATGCACCAGATAGTTTCACCCAAAACTGTTAAACTGCCAAAAACTCATGACCACATAATGCTTTCTGTTAATGACTTAAATCATTTCAGTTGATGAAATTTACGATGAAAAGCATCATTTACGTTGTTTAAAAAGCGGATTCGTATCTTAGGGATATTCCTCTGCACATTTGGGATTTATTTGACTTAAATTAGTATTTGCCAGTTATCATGTTATCTGATGAGAAATGATACAAGACTTTGAAAGGTAAACTCAAAGTTGTGACATTCCTACAGATTGACAGTAACCGTTTTTTTTTTTTTTTTAAAGAAATGGACATCCAGCATGACTTTTCCAACGGCTTTGTGACAAACTGACATACATTAAAAATGTGTTCCTGCATGTACAAGACTCCCGGACAGTTTGAGACCATTTCATCAACACCAGCGAGCCACTTTTGCACGATCAAGGCTTCTGGGTTATTGATCATCTGGCCTCTCGATTCAAACACTTTCAAGGCTTTCTGACATTTAAAGTGAACTGCAACAACATTTGTGTGAATACTTTGAAGACACGTTTGTACCTTTTGGAAATTAAAAGCTGCGACTGATTCATCCTCACCTTCCAGTCTGAACATCATCCAGCGTGGCATTTACTTAAGTGCTGACTGCGTAACTGAACTCGTCTAACCAACTTCGAGTGCGTCCGATTCATGCTGGAATGATTCACATATCACCGGTCTGTAAGTGGGGGCTTGTTTCCACTCGTTGCTTGGAAACAATGCATTTCCATTGGTATGTACTGTAAACTCTAGAGATTTACCTAGCGTCTCTGTGTCATAACACTAGGTTGCACAATATTTTTTTTTTTTTTTTTAAATGTATAAGATTAAAATACTCCCTGGAAACAGATGTTTGATTAAAGGTTCAGTATTTTTGGGCCATGATGTTACGAATGCTGGTCACAAATAACAGATGGAAAGGGTTGCTTTATAGGCAAATTATATGTTAAGAAATTCAAAAGAGCACTTAGGCCGATAAAAGCTTCAATCACACTCGCGTGGCTGTGAAACGCAAACGCTTTTAACTTCTCAGCAGGAGACGAGCTGGAGGAAAAAGTCGCTGGACTTTGAAGAGTTTCAAAAGGGAACTTTGTCTGTAAAGCTCAGAAATGGCTTGAATACAGCGTTCACACTCGTCTTAAGAAAGGCAGAGTGCAAATCCTTCGTCATCTAAGTGCAGCCGTGGAGAGCACTGGAGGGAAAACATCAAGCTGCATTATCCTGATAGCTTAGAGGATCTACAATATGCATGTGTTGAGCACATCTCATTCCTTTAGCGTGTTTTTACTCCATCTCTTGGAAAGCAGAAATTTCCCACCATTAAATGCTCAACAAAATGGGGGTCACCTATACTTCACAAGTTCATTCATGGGGTCCAAAAGGTTCACCAAACAGCAAGTGGTTTGTCATTTAAGTGTCGATGATTATATGGAAATGTTGTCCACAGGCCACTGTGTCGCTCCGCTGCAGCCGTGACTGAAGTGACTGGCAGCAGCGGGAATAGATCATCCTGAGCGATTTGCCGTTCCTCCCCAACTCGGGCTCATCGGCAGCCAGGCTCGGCCTTATCTGTGTGTGGTTAGCCTTCTGTACGAGCCACTCCGAGCGTCCGCTTTTCACATACAAGACTGCGACCGGAATCCACCAATCTGAATAAGGAGATGTCATTTTCTGATGGGCTTTGCTTTTCTAGGCACCGCTTGTTAGAGGCCTTGCACTGGGCCAAACAATTTCTTTTTCTAGGATTAAATTGAAAAACTGCAGCATGTAGCCCCCCATTCTTGGGGGGGGGGGTAAACATTTGCTTAGAAATGAGTCACCTGATCGCTCCTGCAAAAGTTGGGGGGACGTGAAAAGACTTAGGACGCAACTTCGAAGTACATGTCCTTGCAAACGGATCCCTCGAATCTTTTGAGTTGTTACATCTCTGTCCAGGATCAAACAGGTGTGAGAATAACCCAAGATCATAATAAACATCGGCATACGATAAACTGCATTTGGATCCAGGATCTGTTCCACACCAGCTTTGGGTACATCAGCATTCAGCACATCAGAACCACAAAAAGAGATATATTCAGTACATCACCTCTAAGAAAGTTTACAGTCTTATTGCTGGAGGTCTCCATACAGAATATATAAACAAACATCTCCTTTGAAATATTTACAGGGTTTGAACTTTGTCCTCTTTTCTTTTCAGAGCACTCCAATAAAATTATTTAAAAAAAAACTTAACAGCAGGAACATGATTCATCTTTTTTTTTCCCCACATGCTGTATGTATACCGTTTACACGTTATTCCAGAATTCATACCTTGATTTAAAATACCCATAACCTCATCTGGTTTTCATTCATCTCATCAGGTTTAAAAAAAAAAAAAATTGGAGAACAAGTCATTCTCCCATTCACACTACCAACTGTCTTGCCTCAGTCAGGCCTTTATTCTGCTGTGTTCTGTTTTGTGTGAAAGGGATGCATAATAAACTGTAAAAGCATTTTGTTTTCTGGCTTTAACACCTGTTGAGGTATAGAAACTAGCCTAATGGGATGTAATGAGTCCTGTGCAAATTAATGTTAGAAAAGCTCAACAGGGACACAAATATGGCTAAAAGAAACTCACACAGGGTCAGTGAGAGAAAGCTCAGCGGACCGTCCGACAGCATCATTCTGGATCACTGTCAGAACGTCTAGCGGACTGACAAAAATAAAAATGCAGCAGAATACACAACTGGGTTTTCAAAGGTGGTCAGAAGCAGACCGGCTGAACCGGCTGTTTTAAGAATGTTGCCACTCATCGTGGGCAAAGCTCCTCATGGAGTCCTGTGGTTAGCAACCTCAAGGGGCCTCCGTTATCTCAACTCAAGCTGTCATCTTCATCACCCTGAACCCAGCCTCCAACTCCCTCCTGCAGCAAATACCAGAAGGGACGGGGGAAACTGAAGCCAGCACTTCTGTCACCGCCACGGGAACGAGGTAAGGATTTAATATTTTTATTGCAGTTTATTCACCACCAACTCCACAGTACACTTAATCCCCCTAAAGATCTCTAAATCCAGATTTTATTGTGACAAATGAAGTGATTTCTGCAATATGAACTGTTGCTTATTTTGCTACAAATGCTTCTATACAGTCATTAGTCAGCATTGACATTTCATTGCTATGCAGATGATACTCCATTACATCTATCCATAAAGCCCAATGGGACCAGTCAGCTAGCTGGTTTACAACCATTTCACAATCAGAAAAGTATTGATTTAAATGTCCTGCTACTGAACTAAGAATAAAACTGCTGAACACTCCAAACAGACCAATTACTCATGCAGTCCATAAGGATTGTATTACTTTGCCATCCAGCATTACTGTGAGGGATCCTGGACATTTTTCACCAGGTATTCAATAGGTAGACAATTTTGTTAACATTGTGAACATTTTGCCTCAGGGATGTAAAAAAAACAGCCCATCCATTTGTTCCTTTAAGTCTGCTTTGATGCAGGTCCTTATTAGGCTGCCCAAAACACCGAAAAGTCTACAGCTGATCCAAAAACAATGCAGGAAGAATTTTGATGAGAATTAGCAGAAATGATTGCACTTATCCCAAGGGTTAGTCTTATTGTTTGCACCTGTAATCTTAAGTTGGATGAGTTGTACAACATTTCCATCCAACCATCATCTATGTAGCCGCTTATTCCTAATTATGGTTAAGGTTATCTACCAGAGTTTGCCCTTGCACCTTCATGGGATCAATCAATGCAGAGCTGGAGTGTGTAGTGGGAAAGGATTCAGGTTTATCCACCCGTCCTTTTGACTTATGTTGGGCTACTTCACAAAAGTTAGAGCACTAAACTGTGTTCAAAATCTCGCTTGATTATCCTGACTTAGTTTCTTCTGCTAACTGAATCCTTAGAGATATATATATATATATATATATATATGAAAAAGTCTTTTTTCCCCCAAAATGTGGCAATTTCACAGCAGACATTCAGGATTTTCAATTAGAGACTAACTACGTGATAAAATGGCTCAAACAGGCAGAGGTGGATGCATTTAATTGATGAGGAGCCATACAATTGTAAGGCATAATGACATACAAGCTCTCATTTAATTACAGGCATTGTAGAGGTAAAGTCGTTTAGTGAGAAACTTTTTTTTTTAAAATCTCTGATAGAAGCCATCTGCAAAAATGTCTTCTTTCCCCTGATTAAAATAGCTTGTTAACTTTTAATTTGCCCCAAGAGATGCAGAAATCTGCATAAACCTGCAGACGAATAATTAAGTGTGTCAGTAGCAACTGACTAAACATATTTAGATTCCTGTGAAATCGTGTGAATTTAGCCAAATATTTGTTATTTGGAGTTTTTTTTTTCCCTTCTTTTCAGTGTGCTGCCAAGCTGAAATCACCCCATTTCACACTGAACCAAAGTGAGGAGAAGTAATTGCCAAAGATTACCAGCTGCTTTTTGTGGTTTTGAAACAGTAGGGAAAGAAGAGGGAAAAAAAAAAAAAAGGTAAATGTGAATTCTTAGAAAAGTGCCAAGTGCAAATTCAAAAGTAAGGTACCAATGCCTTTCTCAAAATTCAGCAGGTAAGGCAGTTTCACTTTATAAACACTGCTACACAGAGCACACAGCACTCACATACACTTAATCAATAGAAGACCCCTGACTACAACAAGAAGTGAACAAACCTATGAAACCACCTGGAGGGTTTTCTTAAAAGCAGGTATAAAGGCTTTTTTCTTTTTCAAAGCACTGATTTATTCCATATTTGCAGAAGCTGATTTTTTTAAAAATTTTTTTTAAGCAACCAGGATTAAACAAAGTTCAAATAAAGTTAACGTACAAGCCTGGCAGCTGCTTGGAAGACAGCCATCTTAATCAAGTAGCCACAATCTAACTATTTTAGTTTAGCCTAAATCATGTAGACTATTATCTTAACTGATGTTAGCTTACCTTTAATCTGAATCTGTACAGATGTCACGGCTGAAACATTTGAAACAAGTACCACCATGGCTCAAAGCTACACCGTAACTCTAGCATAAGTATACCTTTTCTATTTTATGCCACTGCACTGTAACTCTTTGCTTTGTATGTTTTCTTAATGCAAAGCACCTTGAATTACCTTGTTACTAAAATAAAAAACTAAACTTGCCTTGCTGGAGCTACAGTTACCAGACATGACCCAACTGGCTTGCTGCACACTACATAGCCAAGGATTGCCACCACAGATTGTAAAAAACAAATGAAGCAGTAGGTCATGTGACCCATCGGTTTCTTGAGATACATATGAAGCACATTTTTCTTTGCAGGGGGCTGAGCCACGCTGCTTGGGAAGCCAACAGGAACACACCCACCGCATGTCCAAGTTAGCTTTGGCTACCAGTTTCCTCAGTCGATTCCCACTGAAATATCTCCAGAGCTGCCAGCAGATGTTTACAGCCCAATATCCTGTTTAACATGTTCTTGGGGGTGAAATCAAAAATTACTGTTGCATGTAGCTGACACTGGGTTCTTAAAAATGGTTGGTTGTTTTGCTAAACGTGGTAGCATGCCAATTTTGAATGAAGTGGTAATGGGTTGCTACTGGATGAACCCACTATCACACTAGAAATAAATTCATTGCTTGTATAGATTTTCCTAGCGTAGTCTAAAAAACCAAATCAGCCCCTCCCTCATAGTTTTCATAGGTGTGAAAAGTTGGACATTTTAACATGGGAGTCGTTGAAGAGGATTGACTCACTTTTTGTAGCCAGCCTCCAGTGATCAGTCGAGGAACTGAAACAAATCTAAAGCTACAAAACCCCTCGTCGTCTCCCGAGGTGATATTTTTAATACAAGAATCATTAAGCTTGACCTCTTAAGACCAATAACTTTTTTTTTCTTTTTTTTTAAATCAGGCATCAAGTGTTTCTGCTGTGAAGCTGGATACTTTATTGTTAAGGTAAGTGTACTTGCTTCTGCTGCCACCCCGGTGGTCATTTGTCAAACTGTGAGGATAGGCCCTTCTATATTGCTGTCAATTTTGAAAACCAGATGTAGTTACTTGAGATTGACAAATATCCAGTTTAATGCAGAATATATATACAAAATAACTTTACTAGTAATGTACCAAAGTGTCAAAAGGAACCTAGGTTAGTTGCAGACAAATGTAGAAACATGTTAATGCTGTATAACAGAAGTAAGAAATTGTGTTCCAATGCCTTCTTAATTGCCAATTCCCAATAGTTTTGCTTATTTCTCAACTTGTTTTCATGCTTTAAAAAAAAAGGCACATTAGCTGGGAAGGGAGTGAAAAATAGCATTATCAAAATGTACGTCTAATGTGAGCGCCACATTAGCTGCATCCTGCAGGTATATTTTGAACAGGTTGTGCTGCAAAATCTGACTAGATAAAGATCTGGTGAATTTCCTTTCAAAAATGCTAAAGGATCACCCATTAAATTGAAAAGTGATGCAAACTAATTCTCACTAAGCATCTGTATGTCAAGACTTAGAAATCAGTGTTTTACCCGGCTGAAAAACATTACAGCTTTTTTCCAACTTCACTTAGTGTGAAAGAAAAATTAATTTAGATGTATTTTCTAAAAAGAGCCTGCAGTCATGTTTTGCATGTTTTTGTTCAAGGCTGCAACATAAATGTGCCATGAATATTGCAGAATTAACCTTCATATAACCTGTGAGGGATAAAACGTGTGAAAAATTGTCCTCGAGTGCACATGGTCCAAGTTTATAGTGGAGACAGCTTTTACCTTCCAATACAATCACTGTGTTATCTATAATTGCAGCTGCTAAGCTCAATTCTTTATTTTTATTTTAAATTAGAGGTCAGGCCAGTAGCTTTATTGTAGTTGTGTCATATTGACATGCTGCATCTTTCAATCTGTGGTTTCTAAATCCAGTTACCCCCACCCCACCAACAAGTGGACTACAGACTGAGCTCAAGTCTACAGAATCAGGCTTCTGCACTGCAGATCACTCAGTTGCGTCAGTGAATTTACATGTGAAGTGTATTTTTATGTACTCCAATAATCCAGCTAATGGCTTTCCAATGGAAGTGTCTGTATAATCAGCAAACAGAAGCATTTCGTTTTGGAAGATCATGTACTAAAAATGCTTCTATGTACTACTCCTTTCATCATTTCCACTTAACTAGTCTTACTGAATGCAAATCATTCAGGAATCTTATTACTGCTGATGTGCTTTCAATGTTGCTGTATATATTTTCTTTTAATCTCACAGGTTTCTTTTCAACTCAGTTGTAAAGGTTAGGAGTCCATCTTTTGAAATTTTATGGTAAATATGAAGGTTTTGCCTTCAAAAACCATCACCTATGATGAAATTCTTCTCCATCTCACGTGTGACATTGGACCGTATCCGAAGGGCACGAATGTAATCTTTTTCAGTCCATCACAGTGCTTTTCTGCAACCTTCAATGTGGAAATCACTTTTGTACCAGACACTGAAAAGCCTCGATTTTTTTCCCCACCTGATAAAACATGATAATGACATAAAGCAGCATGCTGACATGGAAATATGCAGAAGCTGCTGGATAAAATCTAAAAGCATCACAAAGTACTGTGTTTCATTGTGTTTCGATAGGAAATCTTTATGCTTGGTTGCCTACAGGTAACATGCTCCTTAAAACGAACAAACGTATTTCAATTGTTATTTTGTCTCACGTTATAACTCCTCAATCAGCCATCCACAGCCTTCACTGCAACTGGTCTTGACATGGCAACTAACTTGGATAGGTCGGGAAACTTAATGCCATGTAAGCCTGTAGAAATGAGAATTTAAAAACGAGTATGAATTTTGACTCACTAGTCTAATCTATAACCAAAATTAGTTAATTTTTAAAAGAAATTAATCTTGAGCTTTCAATACATGAAAAAAAAAAAAGAGCATTTCTTCCAAAATAGAGGAAAAGTAATTCGAAGTCCAAACATCTTGCATGTCTAAGGACATTTTTGTATATTTGTCCAGAATCAAATAAAATTAAAAATACCTTTGGTACATAAGGACTCCTCACTGTAAGTTAGACAGAGCGTGCCACAGGGTTCTGTGATTGGACAAATAACTTCATTTAGGTACCAATACTGAGCAGCATTGCATTGTTATTACTATGCAGAAGACAGCTATACTGTATGTATCCAGGAAACCTACACAAACCAGTCCATTAGCTGGATTAAAGGTATTTCTTTATAATAAGTATGAATTACTTAAGATGTGTCTGGAGTTGTGCAGTCCAACTACATCTAGTCATGTAGTTGCTCTGGATTACATAACTTTGGCATCTAGTGCTACTGTGAACAACCATGGAGTTATTTTTCCACCAGGTTATACCTAAACAATACAACATTAAAATAAGGAATAATCTGTTGCTAATGCATTCACATTACTTCACAACCAACTGCTAAAATTCTTCATTACATTGCCAGAAGCTATCTAAAAAGCCTCTAGCTGATCCAAGATGCTAAGATTTGACAAAAAGGAAAAAAATAGCAGAAAAGATACTATTTATTCATTTCATTGGCCTCCTGTAAAATCCAGGTTATAATTTAATATTCTCCTTGCAAATGAAGTCTTCATGGGGCTTGCTCCTAATGTTAAATCAACTCCATCTCATAGCAACAGAGTGCTTCATTATAAGAGTGCAGGCTTAGCTGGAGTACAAAGGGAAGCAGGGCCTTCTTCTCTTGTGGAACCAGCAAACACCTTCTCCACCTTTCAGATTACTCTCAAGACATTCATACTTGATTTGGCATATAGCTCTGACTTGCATGGTGCAGATGAGCCTTTCCTTACATTACGCTGCTACAGGCTCAGACATGTTGGGAACATCCCAGTATGTAAATGGAAATTATTAGGATCTCTGGCCTTTAATTCTCAGGTTGTAATTAAAACATGCATTTAAAAAAAAAAAAAAATGTTGTAAAGCACTCTGAACAGATACTAGTATAATGACATGAAACCAATTTACATTTTTAACAAAGAAGGATACAGAATCCTCTTAGAGCTCATTTCTCAGACATTTTCTTGTTTTGTCAGGAAGACCTCAACTGAACCTTCACTGTCACATTAAAAACTGAGGAAACAGTGAGCTAAAAATGCTCTGCTGCCCTCCTGCAGGACTTTGCTGCTTTGTGTGATGAATTATTATTTGCAGGAAGCACAAAACCTGCTTGCATATTGGTTAAAATAAAGACTGAACAGTGCATATACTTGTGAAGTTCCTCAATTTGCATCTCATGGAGTTTCCTCATTAAGGCTGATACGTTGGGTGTCCCAACTTTTGAGCTCTTGTAACTTTTCAAACATTTCTTACTTCCTTTTCTTTTTTACCCAGTATTTTTCAAAAAACAAAAAATTAATAACCTAACACTGAGTCAGTTTTCCACATCATCGTACGTGGTCTGTGAAAGCAGAATCTTAGGAGCATGGAGCAGTTATTTTTACCATCTACCACATTTTTCTTATAAAATCTAAAGGTCACTATCTGACAAGAATCTGTTGAGGACACATTAAAAGCAGGGTGACAACACAAAGTGGGTTATTCTTGCTGAACAGGTCGAGGGATTCGTGGGACTGCTTGTACAGGTGGGCTGGGGGATAGATGGCATCATTCAGTGGCAGCTCATGGGTAGAAATTAGTCCCTCTCCCCTCTTCTCCCCCCTTCCCTCCTGCCGAAAGCGAGCTTGGGTCGCAAATGACTGCAGTTGCCAGACGCTCATATTTTACCTTCTCATTAGCACCGAAGGAGGACGAGGTAATTACCATGTTGGAGTGGCAGTTCGGCTCTGAGGAAGGGAGATCCAAATGATGAGATGTGTATTTTAGCACGGGGCTGGACCCACACCTGAGATGACAAGCTGAAAGAGGATTTTAAGCCTAAGAACTGGAGGAAAAAATGTCTACTTGTGTGCATTTCATTTTTCCCAAGATTATAAATATTATAAAAGCTTTATGTAAACAGCCTCAAGGTTTTACCCAACTGATTATTTATGTAGCGACAACAAGAAATAGATCATCTGAGCTTTGGGGGACGTTTATAAAAATGTACCTCATGCATTAAAAGACAAAAAACCAAGCAGTGATAAAGTCAAAATCTGGTACCTCACCAAGGTTACAGTTATTCACACAACAAAGTACTAAAAGTAAGTATGGACCACCACTGTGATATTTACAACCTGTTTATAAATGGACAAATCAGGAGACATTTCAGATTTGAGACAAACTGTAAAACAGAATTATAAACCCTCTCAGTTGGGATGAAAAGACAGATTCTCACTTGCAAATTTTTTACAATAAGTGAAGACTGTCATGGCAGTGTGTAATCCTAACGGCTTCATCACCTACACCTGAGCTCAGGAGATCACCTGTTTCACACAGAAACAGCACCTTAAAGTACAGTATCTGTTCATACTGGCAAAAGTCTGGTAAATCACATTAAACCCGTCTTGCCTCATCAATCCTCATCCAGGTGGATTCCTATTTCTACTAATTTCTCCAACAGCGCCACTCTTCCTTCACTGATAAATCCAAACTCCATTTCCGGCGATATTTCTGCCTCCAAGTCGCTTCAGGCATCCTAACTGTCAGCTACCTTTGAAATCTAATTCATAAACCATCAGCACAATCACTGAGGATGTCCAGCTGCAGATAACGCTCCACAAACACCATCTTTTCTCCAGAGATCCTATCAAATCAGGATTGTGTGTTTAATCAATACACTTCATATAGATAGTCCTATAGAGAGCTCCATTTGGTACAAACTTCACTTTAGTGTATGCACTATTGATTAATCAGCTGAAATTAAACGAGTACAACAAAGAAAACTTGAGAATGGTTTTTTACAGACTTCTAGCAGAGTCCTTTCAATTCAAATGGTTTATCTTATTAAAATATGCAAGCTTTTTTGGTAATGGAAACACTGATTTCCAGTAATTGTCTTAACTCTTTCCAACACATTTTAGCATTTTATTTTTCTGTCTGGACGCATGCAAACATCTTAAAGCCAAAACATAATCTGCAGATAATTGACTTGTGTAAAAAGCCAAAACCACTGGCAAAAGTTTATTTGTTAATACCGAAACTGTCTCCAAATTCATACACTTATTTGTTCTCCACAACTGCTTGAACTTGTTCAGTCATTGTGAAGTTGGGTTATATCCCAGCTGTAATTGGACAAAAAGAAGGGTGGACTTTGGACAGGTCACTCTTCAGTTATAAGGTCTCTTAAACCACGTCAGATCTAATGATAGAAGTGTGATTTTGATCAAGTTTGATCAAGAAAAAGATCAGTTCAAGTGCCACAGAAGCCCCTTCCTCTGTCCACATTTCCTCTCCACTTTTAGATGCATACAAAGAACTACATTCTCTTCCAGGTGAAATGCCACTACCTGGGCTTGGTCTAAACACGCAGCATCCCAAAACTCAGTTTTAACTTCCAACCACCACCAGATCAGTCAGGGAGCAGTTGCACACAATACCAACTATGCCTGACTTTGAGAGTTAATTGTTTCATTTCAAAAACTACACAATCTGATTGTAAACTATGAACTGGCTAGATTATGGACTTCGTTGACTTCTCAAACACTGATCACGTTACCTGGCAACAAAGGTGCTGAAGGTAACCACTGCACCAAGATAGCGGTGCTTCACTAAACTATAGATCTTTATATCCACAAACATTTTTTGCCTTTAGAAATGTTGCATTTGTCGACTTCTGAGGGGAAAAAGAAAAAAATCCTTGAAGCCTGGTTTAAAAAAAAAAAACAAAAAAAAACAAAAACAAAACTTGTCATATCTGTTCCAGCAGAAAAGATTTTGAACAATATAGATGGTCTACAACAGTGAGAGTGGTCTTTTTTATCACTTAAAAAAAAAAAAAAATCCAAGACACAGCCACTCAGTGCACTTATGCCTTGGGCTGGCTCTGATTAAAACCTAATATCCAACGCTTTTAGGACAGTTACGATCGAGTCTGTCGCTACGCAATCATCTGCTGGTGATCGCTGCAACAGGTGCTCACACAAATGGCAAAAGTTTAATTGAATGAACTTTAATTAAATTAAAACTGACTTGGATATTCCACAGTCCACCGAGCGTGGTTTTTGGGTCTGAGCCAAGGGACCAAAGTTTGCATCTGGGTCACAACACAAGAGGTTGAACATTAAGATGCTGTTCTGACCTTTAACATCCTCACAAAATGGAGAGTCATTAAGTCGGAGACTATAATGAGGCTACTGTACAGTGGTCTTCAACAAAGTAACAAGTTCCCCAAACCCACACCATTCATCCATCCACAGAGACACTTGCTGCATACCTCTCAGCAGTTACATCTTCATGTTTTGAAACTGTGCAGTTTAACAGTTTTGTTTTCAGGAGGAGATGCACAAAAGGTCACTGGAGATATCGGGGCAGTATTTATGAAAAAATGTCTTGATGCAAAAACAAAAAAAACAAACAAAAAAAAAAAAACTTCAAATTTATTCATAGCAAATTTGACAAAACTCAAACTGCACACTCTGGAAAGTTTGGTCTTTCAGAGAAATAATGTCCTAGCACCAAAATAACTATCCTGAGTCTGCACCTTTAACAAAGGAGGAAAAAAATAATTCAAGCCACCAATGACTTCGATACATCACTACCACAAGATGTGAAATGCATTAAAAAAATAAAATAAAATGTGTAACTTAAATTCTGGTCTGAAAAGAAAATTCCTGATTCCCTCCCTAGAAAACTGAGCTACTATTAGCATTTCTGACTGAAGTGGCTGTAGATGTTCACAAGTGTTCCTCTTACAGCTGTAACCATGTAGGACAATCATGTTAGACAGATGTAAGTTCAATAGGTTTAAAAAAAAAAAAAAAAAGTTTTATCCCACCAGTCTCTGAAGAAGAAGAAGAAAAAAAGAGCATTAACCATCCCTGCCATCCAAAAAAAAAACGTTTTGAGCTTTGCATAACATTAAAACCACTAACAGGTGAGATACAAACATTTTATGTTGAGAAGCTTTGCCCTTCTAGATCCCTGATGCTCTGACACATACCGCCCACCTAAATACTGTAAATGGCTGCAACACTTAGCTGTGGAGGGTTTCTCCAAAAGTACAATCATCCTGTAAAAACCATTTATGAAGCATTTAAAAAATTGCCCCACAGCACCACTGAAACCCACCCCAACAGAGCTCTGAGATCCAGAGGACACTGGATGCACTAAAATCGCATTAGTGTTTTGAAATCTAGCTATGGATACAAAAGGAGGAAACCAAACTAAACATTTTTACTTTTTCTGTAAATATGGACATTTTAATATGGTGTCAGTGGATTTCTGTTCACTTTGGGGCAAACCAGGAGTTGTCAATGTATTTTCCGACTGCAAGTTTCCCTACTTGCTTTGAAAACCGAACATTGATCTTTGGGATCTACTCAGTATAGTTAAGGTTGTTTTAATGTTACATCTGATCTTTGTGCATCTGTAAAAGGGAAAAAATAAATACATTTTTTCAAAAAGATTTAGTTTGATTTCAGGTACATCTGAATTTCCCCCTGATAAACTATATGTATATATTCTGTAGTTGTTCACAGCTTTGTTATGCAAGTAGAGAGCCAGAATTTCAGAAAGAAGATAACACAAACTGATAAATAATCATAATATCATACAAGTTTTATTGCAGTTCAAATTATCCATGTGTGTCTTTACCAGTTTCACTGAACGTGAGCGAGCAGCACCCAAAGCTTCCCACTTGGAGAATTTGTTTTTAAAATAAATTCCTCCTCATGTATAAAGAACAATGTAATATTGGATGTGTTGCATAATTTACATATAATCAGGAATGATTTACAGCCAGCCTGAACACATCCCCACAGAGATATTGACCACCGAGCCGCCGACTGTACAGCCACAGAGTAATTTCTGCTCCGCGACCAGCGACACCTTTTCAATCAGGGTCTAGATAATATTGGTAAAGCTGATATGTTTGAAACAAATTACAGATGGGAGCATTTAATTCACAGCCGCACACTCAGATGAAATTGGATTTCATTGCTTGTGTGAGAAGTCCCCTGCAACACACACTGGTTCTGGCATTGTTAGATATGCAGCCAAAGTAGCACTTTCAATATTTGACTTCCTGACACACTAAGAAACCGCCAGCATTACATCAGAAGGAAGCCATTATTCCCGGGTCGTGGGGAAGCGTTGTGTGTGGTTATGACTTGTGTCATGTACCATTAATAATGGTAATGATAGCATTAGAGGGCGCAGTGGGATGTAATTCAAAGATCTGCCGAGTGTGAGAGACAAGGTCATTGTAAATGACAATAAGCAGACCTGACAGTTCATCACGAGGAGAAATGTGCTCTCCTGTTTTTAGATCACTCTCACAAACATCACACAGACCCAAAACAAAAGTATACTCCTACAGAAACCAGCAGTAATGCTTTCAGCATAGTACATTAGCCCTGCTTTCCATATTGTGCCATGTTTCACATTTCAGATATTTCTCATCAGCAGCAGGTGTTTAATGCCAAGAGGAAACATCACAACTGATGGTCGCTGGCTGCTGCTGGGACCGAGAATTAACCCCAGGACAGTTTCTCTACTTTATTACCAAATCCTGCCAGCTTATATGTATATCTCCATAATCTTAATGAAAAAAATTTATTTTCCACTTTCCACTATAATCAAGCATTATAATGGCTTGCCTAGCTAGTTTCCACATGAAATAAAAGATGCTGAAAGTTTAGGCTGTATACATCCAGTTTAATAAAGAGTTAACGAATTCAATCTGTTGGAATAATTTCTCTCACATAAGTATTTTAAACATGTAATGTCAGTTATAATTTGCTTATATGCAACATCAATTTATGGGTGCCAACAGATGAAGTTTTAGTCCAACTACATCAGACAAGTAATCCTATTTCCAGTAAAGTTGCAGAAATAGTTATGTACAAGTTCAACACTGCAATGACTCAAGTATTTCTGGGAGATTAAACCCAATATAATTGTCAGAAATGTTATGAAAAAAAAGTTTCTCAAAAATACAAGAAAAAAATAGTTGCACTTTAGGAGCCATACTTTTGCAATGTGAATAATGTGGTTTGAATTGGATAAATAAGCAAGACCTTCCCTGAAACAACAGTCACCTGAATGGTCAAGCCTGTACAGCATAAGGCCATCTTAAATAAACTAAATCTTTTAAATAATGTATTCCCGTTTCTGCTTGTGTGCACCAAGGATTGCTGAAAGACAAGACAAAACTTCAAATGTAAACTTCATTTCTCTTCTGAGGTCTTACCACAAATTGAAAGAAGTGTGGTCAAAAAAAATGCATCTCCGAGTTTTTATCTTGACCTCACTCCACATCTGAGCTCAAATCATTTCCCTTGTAAATTGGGCTACATGCATGTTTATTTGGATTGTTTATACCCACATGCTGGGAACGAGATCCTTTGAGCAAATTAGATCAACATAGAGATGTTTGACCTGCACATCAACCAGTCGGCAAACCAATCCAGACAATCAGCTCAAACATACCAACAGCTGTCAAGCACGGTGGTAGAGGGGTGAAAATCTGGGTTTGTTTCACAGAGAAGCTCACCGCCTCAGTCGAGCATCGACTCCCGTATATCTGCATCAGTGTTGAAATGCTCAATTTAAATTTAGACTTGATGTTACACATTAACCAGCTCACACGAACCCAAAAATTAACCTCTGAAGACCCAGCGTACACATATGTGGACATCATACGTTTTCACGTCTATATCACAATATTTTATTGAACGGGGTCCCAAAGCAAAAACATTAAAAAAAAAAAGAAATTGCACCAAGTGTCCAAAATTCCTCCACATTGATGTAAGAAACCAACGACAAATTACTGTATGTTACTGTTGCTCATATTCCTAATAGTTTCCGAATTCATGACAGAATCCAATCTTTTATTTCTTTAATTTTAGGACCTGGTGAAGACCAGATTTTTTTTCTTATAAATTATTTCACTGAACTGTTTCTGATATGTGATTCTATTCATATTATTACACAAATAGTCACCAAACTGTCATGACAAGTCACCATAAGAGAAAGATTTTGTGAGAAACAGTCAAACAGCAATAGATTTAACAAATCCAGAATAACTAGTCTTTACACCTTTTCATTACTATTTTAAAAGAACAAGGTTTTTTTTTTGTTTTGTCTGCTTCAATTTTAAAGGTTAATACCAAATTAAGAACAAACTGAAGACAGATGTATGTCTTTTTTTTTTAACATGCTGTTTTTAAAAAAATTAAAAGTCTGAATTTACAAGTTTCTGACTAACTTCTAGAGTACAAGTTATCCATAAAAATGACAGGACTAAAGCAAATAAGATGAGACGTTCAGTAACAAGGTAATTTTCAGTTTTGTAGAAATCTGACACTATGAAATTGAACAAAGCAGGTTAGTATTTTATTCCCTTTGGATCATGGAGGCAGCCACATCTTACCGCTTGCTCTTTATATATAATTAAGCTGTGAACATCACACATTATTCATTTGTCAGCGGCGCCCCCAAAACTGACGGAAGGAAATGCACACACGATTAATCACCGCCGTTGCTTTTCTCTGCAGATCTGTTTGTTTTTCAGCCGTGCTTAAAGCGCGCGCTTTCAGCTGAAATGCCTCTGAATTGAGTTTTAATTTCTGCACCACAACAAAGCACAACACGCCACCAACAGCAAAGCCTCAATAAGTCATCAGATGGTGATTGAGCGCGATCATAAAAACAGTGCAGCTGTTGGGCTTTTTCACACGGAGATGCATTTCTGAAGCGTAATTAGTCATCTCAATGGTGTCCTTGCAAAAACGAAACAACTTGATCATAGTAATTAAAATGAAAAATGTTTTTTTCTGTTTGTTTCGTTTCCTCCCCAAAGTGTTACTGAATGACAAGCTGTAATTAGAAACAGACATGATTTCATGTCTTATGAGAAACAAGTCGGAATCTAAAAAGGTTCAACTAACTTTGGGGAAAAGATCTGCATTTTAAAACTTCTCTGAAAATACCTCATCCAGCAGCACACGACTTTAAATATATCTCTCTGTAGCATTTAAAAAAAAAAAAAAAAAAGGCTCAGTGCCTCTATTCCTCCCACACAAGAAAACCAACGAGTCCCAGGTAAAACAGTTGCTCCATTAAAAACACACCGACTTTTTAAAGTAGCTCTGGAAATCTAAGCAGAAATGATGTGAAAGCTTGACTCCAACACATGAAGGAACAGACTGTACCACCAGATTGCAATCACAGCTGTATCTACATGAACAAAGCGCTTAGAAATGACAAATCCACCGCTTCATTCATGTGAGGAGACGACCGTGAAGATCAGGACGTTTGTACCTAGGACGTTTGTGCGAATGAGACTGGATGCTACCAGTCAGGCAAATGTCTGAAAAGTCGATTCATTCTGATAAGTCACCCTGATGGTACCATTATCGTTCAGTCATTACTGATGAACACTTACAAGTTTGAGGTTGACAGATCTCATTTTCCCTTCAGCATGGGCCTTGTTCTTTTTATGCTGTCAATCTAATGTATTTTCATGTCTTAACAGCACCAGTACTTTAAACTATTTTTTTTTCACCTTGCAGATGCTTTGAACAGAAGATACGGCATCAAGTGCTCAACATAGGGTGACGTGCCTGCACCTGTAGCCTACGAACAGAAAATATTTTTCCTTTGCTTCATTTAAAATTAACCATCCCCACATCTCAGAGAAAAACATCTTCCCCAATTACCCGTAACGTGCCACATCCACAGGTAGACCTACATATTGATGATGCATCTCTATGCTGCCTTATATAGTAGTTGGGATTTTATAGTAATTAATCTCCAAGTGATCATACATTCATGAAATGAATATGTTTTTACATTCAAATCTGATTTATCCATGACTTTTATACATCTGCATATACTAGTGCATAAAGCACCTCTTTCTTAAAAATCTACTCCGAATTCACAAAGATTTCAAGACTTTTGAGGCCACATCTCCACAAATAAATATGCATCCTCTGAATTTTTGTTGCAGTGGTTAAAACATGCAAAAGCAGTGCACACAAAAGCAACCTAAAAAACAAACAAAAAGTCCAACCTCTGACAAACAAGCACAGACACTTTTGCAGCTACAATGTTAGACACCTGATCTAAAATCAGATCCAACCCAGGGGGGCCCAAGGGGGATCCTTGTGCGATCACGACCACAGAGGGAAACCACTAATCTTACTTTTCTCCACCTGAAACTAATTGACAAAATTTAAAACAATAATATGCACCATATGCAGCTTGGAGATGCTCACTGTACAATTTAAACATCTGTCTGTCTGTCTGACTCACATAAACAAATTTTTTGCATTTTCACAGGAAAACAAAGCTATTCTGTTTGTCCTGCAAAAAAAAAAGAGGACATATCACTTGGACATGATTCTCCAGCTGATCAGACATCCTTTCCACTTACTGAAGGAGAATTTATATCTTTTACTTCAAAGGAATGGCTTCACAACGAGGAAGACATTATCCTCTAATAGCTGTGTTTTTACCTCCAAACATCCTCCAGTCATTGTTTCTACTGGGCGAACAAATCTCTCTTACTCAGAGCGGCACTGCTGTAGTGCATTGCTCCAACTTTAATGCTACAAGAGAGTTGCTCCAGCTGCACGAGCTGTTTCTATCTGATTGAGTGAGAGTGCCATTGACCTTCAGCCATTTTACTGAGACTGTATTAAAAAGGCCCAGCCAGAGCCCTGATTTTATGGCCGAGCCTTCCCAAGGTCCCACTGACCTGATGGATATTACGAGGATAAATCAAACTTTCATGCCAACACTCTCATCCACAGTAGGGGATGAAGCATGACTGTGTGCTGAAGAATGGCATGACTTGAAATTTAGGAGTGTATGTGCTTCTCTGTCTGTGTGGATTTGATAGTAAATTATTCTCTGTCAGTTTAATGCAAAGTACATAATGTGCCCTAAATGTGCACAAACACTTAAAGGATTCTGTACATGTTCACGTCTTTATACTTGGTGTAAATGTCATCAAAAAGCAAGCAAGCACTTCAAAGTGGATATAATTCGTAAGCATCCATGACCACCTCATGGAGTCATGTCGTGCTGTTAAAGTGGCGAAGCAGATCGTGCTTTAATGTGCACACATCAACATCAACATTAACAATGCAGACACACAGGGTGAGTGTGGGGACAGCTCTTTCTTCTGATTGACCAGAGTCTCGTATTCGGCGCGACCAGGATTTGTTATTCTGGGATGTAAGCCTCAGCGTGCGTTGACAGCTTGATAATGCTGCCCTGATTCTGACTCCAAGCTGTGCTCGTCTGGATTTATTAAGAGCACTAAGGGCATATAATCTTAATGACGTGTGTTCTCTGTGACTTCCTGTTCCTGGCTGTGAAAGCCTCTTATTTTTACTGGCCATCATCTCCGAGAATCTTCATGTGGCAGCAGAATTGTATTTAAGGAAGTGTTGGATGATATAAAAGGTAATAACTTAGACAGCATGGGCTTTGTTTGGAACAGTTTTGTTCCCAACTAATGAGAAACTTTAGCTTTAAAAAGTTAAATATGAAGTATTAAAAGCAATGGATACTTTGAGTTTCCATTTAAAAAAAAAAGGCACAAAGGATGACCATCTCCTGGAGATATTTCAAAGAACAGCATCTCAACTGAACTATAGTTTTAATCAAAAGTCTGCATCAAAATTGTGAAAGTTTCTCCTATAGAAGAACTATACAGTCGAACACTTTCAGAGATTATGAAATGCCATAAAAAATTAAAACACATTTCTCATTAAATTTCAGTTGTATGGAAAAAAAGGAGAATTTAAAGTTGAATGTATATTTCAACTTTGATCTAGTGTTGTTTGATCTTCAAAGATACTAAAATCATTGGAGCTGCTCTGCTGGGTATACGATGAAACATTTCTGTATTTACCTTTAACCCCACCCTCATAAGTACATGCTGCAACCAACAACAGTGTTGTCATCCATTGACTTAACTGTGTCGCTGTGGAAACTTCGTTCCCATCCTAAATTGAGGAAAGATTGTAAGTCAAAGTACATCAGGGTTACAGACCTAGCCAGTGTAATCTTACGTTGAGGAAAAAAATAAAAATGACTGTAGAAAGCATTCAGATTACTTACCAAGAGGGAAGAAATTTGATTTATTGGTATGACAAATGAAGATTAGGAACACCCCCCATCAAACATTCACATATCACAAACCTAAGCTGGTACTGCCAGACATCTGTGATCACTATTCATCACATCAGCTCAGGTAGTCCAAGTGCTCCATGTTCTGCATACTCAACTTAGGACAGCCCGTTTGGCCTCACTGTCCCCCACTGCTCCCCACTCACTCCACCACTGCTCTGATTCCCCAATCAATCATACATGCTACTGCCAGTCACGAGCCACATCGACATTCAATATAGGGTCGCCCTGCAGATCCATTTAAAAGGATGAATCAGCAGGAGCATACCTGCTCTTCAAGTTTAATTTATTGCTAAAGAAATCATGCGCCCTTACATTTTTAGACAAGTGGAAGTGGGAGTTGATGATCGGCTCTAGGGCTCTATTTTTGCTATGACGACAGGTCAACAGGTAAGGTTTGACAGGAGTTTCCATGTGCTATGATATTTGCAGATGACATCGTGATCTGTTGCGGGTACAGAAAAGAGGTGGATGAAAAACTGGAGATTAAAGATGGCGGTCAGTTGCAGCAAGACAGAACACGTACGTTAATGAAGGTGGTTCAGGTCTTAAAATACTAGAGCTCAACTGTTCCAAGCTGTGGGGAGTTTGAAGAGGAGGTGGAGAAGGTTCAGGGAGGGAGGACTGGGTGGAGAAGATCGTCTGTGTTAGACGAGTTATAGAGTGGCAGCAAGAGTGAACAGAAAGGTTTACAAGATGGTAAACCGTCTATGGATTGGAGACAGCAGAACATCTAGGGTTGATGTGTTGGAGAGAAATTTAGAAAGGCTGGATTGAGACCGTCTCAGCAAACAGACATACTGCATAAAATGTGCACTAAAATGTAGTTTTAGTGCACGATTGCCTCATTCCCCCCCCCCACTTCAAGGCTAGTTCTCTTCTCGTGTTTTACACTTACAAGCTTGGTTTCAGTGTTTAAAACATTAAGGAAAAAAAGATTTGGTGCAATGTTGCACAATATTTGGAGGTTTTTCCCCACATTCGTTTCTGACACAAAAAGAAAAAAAAAAAAATATCTTGTACACGTACAGCTGGTAGAATCATTTGCAATAAGACTCGAGGTTAAAAACTCTGCCAAAAGTGATTAAACAAAGTACTGAGAGAAGGTTTGGAATACGTATCTTGGAGTTATTATAATTAATGAAACTTAATCAAATATCCGTGTGAGATGTGAGTGGCTGGCTCCGCTAATGAGCCTGCAGAGAATTGCGTCCCATCTCTGCAGACTGTTTGAGCTTCTATTGGCTTTCATCAGACCATCTTAGGAAAATGACGCCACTCTAATGAACCTGCTGTACAAGACCACGTTAGAAACTAGCTCATGTATAGAATAGGATATGTAGCATCTTACAGGAAAAAGCTTTTATCTCCTCTCAGTGAACATAGATCAAAGGAACTGGTTACAGAATATCTGCAACTTGTTAATTGACCACTTTTTTAAAACAAAAATGACAAACACTGACGACGGCATGCTCCTCTGCCCCCTTGTGGCGAAAACTGGCTGATATTTCTACCAGTGGTATTTTCTGACGATATACTGGGAAATAAACTTCTGTACACAACAGAGAAAGAAACAATAATAATTATGAAGCCCAGCAGTGTTTCACTCAAACTGCCGCTCAGTTTTCATCCAACCCCCTCAGACGTCACCAGCAAATAATTTCATGGCTATAAAAATTTACATCCTTTGGTGCATTTCCTCCCTTTTATTTGCACAGATTCCCAGAGCAGCACTTCCTGTGACTTTTTATCATAAATCCATTTCTCCTGTTATTGGCTCAGACCCATTCTCCAATGGGACTTCATGTAGTTTTAAAAACCAATAACAGAGCGCCTCTGGCAGGTTTCCAGACCATTTATCACCTGAGCTAAATGTAAGCGGGTAGTGTGGAGATGTTTACAAATTTAAAGGCAGGTTATATATAAAAAAAAGAATGCATGAGAAGCACAACCGTCGAAAGAAGTGTTCAAGTTTATGGTGAGTTTAAAAGGAATTAATCATTTAACATCCATCTCAGTGTGTTCATCTTCAATTATTAATCATCTTTAGAATTCGGTAAAGTATCAACTATAAATACTGTTATACTAGACTCAGTATAGATTACTCTGGTTTTCACATAAGGCCAACATCAGTAAATGTTCCACAAAGAGGAAAAAACTACTCAGATTTTTTACTAAATTGATCTGGAAAAACTATGACAAAGAGTCATCTTTTTCAGAATATTGCTGTTCAACTCAGTTTAATTTGTAGTATGCCAATTCATGACAAAGAAAAAAAGTTATCAAAGCACTTCAAAAAGTGTGATTCAACTCATTCTGAATTAGTCCAATTACAAAGTCAATTTATTTAAAAAAAAAAAAAATCCCTGGCATAACAAATTGGGTATCACCGGGACTTTCTTTGATACAATCTAATGACGTCAGCAAGTAGAGGGTGACTGTGGAAAGAAAATGAAAACAATTAAATCCATCTACTCACTTTAGACTATTTTTTTCCAAACAGAGACAAAAATGTTTACTAAAAAAATTGGCCACAAGTGGCGATCTGTGTCCAAGAAGATTTACAGAAATCGTCAAGGTTGACTGGCTGAAGTTAGGGACTTTATGTCGATACCTGAGGACGAAACTTTATTGAATATTTCGTACCAACAGAATCATATACAGATTCTGAAGGG
>JAOWBL010000012.1:8724526-8739533 GCA_028564865.1 Zenarchopterus dispar
TATATATATATAAATAAATAAAAGGTGGAGTAGCAGTCAATTACGTGTATTTTTTGTAGATACATTTATTCACTGAAACAGTGACTTTTGGAGTTGTGAATCCTCAAAGTGGAAAAGAGTGGATTACGCAACCACCAAAGTGAAACTAAAACCTTATTTGTGTCATCGAATGGATCAGTGCTGCATTTGAACGTAAAGGAAACAGTTGTAAATTAAAACAGAAGTTAAAAAAAAAATAAAATAAAATGAGGAAAAAACTAAACAATACTGACATCTCCTGGTGGAAAAGAGACCAGGTGGATTTTAATTACAGTTTATCGCAAAACTATTTAGAAATAGCACTGAATGATGTTTTGAACATGAGCATAATTCTTGTGAAATGACGTCCGACGGGACTACTTTTTGATCGCAAGTCTATAAGAACCTCATCCTGCAAGACTCCTCTTCAAAAGTAAAACGAAAAAGATCTCCACTTTGAAGAAGATGGGTGGAAACATCTTTATTTTGTGAACGCCACTACTGCTGCAAAAAAAGTCAACAGATGAGTCAAATGGTCATGTGATCAACTACGTCACATTCATCGATGCCAGAGACATTCAAAAGTGTGTTTTTCTGCTCTGAAGTGGACAAATCAACACATGAAAAATCATCTTATCAAAGCGCAAAAAAAGTTTCTGCGATATTTCAGTGTTTCCATTAGAAAGTGTTCTTTACTTTTTTTTAGGTTTTGCTCTATTCTCGTGGCATCGTAAACTCACTTTGGACAGGTTTGGCAGTGTTGGTCCTAACAGGTGTCTAAAAACTTCTTTTATGTACTTCAGATCTGGAGTTTAGACTTTCATGATTTCAAAAAACAGCTAGTCAGGAGTCTCCAGTGCTTTCAAGCACTTGTAAAGTTTTCAAAAATTTACAAGAACATTGCTGAATCTCAGAATCAAATCGATGCCAAAATAAAAACAAACCCAGAATACAAGTAAAAAGAAACCATGCAAACATAAGTTTCCCAACAACTCTATCACACTGTAAGCAGAGCGACTACAGTTTGTAAAAGTGAGCGATGAAGTTACTGTGTCGTCGTAACACTGACTGATGGCTGACTTCATTAAGCTGGGCAGGAACATTGAGCGATAGTCCATTAATATTCAAGGAGTTAGAGAGAAATGTTTGTGCTCCATTTGCACCTTCATTCTTGTCTTTCAGTACCAAAGCAAAGCAGACTGAACAACTATTAATTCGTAATATAATAACTAGTTTTTAACCGTCCAAGTTGTGTTTATGAAAAAAAAAAAAAAGTTAAAATTCAGTCAAATTTTTTGAACAACACAAATCAATCAGCCTGACCATCACGACCACCTGCTTTATATTCAACTAGTCCTCATTCTGCTCCGAAAGGAGCTCCAGCTCATCAGGGTCCAGAGAAAGAGCATTTGAGGAAGTTCTGGAGGGTCTGGTACTTGGATTCAAGGGAGGTTTTCTACTGGTGGAGAGACAAAGTTACAGTTTCATAGTGACTCAGCCACTGGCATGTATTTCTACGACCAAGCACGACCCTCGAAAAACAATTTCAGAGAAGATCTACAGGGCTGAAACAAGACCTTATGAAAACCTTTTATCAATAGCTCCTTGGGAGGGGTGGGGGAAGAGGTGTCTCAGTGGAGTGGGACTGATTTGAACACAGACATAAGGTTTCAACAGGTTGCTCTCTGAGATGTTCATTTGGTCTCCAAACTCCTCAAACTTGTGTTCTTCTGCTCAGCGGTCATAATTTTCTGGCTGATCAGTGAAGAAATCAGATTCTTTGAGTCGCTGTTGTTGTTGTTCAATAGACACTTTGTGTGTAAATAGGCCTTGTGGTTAAGAACTCATCTATTGCGTTGATCTTGGTATTTGTTGAACTTTGGTGTGCACCAAACGATCTCTGTCACAGTTCCACTGAAATATTGACGGTGCACAATTCTTTAATTTTAAGCTCAAGTAGTTGCTTTCCTTCTTTTGTGCATCAAAAGTACGAGTGACTACCACTAACACCACTGATACAGTTTCTCAATTAAACATGCATATGTTACTTGAGTAGTTCTATTATACGACTCGTAATGTATTACTTTTATAGTGTTGTTTTAGTACTTGTGCTAAAGTCTCTGAAGGTTTTCCCTTGCCTGTGCTGACTCTATTGCTTCCCTCCCTGCTCCTGAAACCGTTGGTAGCCTGCCAGGCATGTAGGGTAATATAAAGCTGATAAACAGATTGTTAAATTATTTGCCGTTGCGGTTATGGAGAAAAAGAACCGAAGCCATCAATACTCTAGTCAGATGGCTGTCCTCAGAGCCCAACTCCTTCTGCAGATGAGATTCAAACTTTGAAAGATCTGCTTTTGGAAGTTTTAGTTTCTAATCTACTTCAGTCTCTGCTCAAGAGAGGCATTTAGTAAACAGCTAGTAATTGCTTTCAGTTTACGACTGGACCTGATCATTTTTTTTGCTGCAGCATGAGCTTTTTGCCTGATTGGCACGGCGACGTGCAGTGACAAAAGCTGTTAGCCTCTTAAAACTCTTTCCACTCAGGGCGAACATAATGGCACGTGCAGTCAGTGTATCAAAGTGCAATATGGCCGTGCAGATTAGACCATGATGTTGATGAGCACGGCAAACAAGCATCGTGAAGAGGGATGAGAGAGGACCTTATGCTCCTTTTGCCTCACTTCATTTAATGCATAGTGTACATTTTTCTGGAAAAAATAAAATGGTAAGATCTCTGTAGGTCTTTAATGCAAGACCATCTTTGCACTTGGGAAATTTTTTTATACCTGTGCACACTTCCACCCATGTGTCATTAAACCTGTGGAAAACATCACTTGCACAGAGACCCGAGAGCTGAAGATCAAACCTATCATTTGCTGTTATGTTGTTAGTAGAGCAAAGTCCTTTTCTATTTTCCTCTCTCTCTCTCTGGCAAAGTCATTTTTAAAGGTCATCTTTCTCTACAAAGGATAAACTCATCAAATTCATCATGCAGACAGGAAACGGTTGCAGGCGTCATGCAGATATACGAAACCGGCCACAATTCCAATTGTCTGGGCGAGATTAGAGCAATCAAGATTTTAAGACTACAATGAATTTAAAAGTGAAAAATTGAACATTCATATCTTTGCTGTCCAAGAGCCCAATTCTGAATGTCAGAGGTGTTTATTAGTTAGATTTAATAAATCTTCCTCCAGCGCTCGTCCCCCGAGTTGCCCAGTTTTATTATCGAGGAGGTTTGGGGGCACTGGGATTTTCAGTATCTCTTACGTGTCAGATTTTTATGAAAACTCTCTCCTCTCACTTTCAGAAATTACATAAGGTTTAAAAGTTTTTCTGGCTTTGAAGTTTGTGGAAAACTAAAGTGAAATTTAATGAGTAGAAATAATACATTGAACAGGAAACATACTGTATATTACTGTAGACCGTTTAGTAATACAGGCTTTACATCACATCAAACAGATTAAGGTATTTTACTTTGATATTCCCAAAGAAACTACATTTATCATTCTGAACAGGATTTACACTGTTATAATATTTATATAGCTGATATAAAGCTTACCAGGAGGCTGTCATGTTGCTTAAAAAAAAAACTGAAAATGGCTTTTCCATTTATATATTTCCTTTAAATCTGGCTGTAGCACCTTGTTTTATCCCATTTATGTTTTTTTTTTTTTTTTTTAAAAAGGCACATTAGTTTAATAGTCCAAGAACACCTCATAAAGAGACATGGTTAAATCAGAAATGGCAAACACTGTTTATTTAAAAGGGTAAAAAAAAAAAAAAAAGAAGTAAATAAATTAGTGACCTTTAGAGGTGTCTGTCAAGACTTGTTTGGAGAGGTCAGAGCCAACTGTTTATCACCGTGCTGAGCTAAGCTAGCCCTCTCAGAGTTGATATTTTAGAAGTGACTCAGCAAAATGGCAAGTAAACATCCATCTGTTCTCTACATATTTTATCTTGTTCAGGGTCGTAGTGGGTTTGAGCTTATCTCAGCTGATGGTGGAGAAAGCCCCACAAATAAATACAATTCCTAAAAGGTGAAGCTGTTAATCTAATGCATACATACTGTGTACTTAACGTTTCTCAGGACAAGGGTCTTGACAGGATGAATCTTATGACAATCTGTAACTTCTCCCTTGTCTTATGATGACAGGTTCGTAACCGAGTGAAATGACCAGGAGGGATTTAAGTGGTTCTTTTAAGTTCTTTTAAGTTTTACCTGGTCTTTCCTGTTTAATGATTACCGACATCTACGAACTTCACGTCTGATCTAGTGACCGGTGTTGACCCGACTACGTTTATACCGGACTTTCTTCTGTAATCAAACACTATACTTGGGTTTTACTTCAGGTACATGAATCCTCTGTTCCTGAGCAGATCTCATCAATAAAAGGCTAAAAGTTGAACAAATTCTGTATATATGACAGAAAGAAGGTTAATTGCATTATTTAGTTATATCTTGTTAAAATAGAAAACACTAAACCATCATTTGTTAAACGAAAGGAGACAATTCTTGTCTCCATTTGTGTTCTTGTGACATATCTTTATTAGCAGCTGAAGAGCTGTCCTAATTCAAACTTTGCATCTAAAAATCAATTATCACTCAAATCCTCAGGTGTTTTCTTGCTCAGCCCTTTTTATTGAAGATCCATCCAGCGGATGCACCGTTACAGGAACTCCCAGCCAGAAATGCTACCATTCTTGTATATTGTAATCTAGTTTAAAGATATTTTCATGAAATAAGGTCATTTTTCTAACTTGATATTTGTGGCTGATTTTTCTCCAGAAGTGTGACTTCATATCTGGGATATGAAGTCAAGCGTAGTGCTGATCCAGTAGCAGGAAGACAGAACTGCATCCTCCAAAATACCTGATGTATTAGCTACACGCTCCCTAAATCTTGGAGAAATGACCAGTACAAAGCCTTCATTTAAATAGTCATAACCACATTTTGTGATTAGGAATACACTATGAAAAGGTTTTTTTTTTTTTTTTTTGCACCCGATGTAAAATAAATCATGCTTATTGTCAGATTTTAGATTTGGGAGGTCAAAGAGTTAAGATGGAGACGACAAACATTTGTGTTGCTCTGGTTGGGAAGTTCATCTTTCTTCTTTGTGCTGTTAATTCATCTGACATGCATGAAGAACGGAGAAAAGTGTAAATTAAGTATCTATACAATACTGTGACTACATTTTTCATTATTTAAGCCAGAAGTGGTTTAAAATAGAGCATAACATTTTACTAACTCGTTTTTCATACCTAAACCTAACCCTAAAGAGAAAAAAAAGTGCAAACAGAGATGAAGAAAATAATAAAGATGGAAAAAACTAATTAATGCTAGAGAAACATTTTTTTCTTTACAGAAAAAAAGAAATGTTGATGGAATTTTCGGTCCGAAACAAAGTGAGATTTTCTTCTTCATTTAACATGCTGAACAATGACACTGAATTCTCCTGCTGCTTCGACCAAAGTACATCGAGAAACAAACAAGCGCTCTGCTTTGCTGGTTTCCCTGTAAATGCTCGTATTGATCTGCAACTCCTACTTATTACTCATGCAGCATCACCGGGTCTTGTGGCTCAGTGTACAACAACCTTGATTCATTTAATACCCACCTCCACTTCATCTAACAGGAGGCCTTATCGTAGCCCTTGTTTGAAATTAAACAGCGGCGGAGCTCTCTTCAACTTCTCCACCGTTCATCATCCGTTGCCTTCTATCCACGCAGCTTTGAAGTTCATAAACTGTGAAGCAAAGGATGGCTGATCTGATGGTCACTGCAATCGAGGTAGAAAGGACCCGGTCAATAAACCCACAGAGTGAGATGCCTTTTTGCAGAATCGCAGACAGATATTAAAGCAGGGCCTGTAAAAATGCTGCCTCCAAATGCATCTCTCTCTCTCAGTTATTTTATCTCTGAGTGTTTTTGTGTTGGCAAAGTGTCGAGAGCTCTTCAGGGACAGCCGAACACTTGTGAAAATAAGCTCCCACTGCTCAAGATCTGCAAAGTTATTGGGGTTTTGTAACTTCTTTTTTTTTAAAAAGCTCAGAGGTTGCTTTCCACTGACTTCGGCAGCACACTCGCTGAAGATTTTATCACTTTTGTGAGACAGTAATTTTAAGTCAGAACAATCCTCAGAGCTGCTTTATATTTTTAATTTTTAAAAAAGGAAATTCCCATTTTATTTTGACGCTCTTCTCTATTGAGACCCTTCCATCGCCGGTGCAGGTAACTTGCGCATGAATATATCACGAGAGCTTAGGAAATCAGTATTCAGGACTAGGCCACAAGCTGTTATAGTGCAGCTGTTCAGACATAATGAATGTGTTCAAGACCTGATTTCATGTAAAGGGAATGTGGGGGAAAAAAATGAAGTTCACTTGACCTCAATATATTCCCCCCCAGCTCCTGAAAATTGCTTTTGCTTTGGTCCTTCCACTTGATATCTTTTTGCCAATCACAAAGAGTCACAGAGATCCACCAAGTGTCCTCTGTGTCTCTGCACCGTCAGCGCTGCTGTCGTGGCTAAGATTGTGCTTAAGAGCATGATGCACATGTGCCAACTCAGCAGCTGTCACCTAAAAGTGAGGAAGGCCAGGCCATGAAAAGAAAATCTCTTATGCCTGACATTTTTCAAGTTGCAAGAATGGCAAAACGCTGTGGGATGGTACTGACGCCCGGTGGGTGAAAAGACTTGTGTCTCTCTAAACGAGGAACCGAACTCGAGGTGCAGTTTGGGAAGCATCCAGTGGTTGTACGAGACTCCAGATGGAAAGTTTTTGTTTTGTTTTGTTTTTTTTAAAGCACATTCAAGTCTGGTGTTGATATAGTGTTACTTAAAAATGAGAAAAACATTTGAGGGTATTGTGGAGTTCACCGTCTTGTCCGAGGACACCTTTCAATAGCAAGTTGTCCACCACCACCGGGTGATATGGTCACGTAGTTTATTAACGCATCGGTCACAAAGGTTCCTACAAACGGTGGGTTCAGCCGAATCTCTCAGTTCGTAGGAAACCTGGAGTTTGTAGACATTTGAGGAGGGGGGCATAGTTTTCTACAGCCTTTGTAGGAACTCTTTACGGCTGCTGTTCAATTCACAAGAACAACCTGAGGCATGCTTAAGAAAATGAGGTGATTTTCTGCCGCACGTGGAGTTTATTTGATCTCCATAAGGGTGCCTCCGAACTTACAGATGGTAAACTTATGGTTATCTCATGAAAGTTGTTGTCGGAAGGTGGCCATATGGGACCGCCGTGCACAACTACAGTAATCTTAACTTGTTGGTCAGAAGAACCTACGGCTTTCTGCACATTTTGTTGGGGTATAAAAGTGGCGGCTGTCCAGTATCTCATAAGATCCGTCTTGATCATTTCATATGCAGGAATATTCAAGGAAACATTTGTAATTTTCAAGACAACAGCTGCACCAAGTAGACAAAGAAGATCTAGCAGCTGAACCTGCTGCTTTCGTTCAGCAGAGAAGACCACGACGCTGGCGTGTGGCGGACCCCCACGAACACATGTATGATGTACTTCCGTCTCCAAACAACTTAATTTTGCCTTAAGCATCTCCGTTCCTCAAGTATTCGTCCGTCGCCCCTCCGACAGTTTTTCTTTCGCACTTAGGAACAGGCTATGAACGCTGTATTCGTCATTGTGACTGTGACTTAAGTCAGTACATCCTACCGGGTCCGTCACTGTAAATGGAGACGTGACGGCTGAAAGGTCAGAGTACGAGGTTGAACACGATACACAAAAACATATCAAGTGTAGTGCGCTTCAAGCTTTTATAAAAGCTTTTTATAGCACCTGCAGTTTGTAATGCTAGTCTCTAAAGAACCAGGAGGGAATCCAGATGAATGGAGTGAGTGTGAAGACCAAGATTGATTGAGTGGATAAGCGAAGAAGCAATTACAACACGGTTTTCACTGGTCTACCACCTAGACTGGCCATTACACCACTTGAGCACTCTTAAGTGCAGTGCTAATGCAACCAGAGGAAAAAGTCCATGAGGGTATATCGTCCTTCAGGGAGCGTCCTAGTGCCCTTAACTATCACAGCTCTGTTCAAATGTCCAAATGTACCTTTATTGTTCTACTACACGCTCTGGTGGTGTACCCATGACCTCTTTTGCCAAATGCATGTAATTTTATTGTTTTGGAGACCCTTGCATGTGCCTCATTTTTCAAAGCATAACTAAATTAAATGTGAAAATGCAACCTATCTCAAGTTAATGAGGCTTATCAAACCTGTATTTGAATAAAGCACACAGGGATAATAATTCTTGATCATTCTCTGCCCACTGTGGGATGAAATCCACCTAGTGCATTAAGAAATCAATCATGTAATAAGTCAAAGCAGCAATAAAAATAGATTTTATCTGGAAGAGTGCAGTCAGCGTGGGGCTCAATGATAAAAGCTGAAATGTCAGATGTTCGATCTTGAGAGCAGTAGCCATATGCTTCTTTCTGAAACACACGTATATTTGGATAAATCAGTCAAAAACGGCATAAATGTAAAACAGATGGAGAACAAGGACCCTTTTCTTTTTCCAACAACCTGGAACAGCAGAAAATCTTGTAAAACCTGAACACAGATGGGCTCCAGCTCTGAAGTTTACAGAACCTGCTCATGTTTCTTTTTCAAATGCTGAAAAAGTCTCTTTTTTACTTCTGAACCTCCACCTCTCCAACATGCTGTTTCAATATCTGATCATGTCATTGATCCGTTTCCAATCAACCCAGTCAGCTGCAAGCTATGTCTAACTTTTAACATTTGTTGCTTTTATCAAGTTAAAAATTAGCAAATATCTTCTACGAAATGGTAAAATGTTTCACTTTAAAACGGAAAATATTTTTTTGTTCTATTGTGAATAAATGATTGCTTTACTAGATATGAAATTCATTGTTCTTATTTACATTTTCCACAGCTTTCCTACCGTTTTGGAGCTGGGATTGTAACTCAAAAACCACAACGGAGACAGAAAAGTAGACATTCACCCCCGAGGAGAGGTTCACTCATGTGATCTCACAATCTTACAGCACTTGCTTTTGGACTCTTGGAGTGGAGCGAGGGGCAACAAAGGTGCTCGGCCATTGTTGCATAGAGCGGTATAGTAATTACATTCCCTCCTGTTCAGGTCCCATCTCCATACAGCACCGGTAAACCCCGCTCAAACTCCATTATACAGTTGCCAAAAGGAACAAAAGCCCAACATCGAATGGTTTTGGCACTCAAAAAGGGACAGTGACCCCACCTTGGGTTACACATCAAATTGTGCCATGCTCGGCAGCTGCAGACAAGGACTTGAAAATTGCAACATCAGCTGATAGACCATCATCTTGACACAAGTGGACTTGAAAGCCCTCACTCCCACTCTGACTGGGTTGAGGTTTTTTTTTTTTTAAATTTCCTTTGTTATTCGTTGTTGTGGTCCTGCAGTAGCAGATGCTTGTTCACGCCTGTCTAGATCACATAAACTGAAAATGCAACCAAAAACGATTACACAACATATGAAAAGGTTTAGATTCTAATTCCAGCATCCCAGAGACGGTGGGTTTTTAGGAGGTACATTTTCATCAAAATTGTATCTTCAAGAGAAAATACCCTCATTATGAGGATTTTTGGGATTCTTCTACAAGATTTAAACACACACTTGTTGTGGGTTAGGTACTCAGAGCGATCATGCAAGACTACTGGGAGGGGAACGGTGCCGACTCGGTGCCAACTCGAGATGACGTGAAGCCTCTTTTAATTGGGTAAAACACCCCAAATTGCTGAAAGGTGCTATACAAAATAAACTTGTTCAGTGTCAATCTTATTTTAGTTTGTTCTTTTCTTTTTCTTCTTTGCACTCTTCCTTGACTTATTTATAGGCGGTTGATGAACAGGGAAAGTGTCACCCCATCGCCACCAGGTGGTCTGGAGTGGTACTTTACCAAGTCAGTACATCCTACCGAGTCCGTCACTGTAAATAGAGACACGACAGCTGAAAGGTCAGAGGAGGAGGTTGAACCTGCGACTGGTTCCAGTCTCCTGGATTTTACCCGAGTCCATCGTTAACAGAAATGCACCAAATGGCACCTGAGGACGCGCTGGATTAACAAAAACTGCAGCACAAATCATGACAACCAATATTTGAGAACAGAGTTCACCAAGGTAGCCACAAATAGTTGTCAACATATATTTTTTGGTGTGTGGATTCAGAACCAACTCAAACACACACTTGTTTGGTGCTGCCTCAACCTGAAAGTATGTCATTCAGTGAGACCTTCAGATTGCAGTAAAAGTACTTGATCCAATGTTTTATATTCCAACTATGGAATAAATTCTCATCTGGTTTGTTTAATTGATTTCTTGTTTAACATTCTGGCTCCTAGATTTTTACCATTAGTAGTAACATCTATTCTAGTATTACGCAAATAAACTTGTAAACATCCCACCCCATATAAACAAGTTAATAATTTTAACCCTTAAAGACAAAACACAATGACAGTGAATTTTAAGAATCTAAATTCAACAATTACGACATGATTTTTGAATGGTCTACTATCTTCAGGTTGGCTGTTGGCTTACTTTAGTCTTTCTATCTGCAGTGTTTGATCAATTGGTTTCCAATTAAATGATTATACATATGATATAATCAAAAATGCACCAAATACATTGATTGCATTACTTATAATGCAATTACAGTTTAAAAAGATAATTGGCGCAGGATATGTCAGAGTGAGACTATTAGACCGTTAGCCAAGGCCAACTCCCCCCCACCTCCACCCCCACCCCCGATACACCACAAATGGCAGTAAATTGAACTGTAAGGGCTCAGTAGACAATTCCTAATGAATACAAGAGCGACACACATCTCACGCTCGGCTGCTTGAGATCGCACAGATGTTACAGTGGAGCCTGAAGTAGCACACAAAGCAAGGCACTTGTCTTGTCTGATGAGAGGGCTCATTTGGAGCTGCCATTAGTAGGCATATGATTTATGACTGTGTCTGCCTCTCCCACAGAAAGCAGCACTCTCAATTCAGCAACACCAGCCCAGAACAAAGTCTCTCTCTCCGCTCCCGTCTTGCAGCTCAAATGTAGCAAAGTGAGCTTTACTGGTGTGGATCGATGCTAGACAGACGGAGCCACATCCTTTGGAAAAGAAAAAAGACTCATATGGATGGATAGGTGAATGACAAAATAAAGACATAATAGCTAATGTTTCTGTTTGTGCAAAAAGTTTCAAGAAGTTGTCTGGGTTGTTTTTTTTCTGTACAGCTGCTATAGCGTAGGTGTTGTTAAGCAGATTTTGTGTAAGGATAGTTATTAGATTTGTTTGTAATGACCTGCATTTAAACAGAAAGTGTCTCTACACATTAAAACCCAAATGATCAATGTTATTTGAAGGGCTATAATAAAGAAAATTACACCATGCCTTTGATTTATTCTGTGTGTTGGGTTAGGCATTAGGGAATTCAAAATACTAATAATTTGGCTTTTATTGTTGGCTAAAGTGAAGAAGCAAATTATGAAGAATACTTCTATAAAATCTATAGTCTCTTCTATTTTCTTCCTCGGCCTCTCCTTTCTTTAATTAGTTCTGTTGAGTTCTTCCATTTCCCAATTTGGTTTATGGGGAAGCTGAACGGTATGAAAATTGCATTACATACTGTAGTAAATTTCATCCAGGGTGTATCATTACTGCGGGCTGCTCGTATACTGTAAAGAAAATGAGTGCTCCGACATATAGAGCAAGAAGAAGGCAATATTATAGCTGCACCCCGAGAAAATAATCAAATCATGACCTTAGAATGACACAAAACAGCCAGCAAAAGAAATTTGTTTCCCTTCTCATTTCTGAAATGCTCTTCTGTTTTCAGCTAATTTAATTTTCATTGTTTATTTCCTTTTAGATTTTTTTAAATATTTTGTATACAATGAGGACAGAAGTGTCATTTGATAAAGACAATAAGAAACAAGAAATGTGGAAGATAAAAATTAAAGACAAAGCATAATATATAAAAACTTGTTTTTGTCCCCGGAGATCAAGTACTTCTTGTGAAGGAGCCGTTGTTTCTGCGTCAGTGCTCTGAAATACTAAACAACAACAACCCTGGTGACAGCAAAAGCTTTAATGCTATTACATAGTGACAGAAATTGTCAACGAGTGAAAAAATGGCTTTAACTTGCTTTTTTTTCCCCTTCCTCTCATTCATGACTGCTCAGCCAGATTAACTTATTTATGTTTAGGGAATATAATTTCTTGGTTTTGTTTACGTTTGGTTAGCTTCATGAAATGATTGTGTGAAATATTCGGTAGCTTCGTGGTTGTGCGCACAAGTCGACGATTTATACAATTTTTTACTTGCGCATCGTTGATCCACACAGTGGGGATAAAACATAGCTGCTTCCAAAGATATAGGGTCAAAAAACAAATTTAAAAATTAAACTGCAAGCCACCTTTTTTGAAAAGAAAAATCACAAGTTTCTTCCTGAGATTTTTACTTGTTAACAGGAAACAAAAGGTCCATTGAGATCACTGCAGGATCAGATGTAAATACTCTGGGAGGATGAGATTTTAAAGATGCTATGAGGGGAAGCTGAAGGGGATGATTCTTGTCCTGTTAGAGGTCTAGACTGAACCAGACTGAATTTAAAAAATAAATAAATAAATAGGACTTAAAAAAAGTTTAAAATAAGAATAAAACAGGATGTCTCAGTGCGTTTATCTCAATGACAGCGCTGCAGCAGCAGAGTTGTTATGTATTTACAAACTGCAGGTAAAAATAACTATTTTCACTCTGTGGCTCATTCTTTTTTTAAGTTTGGCACTTCATTTTTCTAATTACCAATTCTTTTTTTCTAAATCATATTTCTCATACTACTACTGACGTGCTTGTTAAACTAACAATTTTACTGTTGCAACATTTTATTTGTGGGACTTAAAAACAAAAATCCAAACAGTCTGAAACTACAAGAGCGAGTGGTAATGATCAGAAATCACCCAAGAGAAGACAAACAAAAGAAAAGAAAAAGAAAAAAAAAAAAAAGGAAAACAATGCCAGCAGGGAACCACCCCAATGCAGCATCGGTCCATTTTTGTCCAATTCTTCTTCATGTTCTACCTCACTGTAACTACTGCCTGCACAGAGTTTCATATTTTGGTTAAAGTTCTACTTTTATTTATTTACATTTTTTAAAATGGGACTCCCTCATTTGAATTTCAAATCCATTTTTGAGTTAAATCCCCGTCAGTATAGGATGTTGCTCGTGTACAGCAGACATTGTTTCCAGCTGAGTCACCGGGAAGCCCTCAGGTGACGTTTTTTTCTATCAAAGGCTTCATGCTGAAGGCTTCACAGCCAGCTTGTTTGAAAGAAGAAAAAAAAAAAATTCTCTTTAAAAAAAAAAAATACATCTGAGAGCACACCCCTTCATACATAAACCAGGCCACCTGAAGCTTTGATTTCACATTTTGTTAGTGACATCTCCATTAAACGTCAAATATTTGAGTTCTTGACTAAACCGGAGCTATTTTCACTAAGAAGATGACTCATTTCCTCTCCTGTTGTATTTTTTAATTTGCGTCACTTCACTTTGTCTCACTTCTCTAAGTAGCAAGTACCCACTGTTGGTGGCAGGAGTGGGGTGACGCTCCCTGCTGGGACGCTCCGCCATCGCACATCTGTCAAGCTGTCAAGCACACAAGCCCATCAATCAAGTACAGGGATACGTGAGAGCGCGAGGTACAATGAACCTCCATTAATCACTCAGACGTGGGAACTAGTGGGGTGGTAAGGATGTTCAAGTACCGTCATCCTGCGATGTGGAGGAAAGATACCCACAGGATGCTGATATCTTGTAAGACTGGATTGTGTTTGCCTTGTTTACGTAGATGAGTCTGAATGCTACATTTTCAAAATATCTTACGTCCATATGGTGGAAATGGGGAAAGTATTTTTTTTTTTTAAGTTTTCATTATCATGCAGAGAGTATATATTCATTGTGTCTGAGTTTACAGAACATTTATTTTTATGTGCTCCCACCAACTATTTAAAATCATAAAATATCCAGATGGAGGTCTGTATGATTGTAAAAGTCAGACACACCGATCTAAACCCTACGACTGAGAAAAACACAAAAAGGCAACTTTTATGTCAAGATTCTTACGTCCATTCATCAAACCCCTGAAAACTTTGATCCTAAAATTACATTTTTCTTTTAACCAAAATAATCCATTTGACTTTTAAACTGTCTTGAATAGAATTATTCATCTTTGCCTCATTGAATACATGTGGATTTTTGACAGCAGGCCCCCACTTCACCCTCTGCTCGCCCACAGCGAGACCCAATTCTCCTTCTGCATATGCAAGCAAACCCTGACAAACCTACTTGCTGCTTCTGAAACTGAAAAAGTTGAAAATGCAAAAACCAGAAGGAATTTACATATTCCTCCCTCAACAGTGCAAAAGTTCATTAAATGATTCAGAAATCTTGATTCAGTGTGTAATGAGCGAGGATGCAAAACTAACCCTGGACTGCATTGAGCTGATGAAACAACGTTGATTAGGATTATTTTGGACACCTTTTGTTTCGCTACTTTAGTGTGCAAAACTGTAGTCTTTTATTAACCTTTTTCACCTGGGACTGACACACTGGAAACATGTTGTACTCGAAGACGAATACAAAAAGTCCAAAATTCAAGACATCTACTGGTATGGAGCTGCATCAGTGCCCTTGACATGGGTAGATTAAAATTCTGCAATGTCAGCTCTGAATTAAAAAAAAAAAATTAGATTTTAGAGCAAGATGCATCTTTTTCAGGAATATCCATGCTTTTCTTAAATTTTTCTTTTTTGTCATCTGTATATATTTTAATGATTAGTACCATGATTTGGTACAAACGTAATCCAATGGAGATATATATATATATATATATATACACACACACACACACACACACACACACACACACACACACACACACACATATA
>JAOWBL010000012.1:8739633-8757795 GCA_028564865.1 Zenarchopterus dispar
TTAATACAGTAAATACATACAAGAAACATACTTAATAAACCGTGTATTAAAAGCGTATGGATAACTTACCAACGCAGAGTTTGACAACCTCCCGCATGTTCTCATCAAGGCCGTAATGGCGACGGCGATAACTTGAAAAAGTCCCCTCGTGGTCTCTTCGTGGCCCCCTCTCCAGCAAAAGTTGTCGAAAAACCAGAGTCCTTCTTTTACTTGAAGTAAAAACGAAACATAATTTAATCAATCTGTTAAAAAAATAATGCTAAAGTGGAAAATTACCAGTAAAAATCAGATATCGTCGTTTTTTCGACGGCAAGTGCAGCGACACGGAAGAGGCCCCATCAATTAAGGAGCTGCTTATCGAAGGGCGCTCGAACGTGAACGTCGATCACGTGACGCATCGAACGTTTAGGAAAAGTGGAACGTTCTAAAAATTATACGAATATTTGAAATAATATTTTTTATTTAGTTTTTAATTCCCCCAACTGAAAAAACATAATTAATCTAAAAGCTAAAAAAAAAAAAAGAAAGGAAAAAATGTTTTATCTGTACTTCGGTCTTTTTTTTTTTTTTTTTTTTGCACCTGCGATTTTCGTACTTTTACTTGTCCCTGCCTCCTTTTTTTCTTTTTTATTTATTTATTTTATTTTTAAAGATATTTTCGATCACATTTTGGTTGTTCCATTCCCATCTGGTCATTTTTTTCACTTAAATAGTAATTTTGCTTCAGTTCATAGCCTTTTTTTTTTTTTTAATAACATATGTGCATTAGTTTTTGCATTGTTTTTTTTATGTTTCATTTATCTCCATCACCAAACTACCACCACATTTTAAAATAGCAAAGGGTTAAGAATTTAATTATTATTATTATTATTATTATTATTATTATTTTGCTTGAATGAAAAGACATTTGGACTCATTTGTAATAAACCACATTTGCACCACGAGTTGAAAGTCAAATTTAATATCCTTGTCTTAGCATTCATATATTATCTAGAAAATTCTTTACAGCAATTTAAAAAAAAAAATCATTGTTTTTAAATTTGTTACAGATCAATGAAGGTTGATAAATTATCAGCAATTGATTATAGTATAACAAAAAGGCTAATACATACTCCACGAGAATAAATTTCTCTGTTTTTGTGCAGTATGTATCAGCCTTGAGCAGAAACAACATCAGTGTTGCTCCTAAGCTGTAGATGTGTGTGTCTGTGTGGGTAGAACTGTGCACATTTCAGATAGCCATATGTTTGAAGATGGCAGCAAACCTAATACCTATTTCCTATTTACGGAAGGCTTTTTATTTCACATATTGTCCTTTGTGGGCCCTAAAAAAGATAAATATTGACAAAAATAGTAAGTAAAATGAGACCACTTTATTAAAAAGAAAAAAAATCAATTTATTTTCCATTACCTTGCAGTAATTTACCATCTTGTTACTGATGTTGAAAATCATGTCACAGGAGGTAAAAATGTGTGTAGAGATGTTCTGTTCAGACAAACAAGCACATCAAGTACACTCATGCCTTTCAGCTGGTTCTTTGAACCATCAATCCTCCGCCTCATTTTGCTTACACTCTTTGTTATCATCAATCTACAATGTCCATCTCATCCTGGGAGCTATTTTGTGATGAAGTGTATTCATTTGCTAGTGTTGGTTTCAGTTTGTGTATTACTATTACAACAGTGCTTTATGGCTCAGACAGGTATTCATCAGATTTTGTTTTAAGTATGAGAATCACCGTGACCTTCCTCTGAACTTATTTGACAGGGACATATACCCAAAAGTCTGTATAATCAAATCTGCAGTGAAAATATCTCAGAAATCATCCCACAAATGTGTTAGTGTAGCAATAAATAATAGACTTGTTTCATCTCAGCTTCCAGAGGATCCTCATGTGGCATTTATGTCACACTTGCTACATTGCTTTTGCCATTTTTAAACCACCCAGTCCACTTACAAGGGATAAAGTTTTAGGCTTTAAATGCAACCTCAGTTCTCATAATAAAAAAAAAAAAACTCCACAGCAAAATTTTTAATCGAGCTCCAAATCTGTGTGATGTAATGTTGAAAACACACATAATTAAGCTTTATCGGTCAATAATATTCCTCTTTATTTTTGCTGTTATAAAATTCAAAACAGAGTAGAAAAAATATTTTTTTCAACATCTATGTCATTACAAGAGAGCGAGTGTCACTACAGATTCAAGAAGATCGAATACCGTGGTTTTAAAGTGATATTTCAAGTTCTCACTTGGTACACAAACCGAACCACAAGTATTGGAAAACTCTGCTGGTGCAGCGGCGTCTCCTTTTACAAACTTTTCCAACGTACACAGAAACTCAGCCGGGCCACTGGGGCTTCCCGAGATCCAGATCTGCGCTCATGTTTGAGAAGCAATCGAAGCCGCTCTCGGCCATTTCAAAGTGAAAGACAGATGTCAACAACAGAGTGAGGAAATATCACTTTAAAACAGAAACACAGTGTACAGCAGAAAGTGTAAAAACTCTGTAGCCCTGTTGACAGTAAGTGTTCGTAAAAGGGACAGAACATATCCAATAATGCTGGCAGGCAGGAGGCAAGAAAAATCCCCTTTTTGACAAGTTTTTAAAGTCTGCACATTTGTTGCCATAGCAATGACAGTTTTACAGTGTTTCAGTTTCATGTTGAGACGTGATTATTGAAAGTGACGATTGACAGTCATGATGTAGTGTGACACATTTTCATGTATAAATATTACAATGTAAAATTCAGCTCTTTGATCGCAGAGAATTGTAAGAAAAAAAAAAAAAAAAGGGAAATGCTTCCGACATCACAAAAGGTCCAACTTGAAGCGGTCAGCCTTTCTGTCCAAATTCATCCATGATCACATGACGCTCATGAATCTCAAGGTGCAAAAATAAGTGATATAAATGTGGTCATTTTTAATGGCGGTGTGTAAACAAATACTTTTTTTTTTTTTTTCAGTAACAGACACACATATGTAAGGTTTTATTTACATTCTTTATCAATTAGAAGCATTTCGGTTGGACACATGGAGTCCAAGCTTTCTAACACTGATATGAATAGAAAATGAGTTCAGCACTAAAAGTGCTTTTTGTCGAGTGAAGACAGAACCTGGTGAGATGTTCTGCTGGGTTCAGCATTTCAAGCCCAGTTGTGAAATCAAGTCCCATATTCTGAGCAGGACTCTGCGTCGCCACTCTGCTCCGCGTCCTCCAGACGTCAGCGAGGTCACCGGCCCTTGAACCCCCAACTGTCCGCCTTAAGTTTGGTTTTCTACACGCCACTCGCTTGAGACAGAAAGCACAGGAGAGAGACGTGATTGGTCGAGAGCCGGCCACAATCACTAGAGGAGCTTTAAAAAATCACGTCATGAGCGTCACCATTAGGTCGCGGCCTATTCGCAAGTGGCGGGAGGGGTTTCTTGTAAAACTCTGTGGAGGGGAGGAGAAGAGGTTTGACTAAATTAATGAACTACCTCCGTCAACTTCTGTAAAGAAAAACAGTCACTGCGCATTAATGTTTCATCTAAGAGTCAAGCAAGAGAGAAGCAGAGGTGATGAGGTGGAGGCTGGAGGGGAAACAAGCATGAATACACCAAGATCTTTACGACTTCTGCAACCATGCTGGACACAAACACATTCATGCACTCCAGAAAACAAGACAGTGATGAAAGTTAACAACCGACACACGTCTTAAGGCGGACAGAGTTCAGTGTTTCCCCCTGCTACTTCATTACCATTATCATACCAAATCCAGCAAACATTTGCTGACAAAAAGTAAACCTAAAACTAGTATTATTACAATAAAGTTACTCATTTTCATTATAAAAGGCACAAAATAAAACCATGAGGGAAACACTGAGGCTGTGTGGTAATAGTTGTAGTCGGAGTTAATCGACGGCGAGACAGTGATGATGAATGACGTTGACTTCATGTTGTTAGTAAATACATAGCTGGACTTCACAAGCAGCTTTACCAGAGTGTCTGGAGTCTCCAAGTGGTTCTAGTTTAGGTAGTCTAGAGACTTTGGGTGTGGCCCATCCAACTAGGGAAAGAAAGTAAACAAGACTTGATAAGAAATGGAAAGATCCTGAGGAAAAACGGCCAGAACTGGTGCCTCCGGCTGAGCCTTCAGACCAGCTGGTTACAGCGACGATCTGGTTCAGTCGGAGGATCAAACCGGAGTATAAACACACCGGCTACCCTGTGGAGAGACAGAGACTACTAGCAAGGCAGAACCACAACAAAAATACATTTATTTATGCTATCCTTCAGTCCTAGATGTTAGGATTCTTTGGGTTGAGCGCATATGAAAGGTCCCATTTTTTGATCCATATTTATTGAAGTATATTCTTAAGGACTAAAAAGCCTGAAATAAAGATTATCTATCTATCTATCTATTCTGGTAACAACTACACATGTTCTCCCCACTCACTCTGCTATTACTGGTTATTTTCCTAAACCAACCAGGTACATTAAAGCCAGTCACATGTCATGGCGATGGTCGTGAAGGACTTCTGATGACCGAAGGCAAAGAGAGCTTTCCCAACTCCATCAACATAACACGTCTGCTATGGTTTTTTAAAAATATAAACGAGCTGTTAAAATGTTAGAACATTCTGTTAAAAACGCTCCATCACAGAATTATTCAATCTAATCTTGTAACTTTGAAAAGTTACAAAGTTCACTCATGAAGGCTCTGCAAAAAAAAAGAAAAAAAAATGGGGTGAATTAAAGAGAAATGGCTAAATTGTAAAAGACTTTGAATAAAAAGGATAGCAGCACTGTAGGAGTGGATAAATAGTAAAATAAAAAGACTAATCCTGTCAGAAATGATTTTAACAAAATAGCTAAAGAAGAATAAACAACTGAGATTACTGGAAAAATCTGGAACCTCTTTGTTGTATGTTTACGGTGTAAAGTTGAACAGTGAGTTCATCTGATTTAAAATATAACCTTTATAGGTGTAACGCAGCAAAGTACAAACAAGGAGGAAGTTATCTTAAAGTTATTAGTTTGAACAGTCACGTTCTCTCTTACAAACTGACAGATAAACAGGATTTGTGTACAAATGCGATATTAGCCTCGTATATTAAACTTTAAGTTCAGTTGTTGATTTCGAGAGAAATGAAACGTAAAATAAGACTTTTAACATCAGCCTGTGATGATGCAGGCACCAACCTGGAGGAGGAGGGGGGGTGGGGCTCTCTGCTGGCCTATCGTCTGTCCTCAGTGGGTCGACTCTGTGCTTCCTCTTCAGGTGAAGCTTACTCGTCTTCTTTTTGCTTTGCTCGCCTGCTTTCGGAGAAAATACCCAAATATTTGGAGTGTGAGAACCTTCAGCCCTCCCATTATCCTCTAACTTCTTCTGTGGTTTTTGATAAATTGAGTCGCAACTATGAAGATCATTCTTTTATTTGCGTAACAATATTCACCAGAACTGCTGTTTTCCGGCGTTTGTCTGGTGTCGTCCGGCTCTTCGCAGTTGTTCTCCTCGTACTCCTCCTCCTCTTCCTCCACACCCGCCTTCGGGCTGTCAGTCCTGCCCTCCTGCAGCTCTCCAAGCCTCTTCATCTCTTTTTCCTCACACTGTCAAAGAACACAAAAAGAAAAAAAAAAAAAAAATCATTCTTGAGCTCTTGTGAAACATCCTGCAGCTTCAGCTCCAACTCCGAACCTTAGAAATCACACTTTCTATCGGCTGGAAGGGACTTTGAATGTTTTCTTCTTCAGGCTCCTCCTCCTGGATCTGCCGGCCTTCTCGTTCTGCCTCCTCACGCTCCTGTCGTTCTCTGCAGAGAGAAGAAAATAAAATAAAACCTTTCTGTATTTTTTTTTTTTTTAAATCTCTTATCTATGAATAAGCTTAGGGGAGTGTGTATTCTTTAGGTCTTTCACATTTCCATTTGTACAAAGCTGTATTTACAAGTTCCTACCCATCCCCTCCCTTCTCCATCTTTACTGAGTGAACATCTTTCATGATGTATCTTGGACTGGATTTCAGGACAGTCCTCCGTGGTGTCCTCACCTCTCCTCGCGTATCCGCCGGACTCTCTCTGCCCTCTCCTTCTTGTCCTGCTCCTCTAAAGCGCGCTGCTCGGCGGTGTCCTTCTGCACGCGCTCAGTTATGGCCTCATAATCTTTGGCAATGTTGCTGAGGAGCCAGTTCAGACCCTTCTTGATGGACTTGTCCACCTTTTTTCCATAGCCTAAAACGGCCGAGCACGGCTCCTAAGGAACAGCAGATATTGGAAAAACGATTATAAGTTAGAGGTAAAACACAAAAAGGAACATTTCTGAGTATTCGTCTTTAAGAATATCAACAAACTTCTCACAATAAAAAAAAACAAAAAAAACATGCTCATTGCGTATATACATGCAAAACGGGCTTTTAGTTGGACTGTCCTGCTGCTCCGAAACACTTACGATCTGACAGAGACACTTGTTCTCATTAACCAGCTTCTCTAGCGACAGATTCTCAATGATGTCTGCTTCAGCCAGCGCTCCCTCCTGATCTTGTTTGTTGGCGAGCCTGGGAGCCGAGAGCCAGGAAAAAAAAAGAGTCAACTTTCAGGCCAGACATTGTGGAAATCGGTAGTCATTCCAAGAGGGGTTAAAACAATGTTTTTCTTTTTCTTTGCCCAACGTGCAACATTACAGCAGCTGCAAGCTGTAAGGAAATCTGCTGATCTGGATAAGAACACTTCAATATCCTGAAAAATTCAACTTGGCTGCAGAGTCTGTGGTTTTTCTCCTGATTACTGATTAAGTAGATGTCTTCAGGAATCAACAAAAACAACATGCGCTCTAAATTCCTCAGTAGTCATTATGTTTCTGCAGATTTTTTTTTTAAAAACAATTTCCCTGGATGGCGAAGCACTCACACTAATACGGGTTTCCCTGCGATGCGCGGGTGCTGGAGGACCTCGGCCATGGTCTCCCGCGTCTCCTGGATCCGCTGGACGTCACTGGAGTCCACCACGAACACAACGCCGTGGGACTCGGAGTAGTAGTTTTTCCAGATGCCCCGGATTCTCTTCCCGCCGCCCAGGTCGAAGATGGTCACCTCGAACTTGCCTTGCTTCAGGTCGACCTTGGAAAAGCCCACAGTGGGAGCCACGTCCTGTGGATTCTCTGAAAAAGAAATCATGGACGTGGTAGGAATGAGACAACTTCAGAATAGATAAACGGTGATAAAATATAACAACAACAAAGAATAACAGCAAACAGTTAAATAGGATATCAAATATTTATGAGACAGAAGAGCAAGAGATACTTTACTCAGGGTTTACAAGCTCAACTTTTACTGACACTCACTGAAAATGAGTTATTAACATCTGTAAACACATGACTCTAACCTCCTTGGATTCCTCTCACGGTGGCCGTCTTTCCTGCATTATCCAGGCCCACCATCACCAGGGTCACTTTCCTGTATGACAAAAAAAAAAAAGAGAAGAGAAGAAATGAATGAATGGGTTCACATACTTCACTACACCCATGAGACGGCGCCAACCTGCAGCTGCCCCTGGCATTAGCTGTTATGACGCATTTGAGGGCACAAGATAAGCCATTAAATAATCTGAATGACCAAAGCAGAGTCAGAGACATGGACGGTGGACCGAGTGCGTCAGTTATGGTCACATGGTGAAGTAACACAAATAAGCCAACACAACGATGCTGCGTATCTGCTGCAGAAATGATTCTTTCATAATATTTTTAACTGCCTTTTCTTTGCCCAGCTCCCTCGTGAATCTGTCACTCGGTACAGACTTAAACATCGTTCTACGTCATCAACTAATGGAAATATTCACATTAAAAAATGAGCTGTTTCTGAAAGTAAAATCAATTTTGCACCACAATTTGCTCTACATGTCTAAACCGGTCCCTAATATAACCTTTAATGCTACTGTACTGGTGTAAAACATTTTTTTTAAAAAAGAATAAGTTTAAGATTTATTTACTCTCTAGGTGTAGAGGTATTTTTGTGAACAAAGAAAAAGCAAGAAACCCAACCTCTTCTCATGATATGCTATTCTCAAAATCACAACAGCAACCTTGAAAATCTTTAGCCCAAAACACAGAACAAAGAAAAGCAGAGCATCTATTTAAAAGGGCTGTAATGATCTCCAGTAGGAAGGTATGCCATGAAGCCCAAACGTGCACGTGCAAGCTCAGTCTTCGCCTCCTCGCAGCATACTTAACTTTGACACTTCCGTCTAAAAGACATCAACCGCACAATCCATCTAACCGTCCTCTGGAGCCAACTGGCCTTCATCAGGGCACACAGTCGATGAAACCCTCAGACAGGTGAGACGATGCCCGTTAATCCATAACACTCCACCGCTGCTGCTGCTGCTGAAAACCACCAACAGCAACAGGTCAAATGGAGAAGACCCACTGAACTGCCCCGGCTGTGGGATTAGTCGTGGATTTCAGACTAAGCTCGATGGCTCAGATGCCTCACAGTTACCACGTGAGTTCGGCACTAATGATCGCTTTGATTACTCTTGCTGGTTTGCACTCAGGTTTTGCATCATCTGCGTCCAGTCTCAAAGCAAGTCTCAGATAAACACTTCTGGAAATAATATTTGACCCATAAATTAAAACAAAATGTTTTCTTTAAATACCAAACGAATCAAAATGGAATCTTAAACGTAAAGTAAATTTATTTACTACTTTTATGTGAGAGATGCACAGATCCAACTCCTGATAAATGATAGTGAATCCAATATTGGTTTTGATGTTGTTTGTAGTTTCAGAACAGAATATTTGTCATACCAATGTAAATACTGTGTACAAACTAAACATCTGTACAATCCAATCCTTTAAATAAGATAAAATCAACCAAGTGTTACCTGAAAAGGATAAATCAAGTAGGGATATTGCAATAGTAAAACTATGAAGGTTTAGATTTAAATTTCATTCATTTGACTCGTGCCATCATTCTGATATCCAATCAGCAAATTATTTCCGTATTGATTGGCCTCCACTATCGGTACAGCAACAAATCAATCCCATCTGTAATCATCTGTTAGCTCCATTTAATCTATATTGTGTGTGGTGCAATTATGCAGAAATTAGAAATGTATTAATTAACTTGCACAGTAATCAAAGTTTATAGGGGAAACATATGAAGGAAAATTAAGATTTTAGTTAAACGGTTAACAGGATTCATTAGCAGGATCACCGTGTTTCTTGGAGAGAACTAAAGTGAAAATACTTTATGAAAGCATAAAATCAACCCAATTAACGGTCTGGATAAGCTATGATTAGAAGGTATGTGTTTTTCAATAAAATTAACACATTTGAGACTTAAAATTGATCTCAATTGAAGAAAAAAAAAGCATTTCAAAACACAAAAATAACATACAGTTGATTATTGCACAAAACTGAAAACTAACATTCATGTTTGCATTAAATTACTTTAAAAATAAAAGAAAGAGTGTCCCTGTTTTTCAATATGTAATGATAATATAATCTTACAAACAAAGGCGTCTATTATCACACGTAAATGAGGTCCAGTGCATTTTCATAAGTCCAGCTGGGTGTTTTTGTGAAAATGTACAAAATGAAAATGTACATGAGTAAATAAAGGACTATCAGTGATCAGAGGATGCTGTTTAAGGTGTAATCCCCCAGTGATGCGGTGACCCAATGAAATGATGTGAATGAGTGCCTGCAGACTAAGTTCAATCTGTCAAACTAGTGGCACAGATTGGAGCTACAGGTTTAGGGTTGAAGATTTTGGCACCATTTTGTGATTTGACTTACCTTGCAGGCTCTCGCCAGCGTTTCAGCCAGTTACAGCAGTTCGCCATCAGACTAAACATCGCAGTCCGCGTCCAGATGACGGCGGTCAAGGACTCATCTATCCGAGAGTCTCCTCGATCCAGCCCCGATTAGCCCGCTAAGCGATTCTTCAACAAAATTTGCGACATGGCGAGCAAATTCATTACAGTACTAACGCTAGCAGCTGCGAAAGGATCCTCAACCTAACAGCAGTCACGGATTCAAGTGACTTTTACGACGCAGTGTCAATAAAAATAGATCGAATTGACAAAAATCCTCTGCATTTCAAAATCCGGTCAGGGCTATCCGAAGCTAATGTGGCTAACAATAACGGTGTCTTCTTGACTCGTTTAAGACTCAGCGTACCGGTGACTGTCTTAACATATAAATAACAGTTGTAAACGCTGGTAAATGCTCATATTTGTACCTACATATCCACACCAAGCATCGTAAACACGGAATATTTATCAGTTTAGCATTAGCTGACACGTAGCTGTCTGTTTTGTTTACGCCGTCTCTACCGCTGCTAGGCTGCGGACGTGCTTGCGTCATTATGCGTCATCACCAAGTCAGCGTCGATCCAGGGGATGCTGCGGCAGTTCGAAGAAAGACCTTGTTTGTCCTCCTGAAAATTAAATAAACTGCGTACAAATAATTTTTGAAGCCCAAAACCTGCTGCTTTATTTCCTAGACAGAAAAGAACAAACTTTAAAAAAAAATATCGATGCTTTGAGACTTGAACTACCAGTGGCATTTTTTAGTTAGCTGTATATATTTTTAGTTAGCTTTATAATATATATATATATAAAGTAGAGCCATTGCAACAGTAAAACTATGAAGGTATGGATTTACATTCTTTTGACTCATGCCATCATTCTGATGTCCAATCAGCAAATTATTTCAGTATTGATTTATGTCGGTATAGCAACAAATCAATCCCATCTGTAATAATCGGTTTGCTCCATTTAATTTATATTATGCGCAGAGAAATTATGAAGAAATCACAAATGCATGAATTAACTTCCATAGTAATCAAGTGTATATGCATGTGTAAGCGTGGCCGGAATCAACTCTGCGCATGCGTGAGCTCATTATAAACAGAGAGAGAGAGATGTATGTGATGTGTGTGCGTGGCCGCACTATTTTTGCGCATGCGTGAGCTCTTTTAAGACGTTCGTTTTTCTATGCGGTTAGCTGTTTTCGGTAGAGGTCTTGTCGACAGTTTGTCCTCATCGACCAAGGTAAAAACACTCACCTTAATTATATACTTGTGAAATCTTTTACGTATGATCATAAATCATAACGTGCAAAGGGGAGGCTTTAAATGTGTTCGTTTCGTCAGTTCACCTGACATCTACACGTCAGTCCCTAACTACCCCCTTTTTTTCCCTTAAAAAGAAAAAAAAATCCATTAAAAAAGAAAATAACATCAAATGAATAGAGTGGTATTTCCTAATGTCATTTGCCTGATTTCCCCTTTTCAAAAGGCACTGGCCACTTTAGCAGACATTTTCTCCCCCAGTTGAATAATCGCTCTCATGTAACCTACTGTACCTGTAACAACAAATCCAACCATCTTCAGTTACTAGATACCTTCAGAGCCAGCAGTAAGAGACCTGTCGATCCAGTGATATATATTATGTTGGTTATTGACGTAACACCAGGAACTGCTGAAAGTTCACCGTCTAAATCACGTGCTCGTCGCACATACGTTCATGCTGTCATTGTACAGGGGCGTTCATAAGTTGTTTCGGGGCCAGGTGTAAACTTCTAGTCAGAGACCCCTAATTTGTAAAACTGTGATGGAAAAATGTAAACTTTTGAAGATGATCTGTAGCAAATTATTGTTATGATGCAACTTTAGGAAGGAACTAGTTAGTTGTTTTATATATATATATATATATATATATATATATATATATATATATATATATATATATATATAAAGCTTACAATTCAAATTTAGTTTGGAACATAAACCTAGCTTGCTAATAATTTCTTTGTTTAAAATGTGCATATATATATATTTTTTTTTTTTTTTTAATTTATGCAAAAAAGGCCTGGAGTTTCTAATATAAATTCACAAATTTGCATAAGAAAAGTCAGAAACTGTGACTTTAAAAGCCACAGATAAAAAATCTGGATAGAAGAAAAATAAAATTCAGACTATAAAATAATTTTGTTTCAGTGCACAGATGGTGGATATTAGCAGTGATGGGGGCCCTGTGTATTTTTGTTGTCTGTAAAAAAAAAAAAAAAGATATAGGATATAAATGAAGTTTTATTTACAGTCTAGTGTTTATTTACAGTCTAGTGTGAACAGCTTTCTTTTTTTTTTTTTAATTGGTGTTTTTTTTAATTGGTTTCTATTTCACAGGTGTCTTCCATCATCATGGCTCGTGTTTTTGTTTATGGTACCCTGAAGAAGGGACAACCCAACTACTTTCGTATGTTTGACAGCAGCAACGGAAAGGCTGAGTTCCTCACCTCTGCACTCACCAAGCAGAAATTTCCACTTGTGATCGCCGGCAAATACAACATCCCGTTCCTCCTCAACCTTCCAGGGCAGGGTCACAGGGTCCATGGAGAGATCTACGAAGTAGATGACCGGATGCTAAAATTTCTTGATGACTTTGAAAGCGTTCCCACTATGTACCAGCGAACTACAGTGGAGCTGGAAGTGAAGGAGTGGACCGGGAAGGTGGACGGAGAGGAGAGGCCGTCACCTGGCAGCATCACGGAGGCGTTTGTGTACAGTACAACAACCTATAACCCAGACTGGCCCTCGCTGCCCAGCTTCGAGAGCTACGACACCTATGGAGACCACCGCCTCCAGTACGTGACCAGAGAAGCACGGGACTGATGAAGATGAATGAGGAGAGGAGAAAAAAAAAGGAGTTCTACCTCTGTATGTTTTAGGCTCCCTGTGGAGACACCAATACAATCCAGACCCCAAACAGAGTCCTCCATAATGTCCTCAAATTAAATAGATCATGTAGCAATACCAGTTCTGACCACATGAGGGCACATAGATCTACTTTCACACAAAATCCACTAACAATACTGACCAATGAGTGGGTCCGGCATATCTTGTTATACCCCTTTGTGTCTTCCACACCAAAATAATTTGTATGATTTTTGTGGTCTGAAGAGATACATATGGGGGCTTTAAGCCAGAGAAAAGTTTGGTAATAGTAACAGGATTTTATCGTACTGCAGTAAACTGGATGCTAATAGCTAGTCCATGAAATACTTTTATAATTTCCATTCAAAGAATTAAGACCACTCTATTAACCTGTTTATGTTGTGTTAAGATGGCTATTTTCAGAAATATACTGGGAAAATTAATCAGTTATCAAGTCATCTTTACTATTTTATATAACTAATATAGACATCTATATAAAATACAAAACAGCTTTTTTAAAACAGAGGGCATTTTATAGTAATTTAATTAGTAATGATGATTGACTTCTACACAAATGCTTTTTTAAAACTATATATATATATATATATATATATATATATATATATATATATATATAAAATCGTAGCTCCACATCTGTTTAGTGATTTATATCCTCTTGAAAATACTTTAAGCTCATACATTTATGATTTTGACTGTACTTGTGCACTAAATAATTACCAAGGTATCAATAATACTTTTGGAAACATGATCTCATGTCAGCCGATGAGGTCATTGAGTTTCTCAGATTACTTATTACCAATAAAAAATAGGGGAAAATTGGACTTTTTTGCCTCTTTTAAATGCAACATGTGTTCAGCCAAATTAGGGAGAAAATTTGAGCTGATCACAGCCTTTATTGTTTCATTTATAGTGAGGTGTGTATTTCTAGAATAATCGAGTTTAGACAAATATTTTTTTTATAAAAAAGCATCCACGAAGACACACCGATCTATTGATGTTTTTTTCTATGCATAATAGTGGGTAATATTCTAGGAAGGTGGTTATTGTTTACTGAAACCATATAAGAATTGATGTTATATGAGACCTCTTAATTTACTCTGTTTAGAAAATAGCATTTTTATAGTCTAATCTGACATTCATTGGTCGGTGTTTTATTGCCTTTAACACATCGTCTCGTCGTAAAGTTTAATACCATCTGTTGCACCAGTTTGCCTATAAACTCTACAAACTATATTTTTAGGTTTTATGTTGTCGGTTTATTTACAGTTATATTGGCTGCTGGTGCTGCTGGACATAATTTATTACAGATGTACTGATGCTCAGGACAAATTTGAACCTAATCCAGCATTGTTATTAATGAACTGTAGAAAGAAGAATTAAACTTCAACTGGACTGTTTTTAAAGGAGATTAGTGATATTAATCAAACAGGTATGAGAGATGTAATTTTTATAGGTTATTAAATATGTTTTCACTTTCTGTGTAGTAGCATTACAGTTTTAATGGAAATTATTTCTACCTTTTTAAAGCAACTTGTTCTGGGAGAGGCCTCGTCTATGGGAGATCATAAGATTTTGTACAACATATGAAACATCTGCTTACTCATCTCTTGGTGCACCGCTTTAATCTGACATAAATCACTGAATGTGTAAATAAAGTTACTGCTGTAAAACTAAAGTTTGTGGAAGTTTCATGTACATATGCAGGGATTTATCAGAAATCTGTTGAAATTAGGTTTATGTGACCTAATTTAAACAGATTTTTTAAAATTTGATTTAGTTAATATCTCCTTCTCCCATCCTGTGAGTAAATTATTTTAAATGGAAAAATACAAGAAAATAATTGTCCCTCCAAAAAACCCAGGATCTGTGAACTATAAAGAAAAAACATGTAGGGATTCTGCATATCCTCTTAAAAACAAAAAACAAAAACACATAAAAAAAGTGCTCTTCTAGCCAATCCCACAAAATGGCAGGTGAGATAGGGATCCAGGAGCTAAAGCACCACATTTGGTTTCAAATGCCAGCAGACCTGGCATCATCCAGATATTACTTACCGTGCTTTTAAACTTTTCAAACAATATTTACTTTTTTTGGATAATTTTTTCGCTGCAGCTCCAGATTTGTTCCCCTGTGAGATACGTCTGCCTCAGAAATTCAGACCTGAGGACAGTTTGAAGAGATTTGTATTTCTAAAGAAGTTTGGTAGCGTGATAATAAAGAACCTGAACACTTCGTTCACCAGGACAAGAAACTACAGTGACTACTTCTTTCCATTAAAACTTCCCATCTGTGATTCCACCGTTTTATTAATTGAAGCAATTTACCTAAAAATCAACTGCATTTGTTGTCTTATGGAATTTCAAATGTTATTCTAATCATTCAAGGGGCTTTGTAACCATGATAACCCGATTAAAGAAAAGACAACATCCCAGCTGATTATTCTAATTTGTTTTTCATATCAACACAATCTTTTCTCATTTTTACTTAAAATAGTAAGATCCAGAGAGCTGGAAGAGGAGAAGAAAATTGGCGATCAATCATAATCTCTGATGGCTTTGAAGCAGGTCTCAAGTGTTTAGAAATACATTTGTCCTCGAACAAGACAAACAAGAAAAAAAAATTCACAGTTTATCAAAAATACTGTACAAAAAGGCGCATTACAAAAAGGAAAACGTGGTTTCTAATTCTGTCCAAACTGGCGTCACATTTAACCAAAGATGGTGCACACATGCACATTTATCAGATCTGCTCCAGGACAACTTCATCGCAGGTTGAAATGAAGATTACGAATATCTTTAAAATAAACCGGTGGTGCGTGCACGTGAGCAGCTTGAAATAAGAAGGAAATAAAATAAAATAAAAATACAGCAAGTGAAGAACACTGCCAGCAAGTTCCAGTTTGGCTTAAAAAAAAATTAAAAAAAAAAAAATCTTACAAAACCCTCAGACACTCGAGGTGGAGAGAGTGTGTGATCAGGTGGACCTCTGAGTGTGTTTGTGTGTGTGGTGCGTTCGTGAATTCAAAAGTGTCAATTAATGTGAGTGGGTTCAGCGTGCAACACATTTCTACAAGTCTTTTCCTTATTTATGCAGCATGAAGTCCAGATCTTCACCCAGGGGAGTGTCAGAGCGAAGAGCATGATGATAAAGTGAAGAAAAAAAAAAGATTCATCAATAGAGATCTTTCCTGGTGGTGGGTAGGGACCGACTGGTGGAGCAGGTGGCGCTACGGATCACCTCCATCCACCTGGAGCATCACAAATGATCAGAAAACAGATTTTATTCGTCATAATTATTAAAAACAGATTTAAAGAATCAGGTGACTTCCTCCTGACATGGTGATGTTTCAGATAGTTTCAAATACTGATTTTTAGTTTGGAAGAGGATCCAGTTGTGGAGCCTTTACTGGATCCACTTTCATAAATACCCACCTTTCAAATGTGTACTCGCTCTCTGATCTGAAGTAGTACACGTGAGATTTAAAGTGGAGTTTAAAAACGTAATCTTTGAGGATGTTCTCCGACTCCGCTGGCACGGTGACGGAGTATCCCAGTAGAGGGAGGCTGGCCAGTGGATATTCATCCTGCGGCGAGGCGAGCCAGAAGAAAATATAAACTTCAGCTTTATTTCTTATTTTCCAGCGTAAACTTTAGCACATGACTGCAGGTCTAACCTGGTGTGACTTGTAGAAGAAGAGGCTGAAGTTGGTGAAGACCACCCAGAGTTTCTGCCAGCCGTTGCTGTTCTTGAACTTCCTCAGCAGGTTACCTGAGAGCTGGTTCTGTCAACACACCAGAGGCGGAAAAAGTTCAATAAAACGAGGCCACAGGTTTTCCGGTGCTAAACAAGATAAGAAGATGAGAAATTGATTTTTTTTAAATTTATTGTGCTTACAAGAAAGATCTTTCACTCAAAATGCTGTATTTTGTTTCACTCAGAGTATTTCCAAAAATAAAGAAATGACGTAACTCTGGATTTTTCCCAGCTGCAGTACCGCTTATTTCCAGCAGGTGTCACTAAAGAACAGGCTGCATGTTCACAACAATTAAAGACAGAAGACTCGTCTACTGAGCTCAGCAGAGACAGATGGATGGGACAGAAATAATTAAATAATAAGACAAAGACTTGGCTAACAAATGTCCTCTTGTCTTATAGGACAGACAACGCAGAAGTGAAAGTGGAAGACACAATCAGATGACCTGAGTTAGAAACACAAGGAGTTACCTCCACGGCAATGCTGAAGTCCACCATGGACACGCTTGTGTTGCGATGCCAGCAGACGTGCACCGTGGTGTTGCCGCGGTGACCCTGGCGTTCTAGGGATGAGCGTGAGCCGCAGAGCTCTTCCTCCGACTCCTGCTCAGCAGCGTCCTCTGAGAGCTCTGGGAAGCAACAGTTGAGACAAACATCAGATTAGCAGACAAAAAACAGTAGTTTTATTAGCAGCATGTTATTTCCTTTTGACAAAAATAAAACAATGCAACAAACTAATTTAAGATTTAGTAATAAGTAGTAAGTCAAATACCAATGCCTTTTCTCAATAGATGCAAAAAGAGGAGAGTTTGTGTGCTTTCTTTTTTTTTTTTCCATATAACCAAATTAGCATTCATATGAACAGAGGAGACAGAGGCCGTAAACTCTACTACTTCTACATCTGTTCACGTTTTAGAGTACCCTGCCCCAAGTACGAACATTAACTGCTACTTTGCTGCAAATGCAAAGTTTTCTTCAGTTTAATGCCAAATAAAAGTAGCCCTGGGGGTCCAAGCGAGCATCAAAGTGTGACTTTGAATGTCTCATGGCTGTCAGCTCCAGATGAAACTGCTGCTCTCCCAGGATTTTCACAGCATCAAAACTCTCAGCCTAAAGCCGATGTTATGTCAGGTGTTCAGCATCTCTGAACACCTGAAGGTGAAGCAGATGGACCACACAGGTGAAGTAAAAACAGGAAACCGAGGCTTCAGCAGATTAAACTGACAAATGGAAGTTTCTTGAAAAACTACCACAGAACTTCTGAGTGTTATTACCGCCTAAATCAACCCTTTGTACCGATCTTCTAAGAGGAAATTAAATACTTACGTGATCAAGTTCAAAGACAGTTGAACAAAAGAAGGAATATATTTTAAGCGTTATTTCTATCTCTCTATGAAATGGAAACTTGTTTTCTTCTACTGACATTTGAAGGCACTTATCTGTGAGCTTAATTTCAAAGTGTTGAAGTGTAGTGATATATTCGAGGCGGCTGACGAACCATGAAGGGCGTAACTGCCACTGGTGAAAAGCTGTCTGTTGACTGAAGGATCACATTAGTGCTAAACTCCCGAGAAACGAGCTCTGTAACATCCTGAGAAGCATCCTACTCCAATTCCTGTCATATCCTGCACTGTGCCATAGCCAACATTTATTTTTACTTCATAATATCTTGTTTGATTGCGTGTTTCCT
>JAOWBL010000012.1:8765800-8804872 GCA_028564865.1 Zenarchopterus dispar
GGGAGAGAGAAAACAACATTTAATGACATGCGGCGGTAACAAATACATGCATGGGGAGCTAAAAGAGGTGGGTGGGGTAGAAATGCCCAGCATAAGAGGCCCCCCAGCAGCCTAAACCTATTGCAGCATAACTAACCACTAACTGTAAGCTTTATTCACTGTAATCCTGGTGTGTGATGGATTTTCACTACACCTACATGAATGCATCATGGTTTCCACGCGGATCCTGCATTTGTTCGTCACGTACGTCCTCAAAAACACAGATGATGTACAAGAGTAGGCAAACACCTACCTAACGCCCTGCTGGCTGCTGCACAGGTGTAGCGTTGAACAGGAGAAGCCATCTGATGCGACGAGTGGACAGACTTTTTCAGTCAAACTTCACGAAGGACAGTCCAGCCGTGGACGCCTGTTGTGAGAATTCCACCGGACAGGTGCACGTGCCAGCACGCAGGTGTTTGCTGTTCCGGTGCTCTCAGAGTTAGCCACAAAAACCAGCCAGGGCTATCACCTGCCGTTTAGCTCAGGAGGTTGGAGCGTGGCTTGTGGTCGAGAGCACCTGGGGTCGAATCCCCGATTGGCGGTCGTAAAGTCGGATGTTAAACTGGAAGTGTGACAAGAAGGAATTGTGACACGGATGGAATCCATCTTAACTAAGTGGCTTCAACATCAAGTACTTGTATAGAGTGCCGAGCTTCGCTTGTAAAATATTCTTATTAAAAACCACTTCTTCTCCATACAAGTATGTAGACCAAAGAGGTTGTTGTGTGTCCCGCTATAGCTCAAGCTGGTGCGACTAGGCTGTTGGATGCAGAGGTCGGGGGTTCGAATCTCACATTTAAACCACCTTTAAAGTTATGTCGCGCTACCGCAGACTGAAAACTGGCCAGGAAGCCTCTCCAGGAGTCTGAGTGCATAGCTCAACGTGTTAAAGAGGTGCGTGTGGTCCAGGAGTCTTTGGGTTCGATTCCACTGTGGTTTGTTAAGATGCTGTCTTTAAAGATGGGATTTAACTCTGTTCCCTCAGTTTTAAAGGCCGACACTCCAAATGAAAAGCTAAATGTGCTATGAGTGGAGGTTCCTGTTGGTCCTCGGTGGCGCAGAGGCTTTTGGTGATGCCATATGGTGTGAATATAACCATAGCGCATGCGGGTTCGATTCAGAGAGAGAGAGAGAGAGAGAGAGAGAGAGTTTGTTTAAGTAAAAAAAGTCAGTCAGTACGTTTTTTCAGCAAAACCGGGTCGGGGGCGTGGTTGTTATTCCAGTGTCTTCAGCAAGTAAGTAAGTTTTTCCAGCAAAAGGGGTGTTTCTTATTCCAGTGTCAATTCCCCAATCTCTGGTAAAATCCTGACCTCCTGGCTAGCTCGCACTGTTCTGGGATCGAACCAGCACGCACTGCCCTTGCATTGGTGACTTACAGCCGTGAGCAAAGCCTCCACACCACCGAGTACCTTCAGCTGATGGTGTGGACTCATAGCGCATTTGGCTTTTGATTTTGAGTGTGGGCCTTTAAAACTTAGGCTTTGGGGTTCAATCCGCTCCTTAAATGCAGCATTCTAACAAATTCCGCAGTGGAATCAAACCCAAAGACTCCTGGACCACACGCACCTCTTTAACACGTTGAGCTATGCACTCAGACTCCTGGAGAGGCTTCCGGGCCAGCTTTCAGTCTCCGGTAGCGCGACATAATTTTAAAAGTGGTTCAGACACTGGGCCTGAACTCTCAACCTCTGCATCCGACAGCCTCTTTACAGCTGCCTGAGTTATACCGGGACACACTTGATGGCTGTATTAAAAACCTTTCTTCTCTTTATCTTTCCTTTGCCCTTTCAAAGTAATACACTTGTAGAAGAAACTGTTGTATCAGCATGTTGTTGTGGGAAATGAACTTCAACTTGCTACGAAACCAAGTACTTCAATTTACATGAAATCACTTTGTTAGAACAACTGACTCCTTTTCATTTTTAATATTTGATCAATAAAAGTGACAGCTTCATTCTACAGGTTTGTAGAGAACTGAACTCAGTTTTCCAAAGATGTCATCCTCACGATCTTTACGGTAAACCATCAAACCGGCGCTGAGCTACTAGACCGCCAGGATAGTCCAACATGTTGCGTCTGTCAACCAAACATGATTTGAGCCAAACTTCCAGCTGGACGTTGAAATGTCTTCGAGAACTAAGACAAAGTTTAAACTTAGTCTTATTCTGGTCCTCCATTCACAGATTAATTGAATTAAATGCACATTGTGAGTAGTAGTTACTGAAATAATAGTTAGAATTTAAATAATTATTTCTTCCTGCATCAATTCAACCAGACTGACAGAACTGAGAAGTTTGGAACTATTGATGACTAATCAATCACATCAAAGACCATCACAACTCTGCTACTGCAACTATCAGAATCAGCACCATGGACAGCAGCCCTTCTCCCAGTGTCAAACATCAACATGTAAAAAAATCACTAAACATGAACCTCATCTAGCTTGAGATCTCAGGAACAAAAATGTATAGATTGAACTCTCCACATTTCAACATTATTCTATATAAAGGAAGTCAGATATTGGAGATCAAATTCAATTTAAACTTGAACAAAGTACATCAAGCAGTGGTGTCGTTAGGTGTCCACCACTGCCACCCACTGGTTACTTTTGGGCATTTGGACAGAAATACAAGCTCTTGACATCTTACTAATTATGATACAATGTAAAAACCTTTTCTGAAACAAACATACCTTATTTCATTTTGATTTCTGGATCATCAGTCAGTCTTCACTGGTTTCATGTAAGGTATGTTTTGTCTTGTTTTTACTACGATAATCCACATTCATGCTGCTGATCTTATCTCATGTCACAGATTCACAGTGTGAGAAAAGAATATGATAAACTCCTTTAAACCACGCCGCCTGTCCTGAGAAGTTTTTTTCCTCAGAAAAAGGCAACACACTGTCAAGAATAAAAGACTTTGCAGCTGCCATGTCACACAAAATAGGCCCTCTCGCAACAAATTGTCCCTTTCAAAATAAAAGGGAAGGCTGTATCCAAATCTGCCTTTTCCATTAAAAGGATAAACATTTATAGGTGGAGTTTTGACCAGAGTTTGGAGACTGGTTCTTTCTACTCAACAAAAAGTAGTTAGCTTGTATGGCCCACATATTTGTCAATAATCACAGAAAGACGATTTCTTCCAGTGATGTGTCTAAATCACCTGCTCGCATCACTGCACCTGGAACAGCGGGAAACAGAAAGACTGAGCCAGGTGATCGAGTCTTGGCTTTTCTACCTGCACCTGGCTCCAGTTTGCAGACATGTTCTAGCGGCCAATATGAGCTGGATAAAAAGGTGAGTGTTTCAGAACTGAAAGGCCGAAGCCACATGCAGATGTTAAAACCACATGCAGATGTTAAAACCACATGTTCTGCCCTCCATGGGTCCTGCTAGTGGTCTAAAGGCAGCTTTGTCAGTGTCTGATCCCGTGTCATCAGTTGTAGAAAAAAAAAAAAAAAAAAAAACCTGCAGCGTCCCTGGTCCTGAAGTGTACATGAGGTTGGGAGCTGTCCAGTGCTGAACCAGAGGTGGACGGGGCTTCAGAGGCCGTGCTGCAGGGCCACCTGAAAAATTCTGACATCTCGCTCACCTTGATTGTGAATTTGACAGAATCTCAATGATTTGAAGTCATCAGACTTGTTAATTCTCAAGAGTTCATTCTCGGCTAAGAAACAACATTTTGACAGGGTACCCAGGTGGGAAGCCTATCTTGATTATATCTGCACCTTAAACAGTTGAAATGGTGTTTCAGTTTAAGGTTCGATAAAGTAGTCGGTAAATGTCGAGTTAAACCAGTCAGGCTCCGATCTCCAGTTGAGTCTCATTAAAACTACATTATTTAATACAGCTGTTGATATAATCATGTACTCTAATGACAGGGTTTCATTTGGGAGGAAAAACTGGTAAAACTTGTCATTTTTAATATTTACCTTTTCACTTTTACTGTTATAGGCCATTTCATAAAACATTTGTCATTTCCTAATTAACATTCAATTCAGTTACTTTTTTCTCTTTTGTTGTTTTTGTCAATTTTCACCTTTTTTTTTTTTTTTTTTAAACAGAGACTTTTGTAAATGTACTACATGACAAAGAGTCCAGACAGGACCAGAACTACTGCTAGTTTTATGAAATTGGAAAAGTAGATATAGTTTTTTTAGTTCCTAAAAAAGAAAGAAAGACAGAAAACCAGAATAAATCAACAGCATTAAAACGTATTGTGACATCTGTGAGAGCTCTGACTACGTTGGATATGTTTCTACTACTATCAGCAGGTTTGAGAACTCACTGGTGATTAAAGGGTTAAACACGTCTTCACTGCGTTCAGAGTTCACAGGGTTTTTCAACTCACAGCTGATCCAAGTCTGCTTGTTTCCCTAAAAATCAAGTCAGCGAGGACACGCCCACTTAATGTCAATCACAGTTAAATGCTTTGGCTTGATTTAGCTTATGTTAACCTGTGCTGCTAATTAAACTAATTAAATTGAAACTATGAGGAGCAGAGCTCCTCTGGGACCCTCAGTTGCTTGGCCTGATGTTTGCTGATTTGTGGGTCGACTGGCTGCAGGTCCCAGTCGACTTCTGCTTGGAGCGATCCTGAAATGATCCTCCGTCGCCCTCAACTCCTTCAGCTCATCTGCAGAGGAGGAGCTACCGTGTAACAGCAGATGTTTAGAGGAGAAGCTCCTGTTCAAAATGTCATCTGTGGGGCATTCAGCTGAGTCATGGATAGGCAAGCTTAGTCAGCAGAACCTGCTTGGTCTTTGCTAAGCTTCATAGTCAGATCCTCCTGGACCAACCCACAACCGGTCATGGTGGTCTGTTAGACAACTTACCACCACAATACAATGTATTCTCTTTAAAAATGAATGATTATGTTCTGTTGGGTCTTTATTTACAACTAAGAAGCTTTGAGACTTTTGGAGCCAGCCCCTTGCGGTCAGTCGATGAACTCCAGTTTCTCTTCCTGTCTTGTTAGACTCAGTCCAACAGTTGGAATATTGTGTTTAGGTTTCTTGTACCATCATTCAGTACCTTTGTAATATTTATCGTGCTGGTTGCAGGAACACGTGTCACCAAATGTCCAGGAACGTTCGACTGGTCCATGACCATCAGTGATGATGCCTTCACTGGTCAGAACCCAGTGGGCATTTTCATTGTTGCAGCATTTAAAACTGACAGGAAAAGACGTTCTTAAAAATCTGATGAAAACAAACCAAATCAGTCAAATTAGAGTCGTAATTCCTCCACTTACAGGTGATCTTTATTTCGGTTTTGTCTTGGACTCTGTCGTTGATCTCTGCCGTGTAGGAACAGCTGTGTTGACGAATCACTCCGAGGAGCGTCAGACATCCAGATGTTGTATCCAAGGAGCAGTGATCTGAAATATAACAGATATTTAAGTGTTTTAGTGTCATTTGTCTTTATGGGACTAGATTTTAAGACATGAACAGTCCAGTGAGATAGAAAGTATTCTCTATCCGTTGTGACATTTAACATATCGGAGCACTTTTCTGGTCTTTACAAGACATGAGATGTTTCACTGATGCCCTTATTTACCAAACAAAAATTCATCCAGAAACAGCACACAGTAAACCAACACCACCTATGACTGATGATAATAATCAGCTTTGCTGTTACCTGTATTAAACAGCCCCACCTGGCTCTGAGGTATGCTGAAAGCTTCAGGGCTTTTGAGGACGACTGAAGCTAATTTCACCACCTGGAAGCAGTTCAACTAAAACAGCACCGTCTCAAAAAATACACCTGACTCCTCTTAAACATCCTGAACAGGTAAAAATGTCCTTTCCTTTGTTTTATTCATGAATAAAAATGCCCAAGCTGAAGAAGTGCTTGTGGAGACGTTTCTTCCTGGCATGAACAGCTTTTGTTTTATATTTTATATCTATGTCTATCTATACTTGTCTTGTGTGCTTAATAAAAACAAGGAATCGTGTTAGATAGTAAATTAAATGTATAATTCTGAGGAAAGTATACTTCCAAAAATAATACAATGAAAATACACAGTTTCTAAATATAACATTTTTTAATAAAAGTAAATCCATGTTAAAATTATGGCTTCACTTCAATTTAAAATTCAGTTTTTAAACAACAATATTCCAAAAGTTTTAGTTGAGAAACAAGCAAATATTCTCAGATTTGTTAAACTTTAGTCTCAGCTGCAGCTTCCACATATATATATATATATATATATATATATATATATATATCTCCTACCATTACCACCGGCTATCAAGTGCGACAGTTATGAATGAAGCTGGTAAGAAAGTGTCCTTATCCAGAGTGAAATGACTCCTGCACCGACATGAGCTGAAAGGCCAATCAGCAAGAAAGAAGCCATAACTCCTAAAGAGACATAATAAAAGACAGCTTACAGTTTGTAAAAAGACACCGAAACATCTCCTGAGGTCTGGTGAAACTAAAGTGGAGCTGTTTGGCCACAACGACCAACTTTACATTTGGAGGAAAAAGGGGAAGGCTTGTAGACCTGAGAACACCGAACCAACTGTGAAGCACGGAGGTGGCAGCATCATGTTGTGAGGCTGTTTTGCTGTGGCAGGAACTTGAGCTCTTCATAAAATGTATTTATTTATTTATATTTTTCAGGACAGCAACACATCAAGAAATGGGGTGAGGGAAGATTTAGGGCTAATAAAGTGGTCTAACAGATTTTATTTCAAATAAGAGATTATAATACAGTCGAAGCAAGTTGAGTCGTTTGCACTTGAAACAGCAAATGTGTTATTTTGACCTCTGACCTCTGGCCTTTCTGTTGCTCGTGAGTTGCTAAAGTGAGGAGAAAGAGAGATTTACTCTTTTCATCAAGTGCCAGACTCAAAAAGATGCTTCCTGAAGACATAAGCAAGCGTGTTTTTATGGGTAAGCTCAGATCCAGAAGTAAATGAAAAACAGTCACAGTGTATTGTGTTTGTTTTTTTTTTTATTAAACTATTGTAAAAACAGGAACTCTTAAAGGAGGAGTCTGAGTCCTGCAGGGAGAAGATGAACACACTGGTATTTTTTTATTGTTTGATGACGTGGTTGTAACGCTGATGTGTGACTTGTACCTATAGATACTGTATGACTGGCTTTTGGCTGTAATATCGATGTGCACTCAGTTGTGTTTATTATGAATGTAAACTGATTTGTAGATTTATAAAATGATGCGTGTGTGGGAGCTGTAATGGATGTTGCAACAGCGCCCTCTGCTGTTTGGATTAAAATAGGAATGACCTTCAATTTGGCAGTGTTTAACTTCTCCAGGTGCAAAAATAAACTTAATTTTAGCCCTCTCTGTTTCGATGGGTGCTCACATGTTCAAAAGTTTCTTAGAATGAGCAAAAGTGTTTGAAAATAGGTGAAAAAGCGTCGTTTAAGCTCGTCAGTGCTGTAGACACAGTTAGTCTTCAGCTCTGTGTTTCATTCATAGTACCTGTTGAAAAGTTATTGAATTGTGATAATCAACAGTATAAAAGAATACCACCCTGACCACGTCTGATCTAGAGAGCTAAGCCAGTTCGGTTCTGGTTCGTACCTGGATTGGAAACCGCCTGGGAACACCTCAGATGTTCTTCTTTCCCCAGACAGCAGAGGACGCCGTCTCTCAGTAGGTTCAGAGATGATTGAACATCCTGGACTGGTACCTATAGAAACACAAATATTCTGCTTTTCTGCACATGGAGAACTCTACCAATTGCATAAATCATTTCTAATTTATGCAATTACTTTGGAAGGCTGTAAAACTGTGCTATAATGCATTATTGCCTTTTCCCCCTTGTGAAGGGTCTCTGGGTCAGGTCTTACTTCTGCTTGGTTGTGTTTGTAGGCAGCTCTGGGCCTATAAACCAGTCACTGTCTTCAAAACTACCGTCTACTTGTCAGAAGTGGTTAATCCAGTCAGATCTGTGCTGGCTGCCAGGCATTATTTTTCTGACATAGACGGAGGGTTTAACTGCCAGGTTTCACATCCACTCAGGTTTGGAGTTTGGTCACAGGCAAAAAGTACTAATAGATATCATAAACATCTGTTTCTGTCTTAAAATAACAGATAACAAAAAAGTAGAAGAAAATTCCCTTTTCAAAGTATAACAAGACACTATGTACAACTTCAGAACGACTCTTTTATTTTGAAAAAGAAATCTTTTAAGTCACTTGTAGCTTTGCCTGAAACACAATCACCTCCAATTTCCTGTATTTTTCTTTTTAGTTATTTTTAGAAATTAGAATGGTACATTATGCATGCAGTACTGCATTAGCCGCTTAAGTTTTCATCTTTCACAGAAAAAAAAAACAACCAAATAAATGAAATCAAATTACCACAGAAATCCCTTATTTGTCCAGATGAAGCTGCTCAACAAAAGGGGTGTTTGGAGAATCCACAGCATGAAGCAATGTACACAGTTTGCGGTTGCATAGTACAGTACATGAAGATCCTCATTTTTAAACAGCATGCCATTTTGTATTGCACATTACTGAAACTTGGTGTTATGAACCTTGCTCACGTCCTTCCAAGTGTCCCACATGAGTTGTCAATGTCTGAATCCAGCACATGTATACAGCAAATAGCATCTCTCAGAGATATTTTGTACATTAATTTGTTATAAAAATAATCACCAGCAAATATTCATCTATGACTTTTCTACTGGGATAAGTGTTTACTCTTTTGCATCTTTTGTTATTTTATATTTTATCAAAGTAAATCCCTCCCCCCTCCTATTTGTTCTGTAGGTTGTGATCGCTTTGAGATTTACTTGGTGGAAAAATAAAATCATTAACTATTTATTTGACAAAAGTTTTGGCCACAAGTGAAGACAAAGCACAAGTAAAAACAAAGCCAGGACAGACGAGTGGGGTTTTCTTTTGTTCCGGTCTGTTCTGAGAGTCCAAATCAGCAGGTATCATGGTGTCACGAAGAGTGTGATGGTGCAGCGCTGGTCTGGAAATCCCGTCTGATTGTCTCAAGCAGCGCAGCTAAACGTGGTTTGATCTTTGAATGCTAAACGGCTCCCTGTCCAATCAAGCGGTGGGATTTTGATGCGACGGGGGGCACGCCTAAGCTGCTTGCAAACATCGTTTTCGTTTGGGGGTTCGGTCTTGTCAGTGCTGTGAAACAGATTCAAAGAAAAAGAAAAGGAGGCAAAGCAACTCACTGATTCTTGATCTCTGCTCTTAACTTCACATTCTAGTTTTTGTTTTCTTTTTTGGGTGATACCGTTTTTAAAAAATAATTTTATCCTCTTTAATCCAGATCTATACAAAGTGATCTACTCTATCTTATTTTGCATGCAGGTCAGAGCATTAAAAGCTGCTTTTAATGTGGGAAAATTCAACCATCTCATGCCAGCCAGGTCAAACGTCACGTTGAGGAGTGGGACATTCGTCCCCCCAGTCTTCTTTTGAAAGTTTGTCTAACTAGGCCTCACAAAGTAGCACATCTCAAAACTGTGTCAGGCTGAGAAATTCATGGGGACGGTGAAGTGTCTCTTTATATAGGACAGAATTTAAGCCGGCTTCCTGAAAATTAAATGAAGGAGTTTTTAACAGAATGACAGTAAAAGATGACACACTTTTTAATGAAGCTCCTACAAATGATAAATTTAAGTCCCACAACTAACCTCATCTCATGTGATTGAAATTAGGATGTTTGAATTTGTGAAACCTGATTTCTGTCACAGCCTGCATCAAATAACATTTGATTTGTTTAATCAACTGAAATCATCCACAAATTTTTTTACTTAACTAAAACAGACTCAATCTGAAGGTAATATAACCTTATTGTATTGCAATTATACAGTTTTTTTTTAACTTGGAGTTTTTTTGAAACTAACTTATTACCTGAATTTTAAACCTTTTTTTTTTTTAATAGTTTTATACATTTGTCTTAAAATGATTTTGTGTTTTTAGTCTGGTTTTATTTACTCTTTAATACCACTCCTGACCACACGGGGCAGCACATCACAAGAACGTTCACGTGTGGGCTCCTGGTATCACGCCTGGTTTAATCTGCGTGATTTTGGCGTGACGCAGACAAAATATGACAGTCATGAAAGAATTGTAGGGATTATTTTAAATTACAGCTCCAAGTGGGCGGTCCTACGTCATGCAGCATAAGCAGTGGTCATACGATCGTCAACTACCTGAGATAAATTTCTAAGTTATTTTCTTTTGAATTTTCAGTACAGATAAAGGTTAACACTAAGAGATCGGTTAATGTTCTTGGTTTGTTTGACTGTTAACCATCAACACATGCTGATAACCTTAGTCCACATCCGCTGCATCCACTTCCTTGGTTGTTTTGTCAGTAGAGCGTGAGCCCCCATGTGGTCAGAAGTGGTATTGCTACGACGTAAATTATGCTGTTCAACCTAATTGTCAGATTATGTTGCTACCTACAAACAACTGGTGCGGCTGCTACGTCACAAACCAAATATACTTTGGGTTTTTCAGATTAGGCTTTGGTAATCTGGAAATTTAGATGATATCGATTCTAGATAATATTCAAAGTGGGTGGGGAGAAATGTCATCAATGTAAGAATTCAGAATTCAGTTTAAGCATGTAACACCCAATAATGCTCAACCTGCTCTTCGCCATGCTGTTTCCAAATCTGTTTACTTGCTGGGAAAACGAGCATCTTACTAAAAGCAGCAGCTCAAAGCATTTTTTAAAACCGTTTTTGATTTTCTCTCTTATTCAAATTGTGTAAAATTATTTTGATAACACTTTGTATCAATCTCAGACCTTTAAAAAAAAAAAAACAACTCACTTGAAAGATAAGGGAATAAGCAGGTATGCCAGAAACCAATCAGGTGCTGCAGCAGTCACATCATTTTAGTCTGAATGTTCGAGTTTCGACTCAACATGCCAAAAATAACATACAGGAGAAATCTGACAAACCTGTTTCTTTTCTTCATGAAAATAATATTTAAGTGGCAGTGTGTCTTTTCTGATTACAGCCATGACAAGAAGGACCAGCTCTGGCTAACTACTGGATTGAGTAACATTTTAATAAATAAAGTCAGTTGTATATACATATATCTTTAATGCAAAAGTTTTCACTTTGTTTACCGACTCCATACATGCCATTAGAAAGATTATCCTTCATTATTTAATCTTTTACAGGTAGTCACAACACTTTAATGTGTGGCTCCTTTTAAGCTCATTTGCAACAAATTGTTTGTGGCAAAGAGACAGTAAGTGATGGAAAATTAAAGACACACTGCCAATGAACGGCGACTTCAAAAATAGACAAATCTCTTTAAGAAACCCAAGGATTAAGTCATAAGATAGAAACTTATATGTACAGAAGACTTGAAACATAAAGAAGCGCAGCAGCTCTCTATTTTCACACAAAGCACCATGTGGGTCAATAAACACGGGCTCCATCAGACGCTTCAGAGCACTTTCTACCATCTAACATAACTCTGAATTATTACAAACTTAAGATTAAGGTGGCTCCACTTTTATATCATGCATTATCTCATCAACATTTACCAAATCTTAAAATATTTGAGTGTTTCAGTGATTGCGTAACAAACCTGGGGGATTCAGAAATATCATTCCATCTGCAGTTTGGGACATTGTGTTTTGTTTTCTTAATTCTCCTATTTTTCTTCTTTTTTTTTAACCTATTTTTTCTTCTTTTTTTTTAAGGGGAGGTGCCCCAGACTTCTACAAACATCGAGTACAGTGGGAGGGGGGGTTTCTACGTTACGTTTGGAGGGAACATGCTCTGCAGTCAGGACAACATGCCAGCTACACAGAGAATGAACATGATTCAGTCGATCCAAGTCGCATCTTTACCGTTTTAATCGTCAAAAACCAGCTCAAGGGATCCTGACAGCGGTTAACCAGTAAGTGGGACGTACTGGCGACCACCGCTGTACGCTTCTGATTTCAATGCTGATAAATGCAAAACGACCTCCTGACGCTCTTCTAGGTCTATCAAAGGAACAAAAGAACAAAACAAAAACGGCATCAGTTTCAGGTGAAACGCCCCCACCTGGTGCTGGCTCCTGTCAGCAACATCAAACCAACCTCAGCTCTGTACATGCCAGAACCTGAACCTGAAGCTCGGATCTGAACCCAGGACCACAAACGACTCGTTCTCCTTTTGACACTCAGATGAGATGTGCTAAAGCTATGCTACAGAAAAGCTGGCCTTGCTCGAACTGACTTTCAATTAGCAAAATAGTTTGGGGAATGTGAAGCACCAGTTTTCAAAGCTATATTAACACCAGACCACAAACCCCCTCCACCAGCCGCCGATCAATGACCTCGTGATTTAGAAAATAGGACCTCCTTGTGTCTAAACCTCATCGAAGGACAATCCAGTGTTAGATACAAAATATCAGTTATGTGGATGCGGAGTTTGATCATCTATCAGCATGCAATAAGCTAAATGGTGAGAGGATTTATACATGGCCCAGGGAAGAGGCAGCAGCCGTCAGCAGTTCGTGTGCAGAGGACTTCCCTCGGATCTGGCGTGACGCTCCAGGCACGCAGAAGCCCACGCATCACCACCATCCAACTGTTATCCATAATTAACTCGTTGACAGAGGCAACAAGCACAGCTGCACATCTGCTGAGTGGTGTGTTAGTACAATCCCAGAAGGTCCCAAAAACAGAAATGAAAGGAACTGGTTTTACAGTATTGGTTAATGTTGGCACCCTGAACCTCCTGACTCTTCATGCTGTTGATTGACAGGGGTGGCCCTGAAAGCTTTGTTAAAAACAAATACCTGAAAATGACTATTTAACTTTCAAGATAAGAAGCCAGTTAGACACACACAAAAAAAAAAAAAAAGGTACAATTTGGGACCATCTTGGCTCTATTGCAGCGTTTATTTTAGAGGTGGGCTCAGAGTCGGTGCCGGGAGTCATGGCTGTAGCTGCCCGGTGAACTGCGGTTACGGTGTGGCTTGTATGCATCCTGATAGGGGTCCTGGTAGTCCTGGTAGGGGTCCTGCTGCTCTCGGCTGTGCTGCGAGCCAGAAGAAATGCGGTTGCGTCCCTTATGTGCTCGCTCGTTGTGGTAATTTTCGTCTGACGTCATCAGGTTGCGTCGCTCGTTTGGGGTGGAGTGGTCCCCGGTGTGGTTGCTCTGTCGCATTCTTTGGCTCTGCTGATCAAACACGTAACAAGAACACAAGTAAGAGCCGAGACGGCTTTAACGTGATTAAACTTTCCATTCCTCTTGTCCACCTTCACAAAGAGACAGTTGTCTTACAGCGTTGGACCTGATGACAAGCTGATTAAATCTTTTATATCATCGGCCAGAAGAAAACCTTCTCCTCTACAAGTGTCTCACTGTCTGATGACTCTCCTCGTTTTGGATGATCTCTCTCAATAGATAAACCAAAATCATTCACTCAGATTAATAATGTTAAACTAAAATAACTTTTTTAAAAGAAATGCCTCATTTCTTCCATTGCACTAATCATTCAAAGAGGTTTTTTAGTCCCTTTGGAAATTAAAAAAAAAAAAAATAATGGGATGAGTGGGGACAGACCTGCAGACCAGAGATGCTGGTGGGGTAGGGGGTGAGCGTGGTAGGACCCAGGTTACGTCCCAGCAGAGGATTTAGGGGCGTTGCCATCGAGGTATGGGTTGCTTTCCAGTAGGCCTCCAGGTACTCGGCGAGATGTTCACAGGCGTCCTCCAGCTGGTTCTCATCCAGGATTACGTCAAACATTTCCTGTTAGCAGGAAGCAAGACATTAGCCACATTTATTTTAATATTCTTCTGCCTGTTAGGGCACAGACTTAGGTTTTTTCTTAATTTCTCATCTGAATTATACATGTTATGGATTACATTAAAAGGTGGGAAAAGCTTTGAAATGACTTATTGCTGTCTCATTTTAACGTCGCTAAAACTTGATATATACACAGTCTGACAAAAAGATTCAGGAGGCATGTCCACTCACAGGTGGACACTGGGCCAGTTTGTCTGCTGCCACAAGCTGGACATTCAGGTGTTTGCTCTGGGACTTCCCTCTGGACTTGACTAACCTCTGCAGAACCTGGTTTAAGGAGAACACATGACCATCAAAGACGAGATCTTTACCGCTCCGTCGTGGACTGATCTCAGTCAGACCAGCGATGGAGATGCAGAGTAGTCAGCTCACATTTATTACAGATATTTAAGTGTTTTATCAACATTTACAGCCTAAAATAAAAGTAAACACGATGTGGGATTCCTGTTCATAACTAGTGAAAGACTTGTACTGAAGAATTTGACATGAAATAGTTTAAACTTCTCGCTTTAAAAAGTCATTTAACAAATCGATGCTGCTTCTTGATCAGTTTGCACGGTTTTCTGTCGAGTCATAAAAATACAAGCATTTTTCATGCTGCAGCAGAGTGTAGCGTGAAACGTGCAAGTTTGATCGTAATTTCACGTGACTATCGTTTCAGGAGTGACACAAAAAGTAAAAAAAAAAAAAAAAATCAAAAGACATAATGTAGCAAAAGTGTGGACGATTGTGCGAACATGTCAGTTTGATTAAACCCCCTGTGCATCAGACCCACTCTCCCATGCACAAGTGATAAGGTGCAGGTCACTCGGTGCCGAGTCCAGACTCTAAATCAGAGTTTTTCCACATCAATCAGAAATCCTGTACATCATGCCAGCTCCGAGATCGTGATCAGCTGTTACACTTATGAAGGCAAAATATCAGCCTGTTACCTTTAAAATGTATAGATGCACTTCCTGTTTGCTCCCAACTCAGTATCCCTTTTGTAAAATAGCTGTGAAGATCATATCATATGCTGTTTCATCCCAAGTTGGTAAGAAGATTGGGTTTTACTAGTCCACGCGACACCAGATGACAGAGGTTTCCCACACATGCGGTACCTTTGGTGAGGAGACTTTCACGTGAACGATGATGGGAGCCAGCGAGGTCTTGAGGAGCTGGGCTGGATGGTTGATGGTGTCAGCATCCAGCACCACCAGCTGCAGCGAGCGGGCCAACTCAAAGATCCTTTCAATCTCACTTTGCACCTCAGCTGTGGGGATTAAATATCATTTACAAATAAAACAAATGATGCACATTAAGAAACTGAAATGATTCTCTCCAAGCATGCAACTCACCCGCTGGTCTATCGCTAATTATGTAAAAGGTGAACGGTTTCAATCTCACTGTTAAAGACTACATCTCAGCTTCTACATTTGATATTTTTTTTATTTTTATTGGCTGAAGTAGTTTGATTTGAACCAACGGGGACTGTGGGGTTTCCTCACCTAAACTGGAGCGAGTGTTGGATCTTTCGATGATGGCCCGTTTACTGGGGTTGTTGAGAACAGACCTTTTGGCCAGTGATATATCTGCTGTGACTCGTGTGATCGTTATCCTGGAAGAAAAAACATCACAAGAACGTTCAAGAACATGAAAATAGTCACTAGGTGCACTGGTTAGCCACTGTGTGGGATATGTGCATGACATTAAATAAAAGTGATGCACATGTTAGTCAGGATGGCTTAGTTACATCAGGACTGTACCAGCTGTGAAGCGTGGTGATGAGCTTTTGATACTGATCTGGATACAGCTACTTTTCATTCACCCTTAAAGATGCATGCAATCTCTGACTATTCTTGTTGAAACAAGACAGAAAAAAAAGATATCTAAACCATTTTATACCCCCTTTAACAAAATATGATTGTGAGATTTTGGAGTTTTAGCTGGTTTAAGATGCCATTTGAGTGTAAGTGCCATTAAGTTTGTGTAATAATGTTTCTTCCTGAAATCAAGCTGAATCCCCCCCCCCCCAACTTTTAAAGTGTATAAAACATTTCATGTGACAAACCCTCAAAAACCACCTTCAACTGCCATGTTTTTTTTCTTACCTGCCATCAAATCTGTGCTTGAGGAAGTCAAATAATGCTTTCTGCATCATGTCTGTAACCTGCACAAAAATGACAAAATGCATGAAAAAAAAAAGTTTTGGGGATTCTTTGTTTTCAACAAAATTAAAAAAGAATTATAAATAGTAACATATCATGACATCTTCTGTAGCCACGCTTTGTCATCATGACAGCGTCTTTTACCCGACACATTATCTGATGTATAAAAATACACACCACTTTTCACAGCTCCAATACGTTTCTTAGATTAACAGAAGATAAATCCACAAAAGGTTTGTTTCACCTCCATTACAGCTGTTTTGATTCATCAGCCTGCATATTGATCATTTTTGAGCTACGATCTCCCAGAAGCCCCTAGTCTCCATGTTAAAGTGTAAACGCTTCACCCAGACACGGAGCGTACCTCATACCCCTTCAGCGACGGTCCCACCAGCACTACCGGCCTCATGGAGGGAACCACATCATACGGGGGGATGTGTTCAGTCTGTTAACACAAAAAAAAAGCAGCAGTAAACTCATTACAAACATCAAAACAGTCCAAAAATTAACAGAAAATAAGAGCCGACGTTGAACTGCAAATCAGGTGTTAAATGGGAAATGTTGTCAAGCCATGTAGCAAATGATGCATTAATTTGTTAAAATGTTATGAATATATAATAATATATAACAATATATAATAATTGTTGCATATTTTAATTGTCATAAGTGACAATGAGAGTTTTGGTTCCAAGACATGATTATTAATCATTTGAAAGACTAAATAGTTTTATCATTTGCTCCACAGATGGATGGATATGGTCGAGTACTCTACATCGATACCGTCACACAGCCACAAAACTAATTTAACATTAAGAAAAAGCACCACAACAAAGTGGAAACAAGAGATATAATGTAGTAATGCAAACAAACCCAGTTAAAGTATATATTAAAAATATGATAGTAAACTAATCTAATCCACTAATTTATCTCTTTTTGTAATGTTTAGACAGTTAAGAGACAGATTAATTTTAATCAAAAGATTGCCACATAAAGAGTTAATATAAACTGCTTTAACGGCTCAGTTATTTAAAGGCATCTCAAAACTATCACAATTAAAAGTATAACTGGTAACTGTAAAAGTTGCAGTGATGATGATGATTTCTCTCGGTATACTTCAGTAGAGCTGAAGTATTTGATGGTGCGAGGCTGCGACTTCCTGTCGGTGTCGCGGGGTCCTGTCGTTCCCGCCTGTGACGGCACCAACAAGAACCGAGTGGATGGTGGATGAGTGGGTTTCACTTTCAACAACTTACCACTTTCTGTTTCTGCTTTCCTGTGGGAGGGGAGAGAAGACAGTGACAGCGCCGTCAGTAGCTGCAGCGTGAGGAGGCATCATCATCATCAACAACAGAAACACTCAAACATGCTTCTCATAAGCAGCTTTAAAGAAAAAAAATCATGATTCATAATAAATGAAACCTATCGTATCATGATAAATCAAAAGTATTTCTATTGTCCTAAGGTTATATTCACAAAGTCACATGAGTGCAGTTCAGAGGGGGGGTCATAGTCTTGTCGTTGGGTTCACACTGTGGTTAGCCCCAGTCTCAGAGCGCCTGCAGTCCTCAACTGGAGGAAGAGGAGGATCATGGGATAATGTACCAGCAACTCTATGCAGTGAACTTATACTCTATGTGGAGACATGGGAAGGCTTTAGAGTCTTATTCTGTCTATGTTGGTGTGTTTCAGGAAGTTTGGTTCTTATAGCTGGCAAGCTGGTTCTCAATAACCCTCCCTCCCCCCGTCTGATGTCCTCACCTGCTGAGGATATGAGTGGTCGGATAGAGGCAGATACCTCATCCTCTACACTGGAAGAGGAGTTCCCTCCAGACTTACTGGAAAAGACAAGAGGGAATAAAAAAAAAAAGAGAGAGAAAGAGAAAAAAAACAGTGGCATTAATGCAGAAAAAGGCTGGGGAAAAAAAAATAGCACCTAGACTGTTTTCTAACAAAAGCTTAGTCTTATTTAACAAACTTTGAACTCAGTGAACCAAGGAGTAAGTGTGAATTGGTTTAAAAAAAAAAAAAAAGCCATCATCAGGATAAAGATCAGGTTTCTATCTTAACCCACAAATGCTTAGACATTTTTTTCAGCTAATAGTCCACACATATGCTTTATTACACCTACTTGCATATACTTACTTATATATCTTATATGTTTAAATACATCTATTCAGCTGCAGTCTGGCAGGAACAAAGCGTTGGAGGCAGAAGATGATAATGTCGGTCAAACACAGAAGTCAATTTACTGATAAACTATGTGACCAATATGACTTGAACGACCGTAAATTAACCCGTGTTTGTAAAAAAACTACAGCTAAAATTCTTAAAAAAAAACAAAACATACATTATGTAGCTCATGATTAAACTTTATTTATTAAAGGCACTCTATGTAGCAATACCACTTCTGACCACACAGGGGCAGCACATGAACAGTCCATGCATTTTAAAACACATTCAGACCATTAGAGCAGTACTTCAGTAGCTTTTTCATAAATGCAGCAGATCATATGCCCCCTTATGGTCAGAAATGGTATTTGTTTGGCTTTAAGCTAAATTTATATTTCAATTAAAAGGAATTTAAATGTGAAATGAGAACTTGTTTGAATTATTCACAGATCTGAAGCTATTTCGTGCAGAAAAAGGCTTTCAGAAATCAGGGTTTAAAAAAAAAAAAAAAAGTAAATTTTATAATTGAAAAAAATTTTTTTATAATTTACCATGATTTTATAAAAAATTCCATAGGATGATAAATATAGAAATGGGAGCCAGTATCAACATAGCAATAATAGTGCATAATTTATTTTACCGTTTCATTTAATATTTAAATAATTTCATTTATATATATATATATATATATATATATATATATATATATATATATATATATATAGCCATTGTAATTCATAAACTATTTCAATACTCATTTTATTTTAGTCAAAAATGCCGTGCTTGTTATTAGGGTTCACGTGTCTGTCCTCGTCTGTGAATCTTGGTGACAAAAAGCCACAAAGGCCGCGCGACTAAGTGAAGCGCTGAAGCTCTCCAGTCTAGTGAGATTAGTATTAACCTCAACAGCAGAGCTTAAGGAAGCGCAAGTGAGCTGTTGCACAAACTCTGGATGACAGAACATTCAAGACACATTACGCACACGGGGAAACTCGTCAGGGTGATAGGCGCACTAATTACAGCGACTGAAGCTGTAAAACTACTGACCGGTACAGTTTTTAAATATTGAGTTTTCAGACAAAATCTATATTATTGGATTAAATTATCTTAATTCTGAATGCAGTCGTCTATTTCAGATCCGTCTAGGAGATCCATAAAGATTTGAGAGATTGTTATTTCCTTAATTCAGGAATTTACTTTGCAACATTAGTAGTTTAGAAAGTACTAAAAGCAAACCCAAACTGCAGGCTCAAATTACATTTACAATAAGATTATAAATAAATGCAAAGTAGAAAATGCTCATAAAACTCCCAAAGTTGCAACACTTCCTGCGACTCTGACGGTAAGAGTGAAAACGTTGACCCGTCTGAATATTTCCTACTGGGTGGAAACTCAGTGGGGGAAAAAAACAAAAACAAACAATCACAAATCAAATTAAAGGGCTGATGGTTTTGCTGCTTTCGACTCCACTACAGCTCCTGAAAATGTGGCGACCCCTCGGGGGCCAGCTCAGGTGGACACCTCGAGTAGCGTTTTATGCTCGCTTACACCCTTTTATGTGGTTTATTTCAATTACTCTGCTTCATTGGTCTTTTTGAAGAGTGGGAGGGTCTCCATTATGACTTTCCTTTTCACGCCTTTCACCCGTTAAGCTCATTCCCGTTCTCTAAATTCCCACCTCCAGCTTCCACCTGTTGGTTTTGATTCTGTGGAGGGGGGTTAACTTATATTCATCACCAATCGACTGATTAGAGTAGGTGTTTTTTTTAATTATTATTAAAGCATTTCTATAACTCAGGTAGTTGAAACTTTTTTATATTATGGAGACAAAAACAATTTCCTGAGTATATATAAAGTGTTCAATTACTTTACTTTTACCCCCAAGTTTTCCTGGTAAATCTTTTTAAAATTTCACCCTTTAATTTAATCCTACACATCAAACTCCCACAGCACAACATCCAACTAAAGGCCCAGTAATCCACACAAACAACTACATAAAAACATCATTTTCAGTTTTCTGTTAAAAAAAGACAAGTCAATGGAGCAAATGTTCTATATATTTAATTGAAAAAGGTGTGATTTATATCAAATCTTTTGTAAAATAATTTATTTTAATTTATCTAACAACCCACCTCTTTCCACTGGTGATTTCTTCTTACAGTTTAAAAAGACACGACTATAATAATTCATGCAGTTATTTATATTCTAAGAAACATATCTGATCACATTTGTGTAACAGCAGAATGTAACTCCTTTATGTCTTTGAAACCTGAGTTTCTAAAAGCCCATAGTGATGTTTGTGATTCACACACTTCATCTAAGTTGGTTATGAAACGTTTGATGTTCAGATGTCTGTCATGTGACCGTTTCTGACGTAGACGAGGAGACGGTGGGGGGAGTGTTGAGTTACTTACCCTTGGACTCGTCCCCTCTTTTGCTCCTGCTGGAGACGGATGTTCTCAAGCTTCAGAGGGCTGGGAATGAAGCCGATCTCACAGCCCTCTTTCACCAACCGACCGATCCACCAGTCATTGTTGAACTTCTGAACAAGCCGACACAAAACACAGATATCTCATCAGTTATGGACAGCTTAGTTCTCGTTTCCTATTCTGATCAGAATTTTGCATCAAGGAGGTTTCTGATAAACTCGTATGTTGTAGTAGGACCTCTTTTATGTGGAGGAAGTCCTTGGCGTCAAAGGAGATGGCTGTGGCTGGTACTGGAACATCTTCATCCAATGCGCCACAATAACTGACATTGGTCCTTACGGCAAACGCCACGGGTTTAGTCTGGAGGACAGAAACGGGAAGTCAGTGGGTAACACAGATTATACATCAGACAGGGTTTCCACTCTGGAGACTTGAGACTGCAGTATCCAGTATGCACTGTTCACCTTGGCTCTCTCCAGCTGAATGGCAGCTTGTTGTTCCCTTTCCTGGCGGCTCTGGCCCGGTCCTTGGCTCTGGCTGGGGCTCTGGCTCTGGACCTGGGCCTGCACCTCCCGCTCCTCCTCCAGAGATACATCTGAGTCTGATGGTCTGCTAGTATATGAATCAGCTGAGCCCTACAAACAAAAAAATCACAGCATCACAGCAAACGTCTTATGACAAGTATTGGGAGCATTTAATCATCATTTAAGTCTAAAAACAACATCTAAAACAAGTACTACATGGTCTTTCAAAGGCAGCTTAATAAGAAAAAGGATTCCACGTAAGCCTGAGTTATTGGCCAAATTGAAGGAATCTAACCATCCTGACATGAAACAGGATAGAGAAATGTACTTAAGTACTTCATGGTAAATGGTTCATAAAATAGACTTAAGAAAAAAAAAAAAGTTAATACCATGAAAGTAAGGACAAATTCAGCTGAATGACGTTAAATGTCATTCTGACAAAGCCCCCTCAGGCTCATACAGTTGCATAGTTTTGCATAAAACATTTTTTTTCTTTAATGAGAACAAACTATAGTTTTATCCCAAAGCTTTACAACTTCTAAATGCTTTATGGGATCATTTACTGAGGTTTTCATCCATTTGTAGATTGCCTCGACCGGAGTGTTGGTTTGGGAACTGGTGAAAAAAATACGACATGAGCATCTCTGACAAGTAGAGAAAAATAAACTAACACACTCCTAAGCTTTTATTTGTTTTAATTTAAAAATGTTTCTAGTTGTTTTTATTGGCATAAATAGCAGAATACCACAGCAGTAAGGGCAAAGATGCACAAAACAAGAGGACAGAGGCAGTAGTAGTGCAACACAGGTCTTCAGGTTTTTTTTTTGTCTTGTGGTTCATTTTCTTGCACACACTCAGGGGTTTTGAGACGTGCGAGGCTTGCAGTACTTTTTCCTGCAACTCAGTCAGAATTCCTTCAATGCAACTTTTTTTTTTTTTGCTGGGACACGGCTGGATCAAGAGCTTCATTCTGCCCTTTTAATCTAAACAATCAGCCCATAATGATGATTCAATTAAAGAGGGCCATTAGTCCCAAGAAGATCAATCAATTTAGTCATCACAGCTAAGCACTTCTTTTTTTTTTTCTTTCCTCCCCCCCAAGGCAAGCCAGCAGGAGCAAAGCCTGACTTCAGCACACTGCTCATCTGGACAGTGAGCATTTGCATGATTACCAAAAACGCATTAAAATGAGGACTAAGATGTTTCTGCAGGCTGCTTGTGACTTCGTCACTGGTAGCCCACCGTTTTACACCGTTTTCATGAGCATGTGTGAGAAGTCTGGGAAGAAAATGAACCTCAAACATCTCCGTTTTAAACAGCCATCAGACCTTTATGCTGTGGGAGCTTGAAAAATACATAAAACACTGAAAGGAGAGATCCACTGCTGCTTTTGATTTTCTTGTTTGTCATACTATAAAAATCAGCCCTTCGCAAGTCCACCACGTTGCTGGAGTGTCAAAAATACTACGCTTATATACCACAACCATAGCAAATGTATTTTAGTCAATATCGTTCTTCTCCATCACTAGCGCTGAAGTCATCGTGTCATGACTCGTTGCAGAAGATTTGAGGGTGCACAGTAGCATCCCAGCTCTTATCCAATGGAGTAGCCTCAGCATGTGACTCATCAACATCAGAATCCACTTAATGACATCACGATGCATGTTTCCCAGAGCCTCGTCAGAGCCTGTACGCTACGCAGTTGCAGGGTCAGATGAGAAATACTCAGATGTATATTTAAGAAAGTGACGAATAGAGACACTTTACACACGACTTGTCATTTCAGTGGCAGCTTTAAGGGTGAAGACGGGTCATTTGTGTCTTTTCATCTTCTTCTGTGAGTCGAACATCAATTAATCTCAGAGGTACAGAATGTGATGAAGACTAAATGGCTCCTCCTGGATCTGGTAGTTCCCTGATGTCCGTTATTTCAGCCTTACAGGCAGATCACACACACACACACACACACACAAAATAGAGGCAAAAATCATTGTGTGAATGTCAAACATAAGAAGCTGTCTGCCTAATGTGCATCCCGCCTTCACACACCCACCCAACCCCCCTCCGAGCCAAGCATAGCCCTGGATCACGCTACACTGTACCGTTGGCTAACCCATCAAAGGCCTCTTACATGTGTGTGTGTGTGTGCAGTGAGACACTTCCATCAATAAAACACACAACAAGAGGGTGATGAGGAAAAAAAAATAAAGAAGCTAATTCATGCAGACACGTCCAAACACTCACCGCCTCCGAGTCTTCAAATCCATGCAGGTACAAATTGTCATACATGGAGGTTTGATATTCCAACGAGCGCCTCTAGAAGAATGAGGGGAAAAAATGAGAGTGGAGGCGGAGGAGAAAGGAGGGGGCACCAGAGGGAAAAAAAAAAAAAAAAAAGAAAAAAAAAAAGGATGGATGGGGGGATGACGACAATCCTTTCTCGCCACAGCAGAGAAGAATAATTTAAAAAAATCTCTCTCCTCCCATTGGATCACCCTTGGTCCTCTGGAGGCGTGTCGCTAGATGGATGCAGCTTCTCCCTGATCCCCAAGTGCTGCTGGCCGGCTCACGTTATATGATGGAGATGCTCTCCGTGGAGGTAGCCCAATCCTGGCTTTTCATTTTCCATCGGGCTTCCACACACACACCGAGAGAGCAGCACAGACAGCAGCAGAAGAGCAGCAGATCCTTCCTCTATATCCAAGCCTGATGACAGAGCCTGTGTGCAAGAAGCTGATTGGCTGACTGGTTGTCCACTCAGCCTGGATGAGTGCTCTGCTCGGGTTTTTTTTTTTTTATTTTTTTTTTAGTGCGGTGAGGTAAAAGGGATCGGGGGAGGGGGATGAGGGTGTTAAAAAAAAAAAAAAAAAAAAGGGGGAGCAGCATCATCTACGTCTCCATCACCTTTCATCATTGTGCTTATACACTTAAATATGCTCCAGGGAGAACAAAACTAAATTTAGATTCAGACCTTATAATACAAAGTCAAATTTCTGGGTAAAATTAATCAATGTGTTTAAAGCAAGGGCAAATGAGTACCTACTAATATATCTACAATATAATTTTTTTTTTAAAGATATATGGGGTCATTGGTCCCATTTCAGTTCATTTATCTCAACTCGTCCTCCAATTTGTTCACTTAAATATTTTAATATTCATTTGTATTTTGGGGAAATTCCAACACGGATGGGTAAATGACCTTTCCACACAAAGAGCCATGAAATTCAAAAATACAATCAATCTGATAAAAGAAAAATCAACTCATTATATGATAAGATTAAAAAAAATGATCCACAACTATCCTTATAACTGCTTGTTTGTTTAACTAAGTCGCTTCATTGTTTGTGATATTAAAGTGTCTTTTTTCAAATGTGAACAGACGGACTAAAACATGCCATTTATATTCTTTACATTACCAGTAGCAGAGCGTTTAATGGCTGCAGCAAACAGAACCGGAGTTACGTCCAGTAACTACAACTAACTGCCAGGAACGAAGCCTGTAAACTACAACAACGGTAAGTGATGACATCACACTGCAGGTTGTGCTAGACTACAGTTTCTGATGAGCACAATATTCTCAAGTAATTAGGATAGTTTGGACCATGCAGCAGAACTAAGAGGGAGCTGCCAGATACAACTGCTCACAGTTGGTAAATTTGTGTGTCAGTTGAGGAAAATAGCCAAGTGTTACTGAAAATCATTGTCCTGCCATGTCAATTTGTTTCAGTCTGGGACTAAAATCAATAAATACCCACAACTTCTACACAGTCTGACTGAATGCAAATAATTTTTTTTTCCTATTGCAATTAAAAGCCAGATGTTAGCATCCATTTTAAAACAGTGTAAAAAGACCTAGTGCTAGTTGTTAAATATAAAATACTGTCAAATGTCCATCCATGTCCCCCAACTCAGACTCATCAGTCGAGATCAAATTAATAAACTGACACCAATTACACTGACAGGGTCAATAAAACAAAATTATATAAAATTTTTCATTAAACAGCAACTACAGGAGCCTAACCTGGTAGCAACTAATATCTTCTCATACGCAAGAGTCTCGACAATGTCAACCCATCCAAAAGAAATCTCTCTCTAAACCCTTTAAACCATGCACTTCACAATCAACAAATATTGGTCATAATGCATTTATGTTTTATACTTTAGGACTATACTATTACAATCCCTAAATCTGAAAAACTTGGACCAATATGCAAAATTAATTTAATTAACCTCTTAAGACCTGGTGCATATTTTTCTTGTTGCTTTGGGGCCCCGTTAAATAAACATGACAACAAAATATGTGATTTCCACATATGTGGAATTTTTTTTAATATGCATTTCTGCATTTTATGTTAAATTGCAGAGAAATTAAGGACAGGGGTATCTTAGGTCTAGTAATGAGTTAAAAATAAATACACAACGTCTGAAACAGGTGACGTTGACCTGTGGTCGTAATCATGATGTCCATAAAGTCCCTGAGGAGCTTAGCAGAGGACTTCCACTTTAAGAACAAATCTGAAGGAGAATCATATGAATAATTAAAAAAATAATTATATTGGTTTGCATGTTTCTCCTTCTACGGGGCATCATATAATTAAATTATTGAAATTATGAAGAAATTGAAGTACATAAAAAGAAAGTCTAAGTTGGACATTTCAAATCATTGACATCAAGAATCATCAATAGCTGATATAACCAAACAGAGAAGAGGTTACTGTTTAATAACTTTGTCAAGTACTGCAGTATAGAGCTAGATATACAAATGCTATTTAAAAAAAAACTTTAAGCCTCACATTAACCTTTTCCAGTGCCAAATAAGACAATTTAGACCCCATCCAGAGCACATTTTAAAAGGCATGGCTGTGGAAAAACTGGGTACTGATGCTGGTACCAGTGGTACTGGCCCACCTGAAGTCATGACCTGCTCCCAAAGGTGAATGTGGGAAAGATTATGAAAGAAAAAAAGATTCAACTGTGTTGTTTTTGTTAAAACATGTTTACAGGATAAGTGGGACAAATAACTTTGGTTTCTTGCTATCCTAAATGCAAAAGTATGTTTTAAGTACTGTAAATCACTAAAAGTTTTACCATTTCAATCTTTTGGGAAGTGTTGCAGGCTTGAAATACCAGAATGTATGCAATTTAACAAAATAACTGAAGACGACAAAAATAAAGGGGAAATATCGCTGGTTCATGCGTGTTTGCAATGTAATGAAAATTAAAATTTTAGAAACACCGCATTAAAAAGAAAAAAAAAATCCTTCAAGCTGATTTTTAAAAGACTGGCATGTCATAAAGTTTAGAAAACACTACCTCCAACCCCCACCTAAAATCTGACGACTGGAATAACGGGAGCACGTCCCAGCTCAGGCAGGATTGTCTTCAGACTCTGGAAATTCGTCTAAGACCTTGAAATCACATGTAAAATAAATATTTTCTGAATCTATGCAAAAAGATCATTTCACATTTCAGTCTCAAACCGTTATAAGGAAAATCTGAACAATGAAAACTCATGCACATGGAGTGATTTTACATTATCTACAAGTCGTGTAACTAATATGCAAACAAGTACCATAGTGTCAGCTGCCAAAACAATAAAAACTATTAAAAAAGTAAATGATTGGTAAACTGTAAAATATAATTATATATACCACACTGTTACCAAACATTCAATATTGTACAGTGAGGACTGTCATGGTTTAATAACACTTTGTCTCATTTATTGTCTTGGCGTCATGAACTCTTGTGCTAACAGCTGAATAGCGCCCCCTGCAGTCGATGATGTCATATGACATCACATCAGCAAAGCATGGTTTTTAAATCAATACTATTCAACAATATTAACCAAAAATAAAAATTAAAGAAAAAAAAAAAAAAAAACTTTTGCTAAAAGGTGCAAGGACTTTATTTACAGTGTGATGCAACATACACCACAAAATAATCCTAAAAGTAAAGGTTAAACAGTAAACTCATAATTCAAAAGAGACACCAAGAATTGACAGTGAGGAATAACTTGGTGGTTAAAAAAAAATTAAAGAAGACAATTTTAGAAGAAGTCTTCAAGCTCTTTCCATCTCTAAAAAACAAACAAATGAAATGGCGGCCTCTCTTTACACCCCAGGCCTTCCCGTGTAGCTCAGTACCTGTCTGAGGATGAAGCTGGTGGATGTGGTGCTCCCATCAGACCTCTTGAGGCGGCTCCTCCTGGAATAAGTCCCTCGGTTCACCTAAGTTTAAAAAGAAGAAAAAAAAAAAAATCCCAGGCTGACACAATGCAAACTGACATTCATGAACATCCAGACCAGACAATGGGATAATGCTGTCTTCCTCATACATTTAAAAAAATAAAAAAGTACTGCCACATCTCTGTTTGTCTTGCTACCCTTATCTTTACCTCTGGACTTTTTTGTCCACCGAAAATCTAAATATAACAGCAGAGCTCATCACAAGGGAAATAAATTAATTATCTGCCAGTGATTTGCCCCACTTCTGTTGAAGTCTCCAGAGTTAATGACAATGTCACCGTTAAAAAGTCAGAACCTACTTCTTGAATTTGTGAAACAGGGCCATTAATCTGGGCCACCAGCTTTCTTCTGCCCCTCAAGTCAAACAAGCAGCCAAAAACCAGGGAATGATACGATGAATTAAGTCTGTATCTTAACACATGCAGGCCTCTAAAGATCAATGAGGCTGAAGAAAAATCAGTTATCTAGCAACGAGCTGATACATGCATTTCTCTGATTTTATTATATAAAAACATCTTTAAAATGCAACTAAGAGGAGTGAAAGTCTGTTTGCTCGGCTGTATTTAGGATAAAATATTTAAGCTTAAAAGTAAAAAACGTGGTATGACTTTCTTCTTTTAACCCTTTAATGCCAGATATATCACATCTGATCATTTAATTTCTGGAATCTTTGTACCCATATAATAGAAAATAAGTTAAAAAAAAATAAAAATTTCCCATTGTAGTCATAATTATACAACAAAAATTAGTATACATTTTAATATATAAAAAAACACTTAAAAATAGGATTTTCTATACAATATGTCCTATGTCAAGCTTTAAAGTATTAAAATATCCGTTCTCTTTTAAGTAAGTATTTTGTCAATAAATTATGTAATAGGTTGAAATGACTTGCACAGACACCAAGAAGATGTCATGTTTTTGTTATTTCTCCATCTATTTTTTTTCTTGAATCAAATCACAAAAGACTGAAGAGTTTAAAAAAAACAACAACACACTTTTGGGGGAAGTAAATAAGATAGAAAACAGTTAAATAGATTAAAGTGACTTCACATACTACCCGTACTTTAACAGTAAAGAATTAAACTAATATTTAGGAAATGCGTCGGTGGAATAGGAAATATGTTTTAAGATGAACTTGAAGCTTCAGTGTGTAAAAAGTAATTAAAAAAATTAAACATATCAACTCCTGGTCACGTCATCACTTTGTAACTGTAATTTAAAATAAATAAATAAATAAAAAACTATCAAAGTATAAGTCTTTTTTTTTTTTTAAATTCATACTTGTAATTAAAGTACCAAGCAAGAACCTGTGGTCACCACGGCCTTTGAGCCAGACTACACCTGACCCACCTGGAAGATGGGCGCCTGGATGCCCTCGCCTATCTTGTTCCGTATGTAGATGTGCCGGGACATTTCTGCCAGGACATCGGTCCAGAGGGCTGGCTGCTCCGGTCCAGCCCAGCGCAGGGGTGGCGGGTTCCGGGCTGCGTGCTCCAGCTTCACACCACACGGAGGAACATGGGCGCTCGCGAGCCGCTGCTTCCTTTCTCCACCGTCCGCCGCGAGACAGACACACCTGTGTGCGCGCGCCGGGGAGGTACGTCAGAGACACTGCTGCCGCTCGTGACACACAAAACCTCCAAATCAGATGATGGACGGAACTATTCCCGAAACTGACGAGGGGGTTGTTTCACCCTCCGAGACGCTGCAAGGGATTAATTTAGAAGAGCTATTTTAGGCTCAACAGAAGGAAATAATCCTGCAAATTAAAGTTTAACAACATTAAATACTTTTAATATCCGTCCACTGTGAGCAAACAGTTAATGACTTGAGCAAAATTGAAAAATATGTCAGTTTAAAACAGTTCACACTGCAATGAGTTAGTGTTAAAAAGCGACCACGGCCACATTAGGTACACCTGTTCAGGTAATTGTTACCACAAACAGCCAATCACGTGACAGCAAGTCAATGCTTTTCGTCAAGACGAGAATGGGATGGTCACGTGATTTAAGTGAATATTTGAGAAACTACTGATCTACTGAGGTTTTCATGCACAACAACAAAAGTATCCAATGAGTGGACAAAAATATTTTGATGACAGAGGTCATAGAAGAAGAAGAAGCAGGTAACACCAATTCAAATAACCAAGGTATGCAGAATACCTTCTCTGAGAGCGTTTAAACCTTGAAGCAGATGTGCTACATCAGCAAGAGACCGCATCAGCTGCCTCCCGTCAACCAAGGACAGGCAACTGAGTGAAATGGTGGGATGTTTTCTTGAAAAACTAAATACCTTTAGTTCCAACTGAGGGTTGCTCAAACACCTTTTAACGCCTTGATGCCTGATGATGCATATTTGATACATACCCAGAGACCTCTGTAGCACCCCAGAGTCAAAATAATAACAAAAAAGATTTGTACAACTTAAAAAAAAATAGATATACTACGTAGAAATATAAAAGAAATTATCTAATGTATTCATAGAGGTACAAAAAATTAATTAGAAATCTTTGAAAAACAGGATTGGAACTATATTTTATTGCAATATATTTTAAACCAGGGGTCACCAATGCTGGTCCTCCAGGGCTACCGTCCTGCAGGTTTTAGATGGTTCCTGCTCCAACACACCTGATTCTAATTAAAGATCATTAACAGGGTGCCATCCAGGTCTGAACAAGTCTGTCAGTGACACAGCCACTTGTATCATGGTGTGAAGAATCAGGGAAACATCTAAAACCTGCAGGACAGTAGCTCTCGGGGACCAGGATTGGTGACCCCTGTTTTAAACACTTTCAATGTACAAAATTATAATTTTCTGTATATTATTTCATATATCAGGGATCAAGAGGTTAAAGCCTCCCAGAGGAGTGTTTCCAGTAGGATAATGCACCATGCCGCAAATCTCAATTCAACTTGACCTCCACAGTCACCAGATGGAGCACCTTTGGGATGTGGTGGAGCAGGAGATTTATATCATGGATGTGCAGCTGACAAATCTGCAGCAACTGCATAACGTTATGTCAATATGGACCAAAATCTCTGAAAAATGTTTCCTACGCCTCATTTAATTAGGGCAGCTCTGAAATAAAAATGAAGATCAATCCTATACTAGTGAGACGTACCTAAAGACGTGGTGAGTGAGTTTAGTTTTATATGTTGGTCAAGGATCCTGCTGGGGTTTTTTTTTCTCTCCTCACTATTATGTCTACCATCGTTCATTCTGCTGTTTACTCAGTTATTTTTGTGCTTTTGGCTGACATGTACAGCATGATGCTGTATCATCCCAAAGCTCAATGGCTGCCAAGAGGTTCTTTTATTAAAAAAAATCTACTTCAAACCCTACCTACCCAGAGAGTGCTAATTATTTCCACTGTTGTCTCATCAATCTGCAGCACTTCCAAAAGTTTTTGGCTTCTTTTCTGTAAGAGTTGAGTTTATGGACATTTCCCTATTTGTACAGAGATCACACAGTTTCCACTTTGATGTAACGCCAGTATCTTTGTATTTATCGTCCATTTCCACGAGGAAAAAGTTGGTATACTTTGGAGAAAGTAGCAAATAAATATGAAAATATGATTCAAGGAATCTCTTAGTATCAATTCTCATGTTTTGAATCTCTAATGTAGTTCAAACTTTTGACCAGCAGAGGGCAGCATTGTCAAAATTAAAGTGGTAGTTTGACCCACGGGTGAAGCGTTTTTCACTGCTTTAACATTTTCACACCACATCCTTTTACATCATTCAGATTAAAATAATGTTTCAGTATTTTATCAGGTGCTTGTGCTTGCTTTGGGATTTTCATTTCATGAATTATGAGTCACATCCGGGCTTTGTTTGGCTGTAACACACTAATTACACAAAAAGGATATAACTGCATTTGCAAATACATGTATATTAAGGCTTACATGTAAAGATCAACTAACATGTGAGAAGAATTACTTTGGTTAAGGTATGTCTAGTCGTGTTTCATGCTTGAACTGTGATTCAGTTTCAAGGAGAAACTCTTCAAATCAGACTTGCTGCTCATTTATTGAAACAAGCTCCAAATACAGCTTATTGTAATACATCGTTGCATTAACAAGCCAATCAATTGCATACTTGTTTAACATGTGCATATGTTGAAGTTTTAATGATTATTTTAAAATAAAAAGGAACTTTTTTGCAGTTCCTCAGCTGACCACTGGCCCCAAAAGCGATCTCCACCTTCAAGCCATCACCACCCACCTGACCAACCTGGTGTTCCCATAGTCATTAACAATATATAGTCACATTTCTATTACCCATGCATTTCCACAAAACTTTGTTGTTGTTTTTCAAAACGTGTCAGAAAAACACTTGTTGCCCATTTTCACGTCTGTCAGAGCTGGATGTGACATAGTTGGTCCATCTGAAGTCATCAAAATCTAGTTTCCAGCTGTTTGCGTCATGAATACAACATAGTTGTGCTACAAACACTTCTTAATCGTTACATAAGGACTCTGCCTTTGAATAATCGTCTGCTGCCTTCATCTTCTGTTGACTATATTTGCAACAGCAGTAGCAGTAATTTGTCCACAACCAAAGATGTTTTTGTCCATCTTTTTTGAAGTCGAGATCTTCTTTCTCGTCGTTTTGAAGAGAAGTCCTGCAGGATGAGATACGGAGAAGGAACCACGCTCATAAGAAGAAAAAAAAAAACACAGTTCAATTGGAAAAACTCACCCCTCACAGAGGGTCTTTGTCTCAAACTTGGGTTTTTGGTTTTGACATCCATCTCTTCCCTGTTTTACTTACTCCCTTCTCTTTTGCTGTATTTCTGCGGGTCCTGAAAGACGCTAAATACATCTGATGTATTATTACTTATTACATTGTTCAGCTTAATGGTACCGTCAGTCAAGTTGACCTGGAAGGGTCAGACAGACAGATGCTGTTACCTAGCAACACCCAGAACAGATGGTTCCTCATCCGAGCCGCCTTCCAGGTTGGACTGGACCTTTTTGAACTCTTAACTTTTACCAGGCCTTGGCTGGGTCCCAGCTCTGACAAATATCCCAGAACCCCCACGGGCTTTGGGTTCTTGGTCAGTTAGTTGAGCGGCAGCTCCTCAAGGGTCTCAGCGGTGCTCGATTGGAGCTCCACCAGCCCACGTTTCATCTCCGGCAGAACTCGTTTCAGCAGCGACAGCCCAAATGAAGACGGATGAACAGATTTGCTCAGGATGAATGCACGGTAACATCTGCTCACATGAGGCCAGCCAAGCAAAAATAACCAAACTAGTGGTAACTGAGCCAACGTGGCTGTTCTCCAGACGGCCGCCAACTCTTCAGAAAACCTATGAGTGACATCACAGGGGGTTTACCAGGTCTTTTTATACAGTCTAAGGTTTCAGGGGGTATTACTTGGCACAGGGGTGGGACAACAGGGTTGGAAATTGATCGCAAATGAGCTTTTATTGGTTGAGTGGCAGCTTGGACAAGTCGTGAGATTATTGTGGATCTCTGATTGGCAGGTCCTGGATTGTGATGACCCGTTACACATTTGGTTCTCCACGTTTTTTTGTGTTTAATGGTTTGGTTATTGGAGCTACTATGACTAATTTTAAAGCAGAAATAAGTCAAATTTCTTTTACAATTCCCTACTGTTCACTTTGGTCTCACAGGACCTTGAGTTGGGTTGTACTTTTGAAGAAACTTCAGTTATGGCTGCACCCACTTAGTTATCATAGTTCAATAGAGAGAGAGGTGATTTTTTTTTTCTGCATAAGCTACTCGAGTGTCTGCTTCAACTAACTTCACAAATACTGTAGCTACTGTAAATTCAACAGCCTCAGAATATTTTTAGTCAGCACGCTCCTTCGTGCAACCCAGGAGAAGCAAACCACATGCAACCTTTGCTGCTCAGCATTGCAGGAGTCCATTTAGAAAACTCCACGGATACAAGCTTCCTGGTCCACTGGCACGAAAAACAGAAGTGAAATCTTTATTTTTGGCTCACACGTAGGAAGCATGTGAAATGTGGTGTCCCAAAAGCAACATATGTCAAAGTAATGGCTCTCTGTGTGCCTGAATACTTTTATATCATTGGCTGAATAAATGGAGAAAAAGAAAACAGTTTGTTTCACGGGCTCATGTCAGCACATGTTCAGAGACACTTTGATCATATAAATCTTCTAATGAGTGAATATGGTGGATTATGCAACTTTAAAGTGGAGGGATTAGGTTGTTTTGCTCTGGTGGGCCGGCCAGCTTCCTAGAGTTAGGGTTCATTTATTTCTATCAAATGGATCAAAGTGTACAGCAAAAGTTCTGGTTTTACAACTGAATGTGATTTCTGGAGCTGAGCGTCCTTCAAAACCGTCATATACACTTATTAGGCTACCAAAGAAGGCAATCTTTAGAGCTCTCTTTAATATTTATGGTCTCAGTGTTTCACTGTGAAGTTCACATGCAGAAATAAATTAATAACGTGCACTGGGGTTGTGTATTTTGGCGAGCCAGTGGTTTCACCAGCAGATTAAAGTGTACGATAGCAGAGCAGTGCTGCCCACTGGACTGTGAACAACAAACACAGCAGGACAACAGAGGCAGAAATGAACCATTTGGATGGGTACAGATGAATGCAATCTGCTTTTCTTAAAATCATCCTAGATAGATACAACTGAAAAACATCTTCAAGATGATGCACACAAACATGATTAAAGCCAGATTTTCCAAGACCTCGGCCTCTCCGTGCACTTTATCTCATGGAAGTAATACTTCCACCGGCAGGGATCAGCAGCAATAAATTAATAGTTGACTGGCAGAACACCTGATCCAAGCTCTGAAAGCCTTTCAACTTCGTGATTACTGGCTTCCCTCTGCAGAAACGTAGCATCTGTAATGCTTTGTATGAATGTGTTGTGAAGGGCTGCGAGTTGGGTTCACTTATCCACAGGCATGCCCTCATACTTCAGGAGCTTCTACTGCTTCCATTATTTATCAGTTAAGTACTTTTAACCTCCTGTCACAAAAAAATAGAAATTCTGTTACAATGTAGCACAGCAATAAAAAAAGACCTCCAGGTCTACCTGTGTGTCTTTTGCCTTTCCTGCATTATTAATTACAGAAAAAAATAGCCAAAAGTACAAGGAGGAAGTTAAATCACTGAAAGACAAGCATCTTGTGGCCCATATCTTCCATCCATTAGATGAGTTATCCCAAAATGGTTGCTAGGGAGCACAAATTCATCCCACTGAGCAGAATCACGGTGAAGAGGTCACATGTCTGACACAAGGCGAAAACACAATCAGAAAACCATGCACTCTCACACTTTAAAATCAGTTTAACAGACTACGCCCCAAACAATTTATAAATTTACACCAACATGTCATTTTGAAATAAGACTCAAATGAGTGCAGTCTATTTACATTGACTCCCCCCCCCCAAAAAATAACATCTACAGGATAATTTAAACCTCATCAGTTTAAATTATGATACAGAAATGTACGCATTATTAGGGGCATGTGTTGTTGAGTGGCAGCTATTTTGCAGTTTATAATTAAATGTCATCACTTCAGCTTCTAAGCTGTCGTGAGTCAGAAAACACAGCAACCAATTGCAGAAAACTGGTGGCAGGAATTTAAAAAAAAAAGGTTTTAAAGAACTTAAAGAACTGACAAAAATTCAACAGCATCAAAGCCAGAGTAATCAGAAAATGAACACAACAGAAAACCCACAGTAGTACATCATATGGACCAGCAGGAAGGAAGGTAAAGACAGGTCAGTATATACAGACACAGTCACTGGTTTGATGAGACACAGGTGCAAATAATCAAGTAAAATGGGTAAAGGATGTAAATCAGGTAAAAGAAGACTAAAGACAAAATAAAACAGAAACGAACCAAACCCAAAACCAAGACACCAAGTACTCCCAGTGGGCCTAATAAAGATCAAAGTGAGCATAAATGTGCTTATGATTAAAAGTAATATGGATTTTGTGTTTTATCATCTTTAAGTTACAAAAACATACTGTTGTTCTATGAATTGTATGACGGTGATCAAATACATTCATTAGAGCTGTGTTCAGCTCATACAGTGAGGTTACAGGGAGAGGAAATCAAGAAAGTGGAGGATTTTAAGTCCTTAGGGTCAACAGTCAGATGGAGGTTAGATGAAGACGGATGACTTGCTGAACGGAGCAGCCAAAAGGAAAAGAAGAAAAGGAAAAAGTAGCTGTGTTCAACTAATGCTAACTTATGGTGCTAGCTGTTTGATCAAATCTATTTGTCATTTCTGGGTTCATTTTAGTACCAACATTGGTTACAAAGATGGATGGGCAGGTCAACCATTAAGCTCCTCGTTTAAGCTCCAACAAAGCATGTTTCACATGACGACGATCAACATGTTAATGTCTTTCAACCAAAATGAATCTGAAAACAGACCAGATGGATAGATTCAGTCAGAATTAATCCAAGCAAGGTTAGTTAGCATCATAGGTTAGCATGAGAGAAGCTAAAATAGCTAGCTTGTGCTGACTGAGGTAATGGAATTAACACATTTTTGGAGAAATGGGTTAATAGATTTTCTTCCACTAAAATGAAATCAAAAATTGATTTATTAATTTTGATCATTTTACAGTGTACATTGTACAAAAATAAAGAATACTAAAAGTTTACAGTGTCCAAAAGGCAGTGTTCAGTCAAATTCACATCAATCTTTTTTTAATGGAGGGACCGAAGGAAATTAATTCGGGGACCAGGAAAAGTTACAAGGATATATTGCATCCAATGTGTTGCAGAATTCACAACACATTTTAACACAACTAAATGTTTCTTTTGGCCCAAAAGAGACAAAGTATTTCATGTAAATCCACATCAGGATTTTTTTTTTTTTTTTTGGAGACTACAGATCAAAAAACTAGTGTGAAAAACCTGAATTCATTTCTTGGTATTTACAATTCAGAAACTCAAGACATGACATTTAAATACTAGGATATAACAGAAAGAAAGGAAAAAAAGAAAAGAAAACAAAAGAAACAAACTTGTCTATGTTGTGTAAATAGTCCAGCTTTATTAATAGGGCTTAAAATCCCTTAAAAATTATCTTAATAGTTATTAACTCTGAACTTAATCCAGGAGTTAAATTTGTAATTTTGTATATTTTACGGGCTGTTATTTCGACAAAACTCAGAAAATATTTCTGGCAAAGAACAGCATAAATATAGAGAAACTGAGAAAAGAGGGAGCATGTTCAACTGCCTTCATTAATTTCTATTATTTTCAGTCATTATGAAGTATACCACCTAAAAATAAAATTACATAAATACTGTCCACAGTCAACATATAGTTTCCAGTCATTTAGCTGAATGAAGCTAATTCTGCCTTTAAAAGGGATATCATTTTAAGAACAGATGATGCTGCAAAAACAACAAAAATAAACAAAAAACTGAAATGTGACATGTTTCAAATAGTGTTTAAAATAATTCAATTAAAGTCACTTAAATTAAACTTCAATCTACAGCACAAATATACAGCTTTTAAAAATGATTCTCAACAATGTTCTCAAGCACTTTTTCTTAGTTTTTAATTTGCTCATGAAAGTTTGTGAATATTTGAATTAAAAAAGAAAAAAAAACATTTGGTCTTAATATTGTTTTTATCCTCACCACAAAAGCATCCAGCACCTACATGAGGTATGCTATATTTTCCCAGGCTGGAAGTTAAAAATTATGACCTTTTTTTCTTTTTTTTTGAGAAATTTGTATGTTTCTATTCTGTGACTCTGTAAACCCTCAAATTTGAGAGAAAATCTTTTTATATCACAACACGTGGAGCACATGTGAAACAGCAACAAGGAAATTCTTGTGATTTAGCCCAATAATCCAAATATTATCATCAGAAATCAGGCTTTGAAGTGAAATTGTCTTAAATGATAGGACCACGTTTTATACTTTGTTTATGGAGAAATAATCTGTCTCGTGGTAGATAGCGACAGCTGTTTTCCTTTTGACACAAGACAATATTTTCCAAGTAATTTTGTTGTTCTAAATGTTAGATATTATAAATCAAGGATTCTGTTCTATCTTTATAAAGTTATAAACTCTGGGGTCTTTTTTAGGTTTTTTTATTAGTTTACTGTTTGTTGCTATGAGCCATCATGCTCACGCTCTCTCACAAGTTACTACATCCTTCAGTAGTTATTTTAATTTATACACAAATTTGCCATTGAATGGTAGCTCAAAGCTGTGGGACAGATTTCACATAAGACACACCATGTGGAAAATATATAATGTGTCTTCTTTAAAATCTACAGCTTTCAGGGAGGAAAATCATTTAAATCAACTCCATTACTAATGTTTTTTGTTTCTGTCAAAATGATCTTTAAATACTACAAGTGTGAATTCCTGAAAAAGTACAGTTCAATACATAGACTGGATTTGGTGATTTTTTTTTTTTAACAGAAACATGTACACATATGGAAAAAAATAAAAAATAAAAATCCACATGCGAATGCAACACATGTTTACATAATTCAAATATGTCTCTACAGAAGGAAACAGCAATACAGACAGTGACATCAGTGAACATCCCTAAAATCTATTTAATCTGCTGATAGAAAAAAACACCAAATGTCTTTTAACAATGCAAAGTACACAGTGAGGTGAAAAATGGTCTTCCTCAGTGCTCTTTTTCCATCGTGAGTTTGAAATGAAAATTAAAGCAAGCAATCCACAGATCTAAAGGTCTTTGATCCATTTCGGGAATCATAAAAAGGTGTCAAAAGTTTTCTGTAGTACAGTCGACAGGATCAGTGAGTTTTCTGAACTTACTGGCCAAAAGTGTAGAGAGTTCCTCGTTCAACCAGCGGATGGTTCTCCTCAAACTGAAGTGAAGCCCTCTAGGCTTCACATAAAGGCTGTTTTTGTCTGAAAACACACAAGAAGAGGTCCTCATTGGGATGCCAAAGGCTGTCATACTCTTGAGTCGGTTCATGTGAGCCTTTGTGAGCATGTCTTTGTGGCTCAGACGCAGGTAAGCTGGACTGATTGGTTACGGCTCCTCGTTGTTGCCAGGTAACTCATTTCTTCCTTTGGGTGGATTTTGACAAAAGCAAATATGGGAAACTAGATGATACTTCCAAAAGGTATTACTTGGATATCAAATATTACTTCAAATGAAATCGAAACTGATTATTTTACAAAGAAAAGATGTATTTTTGTTGTTTTAAATTGAAGGGTAATACACTTCTAGGCTCAGTGAAAGTAGAAAATTTGAAACATGAACTTTTTCTTCTCTGTGAAAGCAAAGGATTACAGTAGGAACTTTACATCAGTAATATATTCTCAAAAAAAATTTTTTTTTTTTTTTTTTGCGTGCTTGAGCAGTTTCTTAATGAAATGGTGCACATATTGTAACGACAAATCTCACTTTTGAATTTGAGCTAGAAAGACCTTGGACCACCAGGGGTGTCCAAAGTCGGTCCTCGAGGGTGGCTGTCCTGCAGGTTTTAGATGTCCCCCTGCTTCATCACACCCTGATACAAGTGACTCTGTCATTGACAGACTGGTACAGACCTGGATGTTAACGAAATTTAATTAGAATCAGGTGTGTTGGTGTGTATATATATATATATATATATATATACATATTTGTCTCACATGAGATGTTGCATCTGCAAATAAAAGAAATTGTTTGGTTTTTTTTGTTTGTTTTTTTTTGACAAATCAGCTATTGTCATTTTATTACAACCAATATGGGAATTTTCCCTTTTTAGACTGTATAACAC
>JAOWBL010000012.1:8810850-8830683 GCA_028564865.1 Zenarchopterus dispar
ACACACACACATTTACATATACACGTTTACATCTGGACAGATGTGGTGATATTTGTCCATTTTTGAATGAAAAGCTGGATGGAGCGGGGTGGGAGAAACCACCCTGCTCCATCAGTTTACCCACCTCTATGCAAGCAGCACAAAAACATAATCCCATTTGTGATGACGTAAAAGACACAAAAACGTGACAGTTTTAACGTCTTTTTTTTAAAAAAGTTTTTGGGTTAAGAGTTCAATTCAGGTGAATAAAAACGCAACTGACCACATTTTTAGTGAGTTTATATCTATTTTAAAAACCCACATGGGGCAATAAGATAGATGGAAAAATAAAGAGTTTTAGGGGGGAAATGCCTCCTCTAATCATTGGGATAAACGTATTGATCAGCTGATAATGAGATTTAAGAGCTGTCCAGTCGTTGAGCTCTGTTACGCCAAGCCCTGCGCTGACCTTGTAACCTTCCTAATGCCCCACAACAAGCACAGCGTTTCTCATGAAGAGAAGATTAAGGCCAGTTATGTACCGTGGGAAAAAAAAAAAAAAGAGAGAGAGAGAGAGAAAAATATTATTTCTGGGATCAGAGGTGACTGCAGAGCATCTCTGTGATCGGCGATGATTCCTGAGAGCATTTGCCTCAACACTGTGAGATGAATGTGCCGAGTTGAGAGATTCAGGCGAAATGAGCAGCAACATGTGCCTGATCTGACCCATTTCCTGTGGAAAGAAGGATTTTTCAAAGAGAAATCTCGCTTGCAAAATGCAGATCACCACACGAAGGAAGTGCCATCTTCTGCCTCAGTGCAAACACAAAGCACCGTCCCTGAATGCATCACGGGTAGAGGCGGATTAAACTTTGGCTTCCTTACAGTCAAGCTGATTGATTCGTGTTTCATGTTTCTCTTCGGTTGTGATGCCTAAAGCAGAATGATCCTCAAAAAAAAAAAAGCTTTTTTTTTTTTCAAAGGCTTTCTTGTCATGACGATGTGGTTTTGATGTCAGTTCTCATAAAAGCCGAGAGGAGCCTTTTATCTCAGCATCCAAGTGGAGAGACGGAAACCTCCCCAGTTGGAGTGACGAGGTTACGAGTTTGGCGGTTGCCGTGGCTCAAGTCCGCCGCCATCAAACAGACGGGGCTTCTTTTTCATCTCGAGCAAAGGTGATGCAGCCATCCCCGCCCCCTCATTTTCCTGGACTTCCCCACACCTTTGCTGATTCTGTTTCTCTTGCCAAGGTCCTCCTTTTTACCCATAATTCAGCATCATCACGAAGGCAGCGCCTCTAAATCTGAATACAGCCGCAGGCAGGGACCAGACTGGCCAGTAAAATATTCACAAGCCTTTATTAACGTCGTTTCACAGTTTATAGGAAATCATTAACTATCAGTACAGTGGATGTAATCCCTGCCTCCACCACCCTCAGCTGGTATTTATGCTTTACAGGCGCAGCAGCAAGGAAATCCATATTTCAAGCTATATTATCCAAACGGAGAGGCTCTGCAGCCAAATGAGAGTGCATCTGCTTTGTGTCTTTTTTTTTTCTTTTCCCCAACTGCAAATAAAGATGATGAAGTGACAACGATGTTTGTGAAGATTGGAGGTTGTCAGGTGATTGACAGGAAGCGGAGCACAATCACAAAAGATGGCAGCAAACGGTGACAGGTTCTGTTTCCAGCCACGTCTCCTGCACGCCAGGCTTCATTTAGGCAGTCGGATGGCATGAATAAAAGAAAAAAAAAATAATGAGAGAACCTGAAATAACAAAGCTGCCTTGTGCACCAGAAATGAGGAGGAAGAAAAAGAAACTGGGCAGAATTTAAAGCGGGTGCAGTTGATTTTTGAGGCATTACGAGGCGAGTTTCAACATGAAGTCTCTCTTAAACACAAGCCCAGGTCCGGTTCTGGTTAATAGTGTAAACTTTCTTTAGAAACCAGAAACGACAAGAATCAAAGTATTTTGAGTTGAACAGACTGCGTTTTTGCAGCAAAATGAACATTAAAGTTCACACTTGAGGAAAATAAAAAGTAAAACAAAAAAATAAAAGTAAGATAAAAGTAAATATTTTAAAAAGTGTTCATAAAGTGTAAAACAATACTCTGTTACTAAATCAATTCTTAGAAATAAAAAATATAGACATATTAAAGTCTGAGAAGCAAAAGCCATGAATTCTCCTTCTTTTGCATCTTTTGATCGCAGCTCGTGAAACTTGATAGTTGAGTTGTACAAACTTAAAATAAAATGTACAGATGGTTCCTTTTCTTCATACCTAAAAAGCCAGGGTTATCTTGGTTTGTCTGTACACTTTCACCTTTCAGACATCTTTGAATCTTGTCCGAGGTGTAAAATATGAATTCATTTTGATGTGGAGCCACTGCTCTAAGCCATAATATTGGTTTCAGTCTTACTGCTAACACATATTCCTTTTATCCTCAAAACTGCTTTGATTCTTCTCATTTTGGTCCCAAACTAAACTTTAGGCTCTTTATCGTTAGATATCAGACTTTGGGTTGCTTATATGTTGGATTTTTTTCTCAAACATGCTGATTTCCGCGCCAGCAGATTTCCTGTTGAGGTGTGGTAGCATCTCCACCCAGCTCAGCTGATGGAGTCTGACAGGTGGTGTTGTTGGAGCTGGAGGATGGAGATAAAAACGGAGCCTAAAGTGTCCACATGATCATACCACACACACGTTTAGATAAATCATGATGCGTCTTCGTCCTGCCCTGTTATTTCTGAATGAAGGTGTGCAGTTTCATCCTTTATTTCACAATTTAGAAAGATGGAACTGCAGATTGTTTAAACATGAAGAGCTGCAGGCTTTGAAAGCAAAAATCTGAGAGGTTTTGTTTTGTTTGTTTTAATGAGAAAAGGCCAAAAGCTCCACTATCTGTGATCTGGGTGAATCTCTGTGGGAGAATGGCTGCAGGAGTGCGTGGAAAAGATGGCGACCCTCAAACAAAACCCTCCACTTATTGCATCTTTCCCTCTTTCACGGCAGCAACAGTTTCCATTTGACCCAGTTCTCCAAACCCGAGCATCACATGGATGCACTTCTTTTTCTCTTTTTTTTTTGCTCCTTCAGACACTTCCACGTCGCGCAGCGCGTGGTCGTGCTTCTGCTTCAACCTCCAAGACCTTTTAACACCCATCTCTGGCTTTTGATTCAGGTTACATCACTCCTTGTGCGTCTGTGTTGGAAAAGGAGGCGAAGCGGCTGCGAAGGACTGCGCCGCCGAAGTGGGTCGTGGGTTGCCACGTTGCCATGGCAACTGCCATTTGCCGGCCCCGAGGCCCAAGAACTGCTTTCCACTTCCACTTTCTCATCCCTCTCTCTGTTCTCCGCTCTTCCTTCACCTTCTTCTTGCTTTTTTTTTTCTTTCCATTCATCTTCTGCGCAGCTTTTCGGTCTCCCCCACTCGTGCCTCGCCTCCCACTCGTTTTCATCCTCCTGTCTGTTAAACTGTGGAACATTGTCGAGTTATGAATAAATCTTTCTGAAGCGCTCCCTCGGAGTTGTGCACCCTCCTCGGCTCGAGTTTTGCAGAAATGATGTACGGCACAGGACAGCTACGTGAGCGTGACGTGTTATCTCGGCCACTGACTCCAGCTGGCGCGCTGTTAGGTACAACCTGGGCTGGCAGTCGTATTTCAAAAAGAGCATAAACGAAGACGAGCAGGGCAAGGGCAGAGGTGCTGAGAGACGGCCAAGTGTAAACGAGAGCGATGGGCCGGCCGGCCGGCCGCGGCGTGGGCCCTAAATCCTGCGCTAATGAAGAGCCCATTGATTTCCACTAGGACCGGCTCGAGCTGACCACTCCAGCCCGTCTGTTTCCCATTAGCGCACTTTTAAACCGAGCCTGACAAACGGTCGTAGCCTGAGGCGGACCGGGTAAGAGGTTTTAAAAAGAAACCCCTGAATCCATCCACGAAGCTGCGTGGAACCTGCGAGAAGACGGAGTTCACGGCAGACATAATATAAGCACTAAAATGCACTCAGGGAGTCTGAAGATTTATCTTCAAGTGACCCTGTGGATGGAGATAAAAGTAGCATCACCTGGAAATACTTCATCTGCATCTGAAAAAGAAAGACCGTCACATCTCCCGTGATCTCCAAGTAACACCGACCCACAACTGGTGCCAGATGACCTGCAGGACGGTTTCCGTCCCGGGCAGCTTTTCAACCCTCATCCTGAGCCCATCACAGCACCCCACCCGAGAGGCCTGGCCCGCTTCTGGGCCCAGGGTTTTGGAGGCATCCATCCTTATCAGCTGCACCGCTTCCTTCATCACCATTAATAGGATTTGGATCTATTATGCAACGAGCCTCCGCTGTGTTATGCAACGCAGAGTCTTCAACAACAGCAGCACACTTTCATTTTTTTCACCAATTTCACCACACTTCTTATCATGGAAGGAGGCTTTTAGACTGTTTTTAAAGCCACTCTATGAAGCAATACCACTTCTGACTACATGGGGCTTCTGGATCTGCAACATGGTCATGAGTGGGGACATTACAGCGTGTCTCGTCTTTGTCTCACTAAAGGTGCATTTTGCTGGTGTAAGACAACAAAAGTATACTTTAGTGAGTACTCTTACTTACAATGTAAGACAAATGTTCTTCTTCAGTTCTTTTACTTGAGTTATTGCCATATTACCACCCAGACAGGACTTTTCATCAAACATAAATTTGAAACAAAATGAACCCATCCTCATTTTTTTTCCCACGGTGTCCTCATCGGGACTGAAGATAGACCACCATCTTCTTTTTAATCCAAAACATAGCACACAAACATCCCACCACTTTTGCTCTGTTTTTGCAATGTGCTGCTCCCATCTGGTCAGGCTTGGTATTACTACATAGTGTGGCACCATAAGTTTTGTTTTTTCAAGTTAAAATTTCAGTTTAAGTTTAATTTAGGAAGTGTCATCAAACACTTGTATTTCATGCCTGCTATTGACATAAATCAGAAAAAAAGCCAAAACAACCAGGTAACTTTGCTCTACCATATCAGTCGTGTCTTGCAACAGCTGTGTATAACTTTATGACAGTATTAACATGAAACTTACTCAGAACAGAGGCAACTAAGACTCTTGAAGTAATAAGAGAGGAGATTTAGCAAACAAAGTCTTAAACTTCATGCCTATAAGGGGATCTACTCAGCCAAAAAATTTAAATAGTTCCTTGAAGTTCAGTTTTTTTTATAGTAGTAGCAGAGCTACAGTACAGATGGGATATCATCTGTAAACCATCCAGTCGTATGAATTTGTAGTGTTCATTCATAAAAGTTAAGGCTAAGCTGTCCTCTTTTCAAGAAGCAAATTAAAAGGTTCATAGAAATTAATTATGTGAGCTAATTTTAGATTCTGCTGTGCAGCAGCGTCATATATCTCTAGAGTTAAGTTCATCCAGCGGAGCACATAAGATAACAACTGAAAGAGAAAAAAAACATGAAAATCCCCACTTCTCCCCACACAGTCCTGTTATTAATGATTCTCCCTCCCCTCAGGGGTGCTGAAATCAATTGGCTCTTTTAAGCTCATCAATAACAGCTGTCTGCAGGCTTGCGATGCTGAACGGTCCAGTGCCAGAGTCGGGTTTTCATTTCAAAAATCAAATTACACGCCGACTGTGTTTTCACGAGGATGCCGTGTCTTTTTGTGTGGTTTAATTGCTTCGTGTGGAAAGGATAATGCTCGGTGTTATTAGCTGTCGGAGCCCACTGATGAGGCTTGATGAACGCTGTCAGAGACTCTCGGCTCGGGCTCGTGTGGACATTGGAGCAAATCTCACGCTCTGGCTGGATCAGCTGTCATGTACACTTACCGACTGACAGTAAAGTGTGTTATCCACCAATTCTTCGACTGTCGGAACAGATCACCCTGGTTCGCTTCGATCCGACGAACCTGTGAACATGAAATAATGATGCTTCAGGGTTTCCAACTGGAGCAGGTTGTCATGGAAACAGCAAAGTGGCACACACAAGGCTGTTCATTTTGTCTTTTTTCCCCCCTCCTGGAGTAACTTCCTGCTTTTCTGGAGGAGTTATTTTTAACGGGCGTTATATAAGACGCAGCTTTTGTGCTTATTACGATATGCTATTTTGCCCTCTTTTTTCATTCTTCATCAGCGCTGAAGCAGGATGGAGTGTGTTTGAAGCCCCTGCATGTCCCAAACCCACAGCTCAACAAGCACGCTCCATGCATTTCTTTGGTTAATAGAGGAAAAAAAAAAACATTTACTAATTCATCATCATCACTCTGTAGATGGAGCTGAAGCACAAAGGGGGATTTTTAAATTATTCATCAACATTTTGGAGTTTTGAAAGAGTTCGTTTTTTTAGTTTCTAACGCTACATTCATTGGTTTTAATTGTATTGAGCCCCCAAGTTAAGTGTAACATCGGTCTGATACTCACTTTCACCAGAGGAAGTAGCACTGTTAGGTATTTTCACGAGTTATTCTTGTCGTAAGGTCAGATTAAAGAAAAGAAGGCTTACATGTAATATTCAGCACTCCCGGCTGAGCTCAGATTGAACTCACGTTTACTGCGAGTGACGCTATGAGTAGATGTTCCACATGCAGGACAGAGGTGTGTTCCTCTGCAGCACTTGAAGCAAACATCCTTGATTCAACCCCACGCCAGCACGGTTCTGCTCGAGTCCAAAAGTGAAGCAGCGGCAGATAAAAAGGCCGTCAAATGTTGCACAGAGTGTCATCAGCGGAGCCTTCTTCTAAGTTGTCCATCTTCACATCTGACCTCACTTCTTTGTTCTCACATTGTCTTTCAAACGAAGCCCGTCTAAGGCCCGAGCAGTCTCTAACTGGCTTCTCCAAAGAAAATACTCAGAAATCATCAGGATTTATTATGATCACATATCTTGAATGAGCGCCCGCCGTTACTTTACATGAGCATGGCTTTGACGAGAAATGATCTGCATGACTATTACCGTTAAAATACCAACAATAAGGAAAACATACAATCCTTCCTTTTTCAAAATGCAACAGGCTTCCCTACGATAAGGAAAAGGAGAGTGGATATCGATTCCTTTTACCTAAAGCTGTATTCCTGCCACTTCAGATCAGTAGCGTTGCTACAATTTTGTCTGACTGCAACCCAAATCACCATCAGATATCATCTTGAAAGGACATAAAGACACTTTTGAACCTTGAAGTTGTATGTTTCTGAAAAACTAATCAATAAATCCCTAAACTCTCAATACATACCAGAAGTAAACGATCAATTCAATGCTCTAGTGTCAAAACAAAGTGTGTGACGGTTTGAAGGAAGAGTGTTTTATTTTTAATTGTTTGTTTTCTGGTCCTCTCCCACCTAAACTTTAGAAGATGGAGCCCTTTCAAAGAAAAATACCCCCCTCCTTTATTATCAACGGTGCAACAGTTGTACATTTTTTTAGCATTAGCTTGAATACCGACTTCGCCACATTTTTCTAGTTTAAACTGAAAACAACTGAATCCAAATAGTATTAACTCACGCAATCATGGACTAAAAATGAAAAGATTTTATCTTTTATAATAAAAACAGACATCTCGAGTCTTGGGTCATTCTAATTTGGGGTTTCATTTAAGCTTCTTGGTGCTAAACGCAACAGAAAAGTGAAAATAATCCTGCTCTCCGTCTCCCTCTGCAGGATGCTTCGAGTGCTGCATCAAGTGTCTGGGTGGGGTGCCCTACGCCTCTCTGGTGGCCACCATCCTCTGCTTCTCAGGCGTGGCTCTGTTCTGCGGCTGTGGCCACGTGGCGCTGACCGGCACCCTGACCATGCTGGAGAACCACTTCTCCAGGGTCACCACGGACCACGCCACCCTCACCATGGTGTAAGCCTTCAGCGATTCCAAACCACGTTTCCTTCACCGCCACCGCTTTTAGAAAATAAACCACTCTGACATGCTGATACCAGCACAGACTGCTGGACAGATTAGAGCTTGTTGTGTTTCTGGTGGTAGGTTGACCAGGAGTCTGTTTTCTCTCCAGGATCCAGATCTTTCAGTACATCATCTATGGCATCGCCTCGTTCTTCTTGGTCTACGCCGTGGTCCTGCTGGGTGAGGGCTTTTACACGACTAGCGCCATCAAGAAGGAGCTGCAGAGCGACTTCAAGACGACAGTGTGCGGACGCTGCATCACCGCCTTCGTACGTTCGCCCACACACATGCGCAGCTACTGACCAAGTCCCACTGCAAATTCAAACCACTTAACTAGATTTCATTACTTTGGTTGGGTTTTATCATTTCCTTAGTTTCAGCAGTCACTTCCAAAAAGATCATTGTGGGATTGTTTCAGAGGTATTTTTAAGCATTATTTTAATTAATATAAAGACAGAGTCTGATTTCTCTGTGGGTGGATATTTAGCTCTTTAAAGGAACTTTATCATCTAATTCTCTCCTTTCTTTCCATCTCCTCTTCACGCTCTTCAGTTCATGTTCCTGACCTACATCTTCGCTCTGGTCTTCCTCGCCATCTTCTGCTTCACAGCGATCCCAGTTTTCCTCTTCTTTAACATGTGGAATACTTGTGCTGCCATGAAATCTCCCGACTCCAACATCACATCTCCTGACTCCATCTGTGTGGACGTCAGGCAGTACGGTCAGTAGTTCAGCCTCCGTTCAGAATGATTGATCTTGTATTTCTAGTTGCATTCACTGTCTGAGGCGTTACTCTAACAAGCTATCTGCCTAAAGGTGGTTCGTATTTTCCTTTATGAAACGCTGGTCCTGTCTGTCTTTGTCAAAACATTTTAAATTGCTTCTGACCTTGTCAATTTTTTGATGGAGATGAAACATGGAATGGTTTTGAGGAGGTGCCATTTATCAACAACCCTGCATCCGTCTTTCAGAAATAAGTAAGAAAGCAAAGTATAAAGGATTAGTAAGCATCAGATGATCTTTTAGAGCCACTGTGTAGCAATACCACTTGTGTCCACATGGGGGCATTTAGATCCGCTGTACATGTACAGCATGTGTTGAACTTTGTGAGACGCTGCCCCCTTGTGGTCAGATGTGTTATTGCTACATAGAGTGGCTTTTATGATGAAACTTCTAGACGATGCTTTAGGTTGTGTGGACACTGTGAAGACATAAGTATTTCTAACAAGCCACAGTGACCAAAAGTTGTTTTTAAGTCTAAAAGATTCGCCATGCTGGCGAGCAGGATGGGATTTGGGAAGATCAGAGGTTCATTGTGTCTTATTTGATCTGGAGTGGTCACCTTTACACAAGGTGCCTTTAAGACATCAAGAAATTGTGGAGAAATAATATTTCTCCTTTATGGTATATAATTTCCTTCGAACCGGTTACTAAAACGGTTCCTCCTGAAAACATCAAAATGAACTCGTTCCCGCACAAACACATTCTACATCTTTGATTTGTGGTTCAAGTAAAGGAGAATGAAAACGCATGTGGCGTTAGATGTCTTCAGAGTTCAAGAGAAATTCTCTGTGATCAACGCTAGCGAGCCTCAGCAGTGAAAGCTTTAAAGCACACATGAAACAATATCCTTTCACACGGTTTCCCCACATGGAGACCATCCTCTACCAGCAGGACAGCAACACATACCAACATCTTTCACAATTCAAAAGACTTTCACTCACTGAAATTTAAAAAAAAAAAAAAAAAAAAAAAAAAACTGCTTTAAACATTTTTTTTTCATACATGAAGAGATCACAGACATACGTTTGGATTATTCAGGATGGGATTGGATCGCTCTGAAAATCCATTTTCATGAAGTATTACACCACAGCGACGCTCTCCCACAATTGCGTATCTAGTTATCGCTTTGATGGACAAATGTGGAGTATTGACCCACATTTGAAAGACAGCTGGCCCGCTTACAAAGTCGGATGAGGATCACATATGCTTCATTGGCTTGGCGCTGCGCTGTTTCGCTTTATGAAATATTGACCCCAATTACAGGCGGTTGTCAAATCATTGTTCAGAAGCTACAGCTGATGAAAGCGAGCGATGGTTTGGATTTTGACTGAGGTTTGTGTCTTTTTTGAATGACAATATTGACTGAAGGAAAAGGACTGAATAAATAATGATTTTCAGACTATATGGGCGGTGAAATAGTGAAAGTGATTCGACTGCATGAAGGGGTTCAGAATAATGACCCATATTGTTTGATCTTGATCCGGTCCTGATTTTAATCCCGCGGTCTCCGTGGTGTGACGTTCCATCTCTCTGATGCTGCAGGTGTCATTCCCTTGAACGCCACACCAGGAAAAGCTTGCGGAGCCACACTGGCGGATATCTGCAGCACCAGCGAGGTGAGGGGACACTCTACTCTTCTCTTCTGTTCTCTTCATTCATCCTTTCCTCCTCTCTTTTGCTGATCTCTCTTTTCATTCACAGTTCTACCTGTCCTACCACCTGTACATCGTGGCGCTGGCCGGCGCCGGAGCCACCGTCATCGCATTGGTAAGCTCCTCCTGATCCCTTTGATAATGGGCCGCTCAAAATATGCACGTTGCCATGGTGTGCTTATCTGTTGCCGTGGCAACCCCGCCTCTCATGTATGCCGCTCTGCCGGTTGAAATTCATCCCCGCAGCCTGACTGCCTGTCCGTGTGTGCGAGTGTGTGTGTGAACGCTGACACAGGGTCAGTGTTTTACTCTGCTGTGGAGGCGGACTTTTTGTTTTTGTTTTGTCCAGAGATGTAGATGCTAAAAACGAAGCACCTTGAAAGCTGTTCACCAACTACTCAGGAGACAGAAATAGATGCTTCAGCAGCTTTAGACGGGATTGTTTGTTACAATTCTCTTCAATCAAAAGTAAATAGAGCTGTTCTTATTTTTTACCAATTTATTAGGGGGACTGATTAGACTGGAGCCTTGACGCCAAACTCAAGTGTTTTATTTTTGAGAAACCATTTGAAGTCTTTTTTTTTTTTTTTGGCAAAGATGATTGACTGAAATGTTAGTGAACATGAAGGAAATGTGCTCTACCCTCAGATTCACTACCTGATGATCTTGGCAGCCAACTGGGCCTATCTGAAGAGTGCTGCCTCCACGCACGACTACCAGGACATCAAGACCAAGGACGACCAAGACCTGGAGGCCGAGGCACGCTCCAAGGAGGGCCAGAACTCCTCCTCCTACTCATAAGGACAAGAGCTCCTCTCCCGCCATTGCCCATTTCCTCTCCACACCTCAACCCCCACCCCGCGACATCCAGCGCCCGTTCCTCACTCCGATAAAAACGAACCACCTCGGTCATGTTTGATAGTCCGCCAGACTCCTGATTCTCCATCCTCTTCCACTTCCCCGATGCCTCTGGTGCTCAGAGTTGCGGGTGGGTGCCTACACCCGCGGGGGCAGAGAATAGAGGGTCAGGAGAAGCAGCAGGCTTAGACGGAGGCAGATGCTTCAGAACGGGAGCGCTCGCTGGCCCGCCCCGCCGGGGTGGAGGCCGAGCTCGAGTATGGTACATCGGTTCAGAAGCGTCTCCTCCCCGTGCTTTTGGGCGGCGGCTCGTGAACGTGGCCCAGCTGTGATGGCCTCGCGCCCTGAGCCAGCACCGCCTCGACACGCAGCTCCTAACAGCCTAAAAAATATACAAAAATAAAAATAATAATTTAAAAAACAAACAAAAAAAACCATCTCTCACGTCTGCTTCAGCCACTGGGAAGCCAGGCAGCGACCGGCTTCCTTTGGTTTTTTTTTTGTTTTTTTTGGTGTTTTATATACATATATATATGAATATGAATATATTGTGTGAATGTGTATGAATGTTGTTGTTTCTTTTTTTTTTTAATACTCTCTGAAAGGTTAGCCAGGTACCATTTTAATCTTTTCTTCTATGTTTTTGGGCTCAGTGGGATTTTTTTCCTTCCTTTACTTTTCTTTCCATCTCAAACTTTTACTTTTTTTTGTTGATGCTCGATACATTGCACTATTTAAGAAATAAAACAGTGAGGGAAAAACTTAAAAAAAAAAACAAAAAAAAAACTACCCCACCCATCTCTCTCTCTCTTAAATAAATAGTTTATCTAACTGCCAAATTAATTAAAGACCAGAGGGGTAGCAAACCTTTAAAGGACGAGTTTTTGAGAGTTTCGATTACAAAAGCGTCCAGAAGTCAAATCTGGAGGAGGGAGAGTAACTCCTAGGACGTGTGAGGAGGCTGGTTTAGACAGTTTTATGTTATTTCTGAAACCATAGAAGCTCTTCATGTACAGTCACGAGATCGCCACGTCATTTAAATCCCTGCGGGGAGATAAACAACCATGCCAGACCATTCCTTTGTGGTTTTTACTCCATCCATCACCAGCGGCAGCAGAAGACGATTACGGCCGGGTCTCAAGAGACACAACACCTCAGGTATCAAACCAAATCGGCTTTGTGTTCTTTTCCAAAGCTTCACCGTTTCAACTCTTACCAGATTAGTAAACTGTCCTGTGTGAATTATAAAACAAATACCCGCTTTATGGCTTCTTCCTTTTGAGAATGACGCTCACCTGTAAATAGCTAAAACTCACTAAAAGATTGATCTTCACTTCTCCCCAAAAACCAGGAGAACACAATCAGTGTTTTGCCATGCTCTATTTTTTTCCCCACAAATATATGTAAATGTAACCTTTGAGATGTGTGTTTAGCCCTCAAATACTAGTTCAGCATTTGATATAATTGTAATGTAACATCTTCAATGATAATGTCGTGAGAGGGAGTCAGTGAAGTCATGATATGGATTGAGGTGATTGTGACGTAAACATTAAAAAAAATTAAAAAGTAAAAAAAACAAAAAACAAAAAAGAGATGAGGTTTGATTTTTAATGTTTTAGGCAGCTGGGTTTTCTCTTGTGATTCAGTAATAATTATTTCATGAAACATGTTTGTTGCTTATTTTTTCCAGCCAAATGAGTGACTCGGGACAAAAAGTCACTTCTTTTTTCTTTTTTTTTAAATTTTTAACGTCATGCCTCTCATACAAGCCACAGAGACTGTTTTGGATGTTTACACTGAATAAGATAAGTCAGGAATTTTCATACATTAATTTTATAACCAGATATTGTTTAGCAATCATGAACTATATTCTGTATAAAGCATCACTGGTTGGTTAGCCTGCAAAAAAAAAAAAAACACAAAAGGAAACAAATTTTGGTACATCAATGAGATCAAGCATGTCAGTATCGTCCATGTGTGCAGCTGTCTATTCTGTATAAAAAAGGACTTTATTGCCGTGTGTTATGTTTGATAAATATACGTGCTTTGCCGCCAGGTTGATGTAAAAGGCAAAATTCAGTTTCCTCTAAGACGATGATGCGTGTCAGGGTGTTGTTGTTTCCTCGTTATTTGCATGAAGGAGACATGACTATGTCTTTGCAGTTTTCAGGTGATGTGTCGTCATTTGTACCGACAACTATGGTAGGCGGTGTTTGCCCCCTCCCTCCCCTCCTCCCCCCACTCTTTTCTAATGAAAACTCCATTGTACTTCGATGGCATTGTAGTCCCTGTAGGTGTTTCATTATAGTTTTATTTTTTAAGTTGGAAATAGTTCTATGACTCCTATATAGTGATGATTTTTGTAACCTTCTCTAGTAAAACCGATATTTTTTATTATCGTGACATCGCTGTCTCTTGCCTTTTTTTTTTAAACTTGACATTTTTAATGGACACCTTTAGAAATCAAAAATCATGAGAAGGGTGACAAATAGCTTGGAAATCAAATTCAAAAACTAATATATTTGTTAAGCAGAAAAGCACTTCTCCTTTTTAACATTCAGTCTGTTACCTTGGTAACATTTTCAGCTAAAGGTCATGTAAGGCAGTGCTCCCTAGTCCTGGTCCTCAGATGGTTTAGATGTTTACCTGTTCCAACACGCATGATTTCATTAAACACCATAAACTGGAAACAAACAGATTTGTGGGAACCTGAACCCCAAAACCAAAGCAAAGATTCCTCCAGCCAGCCTCTGGCAGGTGGAGGAGGTAGACAGATCTTTCTGTTTTGTGGATTGTTGGTTTTTTTTTTTTTTTAAAACAGAAACAAAAAATCCTTCACCAAGTAACCATATTTGGTCATTTTAGTACACAAATATACTGTAAATATATATTTAAAAGTTTAAAAACTCTTTCAAAAGCCTTTGAATGCCTACAATTAAGCGTTACAAATTTCCACTTTTCTTCACTCACACTTTTATTGTACACTGCATCCTAACTAATAATTTAGTTCATTATTATTTTGAAATTTATAGACTTTAGCTTTAGAAATTAACTCCTTTTTTTTATAAATATATGTAAATTAAGCTGAGCTAAGTGATTAGCTAAATAATAATTGATTATTTCAGCTGAATTCCAAATTCATCTGAGTAACATTTTTTCTCCTTTAAATTTTACTTGGAGAAAACAAGAAGAGTATTAAACCTACATGCTCCTGAGCTTGGCAGTGCTGTCAGATGTCATGAAGAAGTCCTTCCCCAAGGCTCAGGTGACGTCACTGCAGGTAACGGTGGCCCACCTCCTGAGACAACACAACAGAGCTTTTAACAAGAGGTCCAGTGTCGACTGTTTTTTTTTTAAATTCCCCCAAAAATTACCAAATAAACACCTGTTTGTTTCTGAAGATCTGATGTTTATGAAACAGGATGTGGTTTGACATTTTAAGGCTGTGAAACTACTGAATACTCACAGTTTCAGCGAGTCCAGACCATGTTTCCTGAAGAACTGCGTGGCCAGGCCGTAGCTCATCTTCTCACTTTAAATTTGCTGCTATTAAGAACATTTATTCCCAGAAATCCTTCCTAGTAGATCACCTCTGCCCAATTCCAGCCTGACCAGGTGTTTGTGTTCAACATGACAAATGGCAATTCACGACTCCTTCTTTGAGAAATTGGGCGTTCATCTTCCCATATGTTGATACATTGGCACATCCTTGTGGTCAAAAGTGGTACTGCACCTCAAATAACCACAACACCTGGGTGTATCTCAGTGTTTGATGCCATTTATTTTATTTGTTTTAAAATCTATGTTTGGAATAATTAAACTAATTATAAAAAGACTCATTCATCTTTAGAACAACCAATTAATAAATACCAAAATTTAACTACATAGCTTGTTAAAAGTCATTTCCCCACAGGTGATAAATTTCACATTTTGAAGATGTCTCGTCTGCCAATGTAATAGTAAAATTAGAAATAACATCTTACTTACAAAAAACGATAGAAGCTGATACCTTACACTGTGAGTTTGAAATACAAATGGACATTTAAGATTCTGTGAAGTCTCATTTAAAGAAAAAACAGTGACAAAGGGTCTCTTAAAAGGTTTAAAATTTTTTAAAAAGCCCTAAATCCTGGCTGCACCTTGTAACTGCTTCCATGAAAAAAACACTTTCAAACTTCTCTTTTTGTGGGCAACAACCTCCAAACACAGCCGACGTCAGACTTTAAAATCATTCGCACATCTCAAATATGAAATGGAGAGAACTGGTGTTTAAAAACTTCTCGAGGTGGATCAGATTAGTTTTAAATCTCTTCAAGTATGTAAACTTTCATGACGACAGTCGTGGTGCTGAGGTTTGTCATCAACTACAAAGAATTTATTTGAATTTGTTTTTAAAATACTTCTGCACTCTTGAAGCAGTTTCAGTTTTGTGATGATGTAAAAAGGATGACAAGTAGCACAAAAAAAAAGGATCATATTTGGTCTAAAAATAACTGATTTAAGAATGATGATCCCGCTAAGAGTAGAGCTGAGGATAAGCCGCTCTGCAGAGCGGCGGCTGAGTCGGCATCAGTTCCTCATTTCTGGATCAACATTCCCAGCCTCATGTGACTTTTGCAGAAATAGCCCCAGGTTACTTCCAGTCACTTTCAGAGCTGGGCTCAGCAGCAGGTGGGCGCAGAACGAGTCTTCCTCTGCAAATCCACTGTGTTGGTGTGGATGAGATGATCGTCTCGGTCATCCGAAGCCAGGATGCGACGCACAGCCTCCTCAAAGGCTGACGCCACATTTGTAGCATCTTTGGCGCTCGTCTCAAAGTACGGGTGTCCGCCGTTTTCATGGCACCACTGCCGAGCATCCTCCCCAGAAACCTGACGCTCGGGAACATCCAGCTTGTTCCCGAGCACCACGAAGGGGAAGCTGGCAGGGTCCTTCACGTCGGCGTAGTACGTGAACTCCTTCTTCCAGTTTGCCAGGTTGTGGAAGCTCTGCCCGTCGTCCAAACTGAAGGTGAGGAGGCAGCAGTCAGATCCGCGGTAGAAAGGCGTGCGAAGGCTGCGGAAACGCTCCTGACCCGCTGTGTCCCAGATCTGCAGGGTGACGCGGTGCCCGTCCACCTCCAACTCTTTGTTGAGGAACTCCACGCCGATGGTGTGGAAGAGGTGTGAGTCGAACTTGTTGGTGACGTAGCGGTTCATGAGCGACGATTTGCCCACGCCCCCATCACCCAAGAGGATGACTTTCAGGAGAGCAGACTTGGACGTCATGGCAACAGTGACCTGCTTCTTCTGGGGTTAGATGTCCAGGCACAGGCGGTCTGGAGACACGAAGGACGGAGCAAGAAGTTGGACCTGAAGAGGACCAAACGTTCATGAGAAGATGGCATGAAGGCAACATTAAAATAACACGCCTGCTCACAGTTTTCTCCCTTCTCTGCTTTGTGATGGTAGAAAAGAGCTGAACCTGGACATTTGTCTAAACCATTTATGCTTCAGAAATGAATTAAAAGTGTTATCTACTGATTAACACAAGTCACCATCTCCAGCAGCTCTCAATGCTACAGGTGTGCTGCCAGTTTCTCTGAGACACTGCTGCAAACTGCCGTTAGACATCGGCTTGTCCATCTGCAGTATATCCTAACATTATTAGTGCTACGCCACATGATTGACCTGACTGAAATGTCACTGTCATCACCTGTAGACTGACGGGAAATTCACAGCTTCTTTGGGTCTGAAATGCTAAAAGCTGAGCCAGCAGGTGAAGGACTCAAGGTCTCCCAGGCCTTTTTCTACACAATCATGACGCTGAGCTACAATTACAGACACATGGAAAAGTTGGTATCCTGTCTCCCCGTCTAAAAGGTCAATTCAAATATGCACCTGAGCAAACTACAAACGCTCTGGAATAACAAAACTGGCCTTTTAATAGAAACCCCTCATACCACCTGCCAAGCATGGGAGTGGAGGGCTGATGATGTGGAGCTGATTTACCTGGACACTTGCAGTCACCGAGTCAAGAATGAACGCTCTTCTTCTGGATATTCTGGGTATTTTAGATCTACACACTGACCTCAGTCGTCAGCTAGAGATTAGCTGAAACTGGTCATGCAACTGGATAATGATGCAGATAAGATCAGCAGCTCTGCATCACACAGGCTGAAGAATAAAAGAAAGAAAAGTCCAGAGCTAGTTGAAAGTCTGACCTCAAGAGAGCAGTAAATAAAATCACGAGACTGATGAATTTATACAGGAAACACGACGTCAAGTCATGGATCTACAAGCTACCCAACAACAGGGTACTTAGTATTGCCTGTATGACTTCTTTCCCTTTTTTTTCTTCTTATTGTTTGTTACATAAATAGCAAAAAATAAAAAAGCTACATATTGTTTGTCTCAGGTTGCAAAACCCAGTGTGGTCAGATGATTTTTATTATTTTCACACAAAAAAAGATGGGATTAAAAGACGCTTTTGAACATATCTAAATGTTTAAATATTAAAAGCTGTTAAATCCTGTTACCTTTTCTACATAATCGGTCTTCAGATGTTTCAGCAGAGTCAGTGGATGCTCTGGGTACTCACACTGTTTTTGGTTGTGCACATCATTTATGAATTCAGCCAGAGGTCTAACAAGTTAATTGTTGCTCTTGGAACAAGAATAAGCAGCTTCTCGGCTATAATAAACTCCATCGCCTTGTAAGTAAGTTGTATGAACTTTTTAGAAGTGTCCTCAAACTGGAACTGCAGGGACAGCTGATTCAACTTAGTCAAGTTAATCCTATTACGCAGCCATAGCCCAATTATTACACTATGCAACCCATGAACTTCCTACGCTACATGTAATATGTTATGCATGAAATAATCTGTGCCGTGCATCACATGCACGCTGATCACAGGACCAGTGAATCTGTCACAAGTTATGAACACAATCAGCAGGAGAAAAAGGCTTCGTTCCTCACCGTTACATCTGGACGTAGATGGTGTCATCAGAAATCTGTGGAGAAACAAAAGAACCAATGTGAATCTCTGTGGGCAGTTCACCCACTCAGGCCCGGCTGAAAAACTGATTAACAAGGGTTTCAGTGCACATGTAATCCCACACCACTCTGGCATTCTTTAAACATCAGTTTCTGGTTATAGCCGTCATCCCACCTACGTCCTGAGACAAATCTCTTGAGACCTCCGTGGGCCGTCTAATCGCTGGGGTTCATAAACTTCTGATCCATGACAGTCGTGATGGGACCATCGGACTGGCTGATCCTGGACCAGACAGCCACCAAAACTCCTCCAAAACTTAACTTTACCTGCAGTGTTGTTTTTCCTGAACACACTACAACCTGACAGACGTTTAATTCTTTCAAATGTGCTAGTCCACTTTAATTAAGAAATAATTCACTGGTGGGTCAAAAACTCTTTCAGAACTTCTGGAAAATGACAAAAACAAGTTTTTAATTAAGAAACCTCTCATGCAACCAAAAAAGATGGTGATTCTGTAATTAATGGATATGCAAGCAACTGTAAAAATATACAATATGTATGCAATTTTACTGAAAGGTTCTGAAATTACTTGATATTTTTATTTGAACAGTTGAATTTATGCAAAAATTTTAATTTCAAATAATGATATGGGAAATTTATTTTTAAAAAAAGTTATTTTTTCTTCATTTGTGACATGACTTTCTTTTTAAAATTGTTTTTTGGTTGTTTATTCTGAATTGATCATACTGCTTTTATTTCTTAAAAGAAAATAGATTTCCTGCTCCATATTTCTGAATTAACTATTTAACTATTTTAACATTTTTTAGTAAAACTGAGCAAAAAATATTTTTAAAATATTTTTTAAAAGGAAAATGTCATAAATTTGGGGGAAAAAACTTTTTTGTTTCAAGTGAATGACACGTACTTCTGTTGTTTTTCAGAATTTACTAAGTTTTCTTTTTAAAAATTTTCACTCAGCTTTTCTGAATTGACAAAATACTTTTAAAAATGATTTCTTGAAAAAAATCTGCTGTTTTTTTTTTCTTTTTTTGATTAACAAAACAGTTTCTCTACAACACAGGCTTTTGCAAACATGTCTCCCTTATTTTATTTAATTCACTGTCACTTTGTTTTGGGATTGAGACGTTGGGAAGTACCTAAGTTAAATAAATGGTTGAAGAGTAAAAGATTATTTGATCTGATGTGTATTATTCTGTTAGAGCTGCTGATTCATCCTAGTAAAATGATTTTTTTTTTGTTGTCTTTCTCTTATCAAAGTTTATCTCTTTAATTTATCTCAGTTCAGGCTAAGTCAATATAACATTTTCCTGATTCACAACACGATGTTATTAGCAGTTTTAAAAAACTAAAAAGAAGTTTAAAAGAAAAAGAAATCAGATGAGATCTGGGGGCTAAAATGAAGTTGGACAACCTTCCAGAGGTTTAAATCCTGAAGCCTAGACTATGACGTGCATTTAGGAAAAGCCTCCCTGACAGAGGCAGTAAAGTTGGGGAAGTGATGTCTGAGTCTGGGGACACTGAGATGCTGCTGTCTTCATGTCCTCTGCAGAAAGATGGAGTTATGTCTGAGTCTGGGGACACTGAGATTCTGCTGTCTTCATGTCCTCTGCAGAAAGATGGAGTTATGTCTGAGTCTGGGGACACTGAGATGCTGCTGTCTTCATG
>JAOWBL010000012.1:8832145-8909977 GCA_028564865.1 Zenarchopterus dispar
TATATATATATATATATATATATATATATATATATATATATATATATATATATATATATATATATATATATAGTATATGTATATATCAGGATCTGCTTTGCTTGTGTTTTGAAATGCAAAACCAATTTAAAAAATAAATCAAAATTCCTTGTATATGCCAACAAAAATCTGTCTGTTCATGAATCTGTGTTGCTGACGATTTGCTTAAACAAATGCTTTCGCATAAATTTCCTCCGCGCTCTCTCGTCAAAACAGAAAGCAGAAGTGTCAGGTGTCTGCTGCAGCAACATCACCCTCAGCGAGGAGGGAAGAGAAGATGCAGAGAGTGGCCCAGATCTGTGGGGTGGGAGGAGGAGGAAGAGGAGGAGGAGGAGGAGGAGGAGGAGGAGGAGGAGGCAGCGTCCTCTTCGTTGTGAGGAAATGTCAAGTCTGTCTCTCTGCGTGAGCCCTCAGGAGAGCGCTCACTGAGTGATGTTCAGTGTTTACACCTGACGGGTGCTCCAAAGTGACGCGTCAGCCCATGTGATCTGGCGTGCACATGCACATCTGTGTCAGCTGCAGGAGTCAAAGCCACTCTTTGCGCTCACACTCCCACCGGAGAGCTGATGTTGTCAGGGGTGTCTCGTCCGGCCTGTATGAGTCAGGATGACGTGGTGATGAAGGGCGCTGAGCCCAGCTGTGTCTGCAGCTGCATCGATTCTGCGAGATGCTTTGGCTAATGCGTTTACATAGAACAGGGAACATCAACACCAGTCAGACTCCATTGATCGGGGCCCCATCTGGGGCCAAGCTAATCGAGGATGTCTTGGATAATCAACCTGAGCTGTGGACAGGCAGCTCAGCCTGCTGGAGTCTGTTTCGTGGGACCACACCTGCTTTTCTGTTTGATGGTGCAATTAGCAGTGCTACAACTGTTAAACTGCCACAGGATCTGATGTAACTGTCCCTCCTTCAGTCTCAGAGCTAGCACTGACCTCCTAGGTGCCGGGAAGCTCTTGAGTAGTTCCTCTGGTTTCTGTCAGCTTGGAGTGGGTTCCTGCTCACCTTTTTTTTGTGTGTGTGTCAGAGAGCGCTCTGTTTCTTTGTTAAGACAAGTGCTATAAAAAGTTAGTTCCTCTTTTTCAGCCAACACCGGATATGGAGCCGCACTTATCTGTAAACACGCTGCACGAAGGGGACATGACTGGTGAAACACAGCTGAGTCCTGTGGCGTTTCAGCTAACATTCGAGCTTCGTTTCATAAGACTCCAAGATCAGCCTCGGTGGATATTTGGGATTTAGTTTGGTTGAAACCATGCATCGCGGCGTCATGCTTTACTCATATATGCATGAACAGGAAATCGTATAAAACAATAAACCTCCCCTGTTATTCCTCAATTATTTCAAAAATTCCAGCCAGCTCTAGTTTCATCCAGATGAGCATGTGGGAGTCCCCGGGCGCTTTTAGACCCATATTGAATTACGCTCTGAAGTCCCGAGCCCTCGAGCTCCACACTGGCACATGCTGATTTAAAAAAACAACACACACCAGTTGTGTTTGATGACCTCTAACACAGCAGCAGAGACAGTTGATCATCCAGTTGCAGCAAGTGCTGTTTTGTCTTTAAATCGTGCAACATGTTGTTGGCCAGCAGAGATGACACTGTACACCTCAAAAACACCAAAGGAGCTCCAAAGACGTGTGCTCTCGACAGGAAGCCAAGACAATGACACAAACATGGAGCCCTCAAGGATGCATTTCCTGTTGAGTTTCTCGGTTCTTTGTGCATCTGTGGCGACCTCAGCAACGATAATGGTCAGGTGTTAACGCGCGGTGGTGGATGGCAGGCAGCACCACCACCACCACCCCCCCGACTCCCCGCCCCCATCCATGGCGACAGCTAAAGCAGCTCCTGGATGGGTGGTTGCCACGGAAACGCACAGCAGAGCCTGTGTTTATCTCTGTCGGCAAAAGATAGATAACTGATTGAGAGGAAAAGCATCCTGCAGATACTATTCAGACCTTGAATCAGTCGGAGAACACAGTCATGGAGACACGAGAGGAGAAGATTACTGGGGAATTAGCGCCGTTTAAGAGACACTTCTGATAACAGTATTGTATAGAGTATTCATCTTCTAACCACTGCTGGCACGTTTCAGTCTGGACTAAATGGCTAGAAACGACACATCCGTGGCCCCAAACAAATCCCATCCATGAACTTTGGCCGTTAAGTGCAGAGAGACGATTTTTTTTTTCCTCCTGCAAATGGAGCTGCAGCCGTGGCACATGTCCACTCAGTGACCGTTAATCAATCAGCCACTCTGTTCATCGTGCCAGCAACAAAGAAATGCCTTCAGTGGAGAGACAATGCTGCAGGAGCCAGATGGTCCGATACGTCTAAATATAGATAACACACCAGAATGTGCTGCCTTCATAATCTCCAGAGTGTTCAAAACACGCCAGCGGGCCAGGTTTGACGCCGACTCCACGCCGGGGAGAGAAGCTCTCCCGACGAGCATCCCACCGCCCAATGCCAGGCAGTGACTCAGCAGCAGCAGCTGTTGTCATGGGTTACCAGGCAGGACACCCGGGGGGATCAGCTCAGTGCTGACACATCTGAGCCCCCTTCACCCCCCCCACTGTGGTTACTCCACCTCATCAGCTGCTCCATGGCTAAATCCTCCACTTTCTCTGGAGGTTCTCTGGTGGAGCATGCCCAGAAGATCCAGGAGGAGGGGAGGGTGTTAATCCTGAGTGGACGTGGCCTCGCCTGCCTTCACTAGCCCACTAACCTGCACACACACCTCCCCCCTCCTCCTCAATACAGATTAATGCCTTATTAGGAGCAGCTGCTTTAACACCAATCCACTTACACCAACATGCAAGATTTACAGCCTGTTTAGTTACCTGGGAGAAAAACAAAAGTGGACTTTGATCACGTTTTCATTTGTGTTAAATGAATATGCACCTAATCAATACCCCAAAGACATTTGATTTACTTCAGGATTTGTATCCTACATTAGACTCCATCCTGGACCACTGGACGTGGATCATCGTCACAATCTCACCCTTTAGCAGGTTTTTTTTTTTGCATTGAGAGCTGAGTCATTTGAATAAAAGCTGGACTAAATGGCCATTACCCACAAACGGTAAAGGCTGCTTCCGGAAACGTCAGTGACGTCATGCTAATGACATTAAGGCTTTGTAGGCAGCAGCTAATTTAAGATAAAGGGCTGAGCAAATCTGATGAGGTTACATGCTGCACTCAGGTCAGGGCACAACGTCCCATAAGCCACTGCTTGCATCTAGTGCAACAAATACAAAGAGATCTAAATAAATAAATAAAACCAAACATCTAAATTTGGTCTAGTCTAGTTCCTGGATTGAATGAAAGCAAGTTCAGAACTGTAGCCTTCGAGAGCAGCTCCAACGCAACCAGACGGTTAAGGATTATGCAACGATTTTAAGTGGTTCAAGGAAGATGGGAATGTTAGAGTAAGCACTCTGTAGTACACTTTAGTAACAAATTCTTTATTACAACATTTCACGGTTTTTCCACTTCTGGTAATGGTTTGTGGCAGAATAACACAACAGCTGGGAATTTACAAAAAAAGTCTGAAGAATTTTTCATCTACAGTTGAAAGCAGACACAGAACCAATTACCGGAATAATATTTTCCTCATTTGAGACATTTCAGAGAGATTGCAACACCAAAGCTATCCCAAAATCACTCTGAGAAACTGAAAGGGCTAAACGATGTTACAATTAACCGTAAATAAGGTCCGTTTGGAGTCTCCCAGACCAAGATGGAATCCGTTACACTTTTTAATCCATGTGTACATACAAAAAGAAAAACATTGTGACAAAGAGTATCAATTTTTTGGGCATTTACATTTTGGCCAGCGTACAAATGTTGTGCATTTCCAAAAAATTAGAAGACGAAGACAGAAAAAAATAAAAAATAAGCTTGATGCCTCAGCTTTGGCGCAAAAGCAGCCACGCAGGAAGTTTGGGTGGTAATGGTGGTGGTTTTGGTGAGAAGATGAGCTTCCTGGGACACAGGCCACGCCCCCATCCCTCGGGCTGCACATCAGATGGTGTAGAGATTTTGCACTTTCAGAAACGTCTTCTGCCATTTACAACCCCCTCCCCACTCTCCCTCTGCAGCAAGCGTCTTCCAACAGAAAGACGGGCACGTAGGTGGCAGCCGTGCAGGGGGGACGGGGCTGGGAGGCATCATCCGTCCACAGGTATCGCAGCTTGGTTACTGTCGTCGTTTCATATTTTCGGTTACAAAGTTACAGCTAAGAGAAGTGACTGAAAACAAGGCAATGCAGGAGGAAGGGAAGGGAGGGTGTACAGTGCATGACTGGGAGGGAGGGGCTTCACGATGCCGCCTTCTCCTGTTCAATGGCTGTAAAGGGGAAAAAAAAAAAAAAAAAAAAAAAAAAAAAGACCAAAAATCAGATCACAGCAACCTCATTTGTTCTGAGAAAACATAATGCAATCCAGCCAGAACTTACTCTCTTTTGTTGGCAGGGGATTCTTCTCCTGCGTCTCCGTCTTCTTCAGCTTGGACTTGTCAAAGCTGGTCACCTCTGAAATGTCGGGCTTGTCGCTCATGATTGCAATTAGTCTGCAGGGAGAAGATCACAGGTTGAAGGTAAACCAAGAGCAAGAGAAAAAAAGCAGTTGCCTGAAGACAATAAATGCACAAATCCAGTCAAGCATGTGCTCTGCTGCTTTCTCAGAGGAAGGGCGTTGCCTAAAAATCTCAGCAACGAAAAATCATCTGTTTGGTGTGCGCGCATGCGCAATAAGACTAATTTTCACTTGAATGTGCGTGGCTGCGGCCGAATTCTTTTGTTCGGCTCATTTGTCCAAGGAACCAGTGATGACGGGCCGCGGGAGGACGAGCGACCCCGGGCAGGAAAACGACGCCGAGCGCCATCCAAATACATTTACATAACAAAAAGAGAGTTCCCACGCAGGCCAGACAAGAAAAGGAGACGTGGTCCGACGGCACAAACCGTTCATGTAACAATAAAAAAAAAAGATTATAAACGTCTATGCAAGAGATGAAATGGCATTTTTTAAAGTGTCCACAGGGCAGCTAGGCAACATCCGCACAACCACTTGTCACGTACTTGTCCCTGCTGGGTGCAGTCCGAGGAAACCACCGCCCAGATTCACTTTCTCCTCAACTATGTCTCCTTTAACAATATTTAAGCTTCAATTCTGCCCCACCGAAAACGAACGGGGTTTCACGGGCACGAGGCGTAGCCGTTAACCGTTAAACGCAAAGCAGCGTCTAACGGTCCGAGCGCGTGCACCTCAACCGAGAACAACAACAAAGGGGATCGGTGTTAATGAGACAAAAGAGCTGCCGTTAATCGAAGAATAGTTGTTTTTTTTTTTTAATTCTAAAACACAAAATTAAAGAGGGGGAAAAAAGAGGGGGAAAAACTGCCTCAATGTAATTTAAAAAAAAAAAATCCGTTTAGTCCCGTTTCGTTTTTCACTACAGTCCTCCATGACATCTCCATGACAACATTAATCCCGTAGTTAAACTGTGTCGAGCCACAAATGGCTGAAATAGTTTGGTGGGGAAAACGCTTACCGAGGAGTGAGTAGATGGCTGGAAGGTCTCCGGTCAGTGCGATGCAGCAGTACTGGCGCGTCTTTGCGCAAGCATCTGATATAGTCAGAAATATGCTAATGACGTCTGACATCACCGGCTCCCTTCCTCCGTGTCCCCCTAGTGGCGAAACCGGAAAACTGCAACTTCACACCGAAACCAAAAACTAAAACCAGAAGTTCAATAGTTTTATCTCCCAGAGGGACGGGATGAATCTATGTTGTTTTTCTTTTAAACTGTAGTTCTAAATGGTTCATATTTTGTGAAATCACACTTATACATTCTTTTTAACTACTCATATAGATGTTTTTGTGACAGACACAACGGCATAAACACCGTAAACTAAAATGTACTTTTTCTCATTGTATTTGTATATAGTTCCCCCTGGTGGCCAACAAAAGAATTGCTTAAAAACAATTTTTTTTTAGAGTCTTTGTTGTCTCTATTTTTATGTCTTCAAAGACAGATATTTAATTAGCTTTTGGTCTTTCTCTCAAACTACCAAGATAAAATTAATCCTTCCACTTGTATGCATCAAATATTTGATAGGTGCTGCATTTGAGGGCGGTTTTGTGAAAGGCTGAACCAAAGCCATCGTTTGGGGCTTTTTTCTTGGAAACAATTGTTGCTCTCCAAAAATGTACTCACCTGTCATCTGGGACCAGTCAGGTAGGCAGGTTGTTTGGAATCAGAGCCAATCTGACACAGGTGTATTCAATCATGCTTCATTTAGAGATCTGCTAAACTTTGACCAAAAAAAAGGCAAATTCCTCCAAAGAGATTGTTTGTTTTTTTTTATTTCATAAGTAAATCAATCAAAAAAAGGCTTGACTAAGAGGTGCCCTTCATTTTCGAGGGTTCTTGAAGGTCAAGTGGACAAAACCTTTCTAAAATTATTAATCCAAACAAGCAAGAAGAGCACGAATCCTCCTTGCACTGATGCTCACTTCAGCCTAAATCTGAATAAAATAAGCCAAGAATAAGACCAAATATTTCATTCAAAGTTGGAGTGATTTTGTTAAATATCTGCTTAAAGAAGGAGGGAAAGGAAACTCAAATATTCTCTTATCTGATTTTCAAGAGTAAGCAGATTCCTTCTTGAACCAGAACACAATCAGTCAATAAACTGAAGGGAGAAAACAGAGAACAGCTGTACAGTAGTCTAACTGGATATTCAGAAGATGATGCAACAACCATGTAAAGAAAGTCACAAATGTAAGCATTTTCAGCAAAAAAAAGAAATCATTTCCTCATGTAAACAGTGCATCATGACGGCTGACTTTTAAAGGTAGGGTAAGCAATTTCTGGATGCTGTCACATCTGTTCATTTCTGAAAGAAAACCAAAAATATCTATCTTGAATACTTTTCATATCTAATACCCTGTGACTCCAAAGTTAGATGGATGCAACAAGCAGGGCTATGCCCACATTTGAATCAGCATTTTGAAAGCTGTAATCACATATAACAAGAACCTCATGGTGACATAAGGTGATATAAATTAACTGCTATTAATTTGTTCAGGTAAATATTTTTAGATTTACTCCTTGGTCCTGTTTAAAAGGTGAAGCTGCTCTCCACCCAGCCTGGAGGACATCGCCAGCTCTCACCATCACAGACCTGGCAACATTACCATGGACCCCTCCCATCCCGGTCACCACCTTTGACCTTTGCCCTCTGGCTGATGCTACGGGTCACACAAAACCCAAACCAACAGACTCAGGGATAGCTTCCTTCCCAGAGATATTAAATAAAACTATATAGCACTTTTTGTACAATAAAAACAAATCCAGCCCCCCCGAACCCCAAAACTGACCCTCATCACCATCAATGATATCATACAAAGATTAAAATAAATATCAAACATTGTTGGGCACAGAAGAACCACTTTAAGCTGCTACAAATGTGCAATAATCTGCATCACCTATGTGCAATATTTCATGCACAACTTACCTTAGTAGCTGGATATTTACTTTCTGTAGCTTATATATTTTCAAGTTTTTATTTTATTTATTTTTCTAAATGCATCAAAGGAGCAGCACTCCTGATTTTGTTGTATTGAATAACACAGTGACAATAAAGTCTATTCATTCATTCATAATTAGCAAATAAGTAAACATACACAGAAAAATATACAACTAGTTTTGGTTTATTTTGCAATTTTTCTTGCTTTTGTGGAAAACTATGCAGGTCTAAATAAGAGGTATGAGAGTCAAATCCAGACACTGGATTGGAGATGTTCTTCAAATGTCAAATAAGTCTGAAGGATCCAACAGGAAGATCGATGTGGAAAGCGGCAGGAACGCCGCTGGGAGCGTTTCCGGAGATGGAAAGTCCGATTCTCTTGACCTTCGCTGCAGAGCTTCCTCACGCTGCAAAAGACCAAAAACTGAGCCAACCAGCAAGTTTCATACTTTATTATCAAAGACACATTTTTTCATGTGTTCCTTATTTAAAAAAAAAAAAAAAAAAAATCTAATCAATTTTTTTCCATTCATCATTTTAAGCCATTTTAACACCATGTTACAACAAATCATGGCTGGAATCTTCATACCAAAAAAACAAAACATTTAAAAAAAAAAAAAGCTTTGGCCTAAAATCACTTTTCATGACCTTTACAGAGCGCGGGCGAAGCACCCACTGCACCTCGTATTAGTTTTTAAAAAATGTTAGCAGAATTTCTGAGTCATAACTAATAACTGGGCTGGTGTGAAAATGTGCAACAGGAACTTCCTCTAAGAAATGACGGTGCAGAGGATGAATCAACACAATTATTCCTGAATAAATGTACTTTTTCAGAAATTGCCATTACATTAACACAATTATAAAATGAAATAAGTATCAACTATTTTAATCATGCCAGACTGTTAGTGAGTTTAAGGCTTCATTATAATACTTTCAGGTGTTAAAACACTTGGGGGGGGGGTTCAAGCTAAAACTGAAAATGTAGTAATGGGGGGAAAAAAAAAAAAAATGTAGTCATAAATACAAACTTTGTCATCCTTAGAAGGATGAAACTGTCACTGATGAGATGTGGAGGCGACTTTTACTCTGAAAAGTCAGGTGTGGCAGGCTAAAAGCCATCAGGTGTTTTATTGAGCCTTTCTGGTTAAAAGTGCCAGCTGAGAGGTCTGATAGGAGGGGTAGGGGGGTGTGAATGGGGGGGCTCGTCTTCACAGAGGTACGTGGCTGAAGAGGTACGAGACCGATTCCCCGTTGTGGGTTCTCCTGATCGCCTCCGCCAGGATCATGGAGATGTCGATGACCTGGAGGAAACAACGAGACACGCGTGAGCTGCAGAAAAGCTCGCTCTCCATTTTGACTTTGCTCGTTTCCTTCTGCTCAGTGGACATCTGCTTGGACATCGTCTCTGCTGGACAGAAGCTGCTGTGAAGCTGCCATTTCTCCTGATCTGACCGGCTTCTCTGGACCAGCTGTGGCAGCAAAACCGGGGCCTTTAAAGGCAGGGTAAGCAATTTCTGGATGTTTTCACATTTATTCATTTTTGAAATAAAACACCAACAAAAACAAGAGAAGAAGTTCTTCCCCTTCTCTCACTGAGGAAACATCACAATCTCCATCTCATGAGCTCCCGTTTATGGACTGTAGATGAAAATCTTTTCTTTCCAAAGGAACATCAAGATGGGCAGCTAATAGATGGTGAAATAGCGAGGAACTATTCGTTAAATGTTAAAAAAAAAAAAAAAATCACTCACCCTACCTTTAATAGCTCACAGTTCTTTAAATTACTATTTGAGCCCTGTAAACCACATTATCTAAGTTGTGCCTTCTGTTAGGAGCTACTTTTCTACTGTGTTGAGAATCTTTGTGAGTTCGTAGAAAATGATTGCAAGAAAGAGGAAGATGTTAGAGGAAATGAGTTGCTGAGTCAGGAGATTTATGTACAAATACACACACACTAGACGGGTTTTCTGTGAAGCTGCAAGATCCAGTTCTCAGCTGTCAGTCAGGTTCGGATGGTTGTGATTTTTCAGAGACGAGGTGGAACAGAAGATGCAATAAAAAATATTGATATAGTCATTTGTCTATTCTGCCTTTTATTTCCTGCAGACGTTATAAACGAGAGAAGCACCGGTTTCCTCCTTTTCCTTGCGTACATGAGCCCCGACTGTAACGCTGTTATTTGTACAACTGACAATGAGATGGTATTTCAGACGTGTCCAGCTTATTGCAAAAGTCCACCTAATGGGTTGCCATGGCAACAAGAAAGTTGTTTACAAGACAGGTTGGTGATTTTACTTTCTAAAGCCTGGAACAAGACGCCACATCCACGGGAAACGTCAAAGAGAGAAAAACAGATGAAGAAGAAAGTGTTTCAGAGGTTTCTTCTCTCAGCGAATCAGCACCTTCCTACATGGATTTGGAAAGTACAGATCCAAGGACTTCGGACCGACCAGCACGAGCGGAAGAGGAGGGTTTGGAGTCCTTGAAAGCAGTCTGTGATGTCTTGTGAAGGAACGATGATAGAAGAAGAGCTGGCTGTGACCCTGGACAGAGACAGTCCACCTCTGGACAAAGGTAACATCAAGCTTGTTTTTTTTTTTGGCTGAATAAAGTTGGAAGACATTACCAAAGCGATTTTAAAGCTGTGATTGATGAAGGACGGTTCTGATCTCCTGCCGTCTCAGGGATCAGATGCCACTTACACTTCCACGTGCTGAAATTCCTTCAAAATAAACTTATTTCCTTTTGGTGCAGACATATAAGTTATAAATATATAATTAAAGGCAGAAGGAGCAGGTACCTGTATCTTTGGGCACGCCTTCATCTTCTCCTCCTGTGGGATGGTGTTGGTCACCACCACCGCCTCAAACGGGGCGTTGTTGATGCGAGAGATGGCGGGACCTGAGAAGATGCCGTGCGTGAGGATGGCGTAGACCTTAACAGCTCCAGCATCGATTAACCTGCACGCCGGGTCAAACAAACGCAGCTTTATAAGACGGGAAAGGGCGGAGTTTAAGGAGAAGTTAAAAGATCTAGAAGAGGGACACCAACTTGTCGGCGGCGTGGCAGATGGTGCCGCACGTGTCCGCCATGTCGTCCACCAGGATGGCCACGCGGTCCTTGACGTCGCCCACCAGCACCATGCGGTCCACTTCGTTGGCCTTCTTCCTCTCTTTGTGGATGAGGGCGAAGTCTACGTTCAGGCGGTCGGCGATGGAGGTCACACTGGACAGCACAGAGGAAGCGCTGATCTTTGGAGCGCGAGCTCGATGTGTTGACTTGCTCAGATAAACCCGAGTGGGAACGTGAACCGGGACCACAAACGCTCGATACCGCGTCTCTGTCCAGATATCAGGCGCAGACGCGTGGCGCTCTTTAAACCCTTTTATCTAATCAGTGCGACTCACCGTTTTGCTCCACCAGCATCTGGAGACACGATGATGCAATTCTTCCACTCAAGAATATTCTCTTTGATCCACTGTAAAACCGCTGGCTCAGCATACAAGTTGTCCACGGCGATGTCGAAAAATCCCTTCAAAAAAAACAAACAAACAAGCAAAAAAGACATAAGTTTGGTAACTATGATACTAGGGGCGTGGCATCTCTTTAGGCGTTAAATGAGATAAGTTTCCTTGTGAGTGGCGTGGAGCGAGTGTGGCGGTAGCTCCGCCCACCTGGATCTGTGACGCGTGGAGGTCCATGGTGATGATGTGGTCTGCTCCAGCCACAGACAGCATGTTCGCCACCAGCTTCGCCGAAATCGGCGCTCGACTCTGGAACGAGCAAAACGCAGCAGGACGAGGTGAAAACGCCGCTCTGACTGAGAACTTTATTTCTTTTTTTATGTTGAAACACTCGAGATCCACACGCCAGCGGTGACTTTCATCTCATCTGTTAATCAACGTCAGCGTTTCCTGATTCTTCTGCAGCCGACTCGGAGAAAAGTTCCCGTTTGTACTTGAAGCTTCCTCCTGCTGTAAAAACGTCATGTCAGCACATTTTATTACGATTTAACTGGAAAAAAGCGCTACTTCACAGGCCGTTTGGGCTCATGTGTTCAAATATTGCGTCACTTTCTATATTTAAACTAAAACTAGTTTTTCACAGTTTTCCAACAGCATGTGCTTAAAAAATAGCTGGAAGATACCAAAATCATAAACCTTCAGAGTGCTTTTATTTTTATTTCTCAAACTGATGACTGGATCCACAATTCACATTCCCACTGGCACCAGAACTGATCCGGCCCGACTTCTGCTCATTTTTCTTGTCATGTTGAAGAGAATCCATCTTTTGTTGACATTTCATAAGAACTGCATGAATTTTTGACGAAAGGGGGGGTGTCCATTTTGCACGTTTGGCAAGAAACTTTTAAATGCTTCTCAGAGGGCAATCTTTATCTGTGGATCAAGTGTTTGCAGATCTGCAACCCTGACATGTTACGCCAACGAGGGAAACTCTGACGATGATGCAAAGGGACCAAACATCAAAGGAACCCACTTCCACGTAGCTTGTTGGAAAAGCGTGTTCATGTATAACTTATTTTAAAAACGACAGCCTTGTTTTAGTCTCCGACAGACCTGATTTGCTGCTTTAGTTGCATTAACAGTTAATGATTTACAAAAAGCAGCTTCTGATGCCGCCGGGTTCAGAGCATTTCTGGTTTTGACCTCATTCATGCACGACTGTGGACCAGTTAACGTGTCAACCTGCGGCGCTGGAGGGAAATAACTTTCTAATCTCAGCTGAAGGTGAATCTTTTCTGAAGACATGAAGCGAGTGATTTCGGGCGCTGACCTTGTCCTTTTTGTCCTGGCGAGCGTAGGGGAAGCAGGGAATCACGGCGGTGACCCGGGACGAGGAGGCGATCTTGCATGCATTTATCATAATTAGCAGCTCCATAAGGTTATCATTAATTTCTCCGCAGCCGCTCTGGACGATGTACACGTCCTCGCCGCGCACGCTTTCACCGATTTCCACACTTAAAAAGAGAAAACACAGAAAAGCACATATTCGTGACAGGAACACATCAAGTGCACAGTTAGATCTCTAAGTTTCATTAAAAGACGACTCATTGGATCAGTATTGACAGAAAAGCTGTGTGCCCCCATGTGGCCAAAAGTGGTACTGCTACAGAGAATGTCCCATTAAAATATCACTATAAAACCCTTTTATTTGCACATTGGTAGGTTTGATTACAACTCAAATACTAATATGGTGCATCTCATGTACCGCAGGTGACATTTTGTTTCATTTCTCCCTAATCTGCGGCGTCAGCATGGCAGAACATGTCGGGGCAACTCGTTGCCTTCAGCTACAACAACGGTTAACTCCATAACTCTAAAAGCCTACGCCTGACACCACCTACGCTTTCAAGTTGATCAATTAATCAATCCTAAATGTACATGTGACACAGAAGGGGGGAGGAGCTCCTACATTTGAAGGGTGCCTCAAACTTGATCTCCAGGATCAACGTTGGTCCATTTTGAAACATTTTTGTACGAAACACGGCTGTTTTCTTGTTGTGGGAATCTTTCCAAATTACCTGCGTCTAACCTACAAGATTATTTAAAATGAGTGCAACAGCAGCAGCCCTGTGTTGAAATTCAAGCCAACCAGTTCGATTACCCAACAGGCCTCTGGGGCAAAGACCCAGGAGTCCAAGAGTTCTGGTGCCTCAGGCTCGCTGATCAGTTGAACACAGAGCTGTCAATATGACCTTTACGCTGGTAACCTCTTTTTAAATTTTTTTTCTTTAAATTACTGCATCTGACATTTTCACACAGATTGTTGAATTACTGAAAATACACATGACACATGAAAGAAACCCTCAAGATGGGTTTGAACAGTCGAACTGATATGCACATGTTGCAGTGATGATTTAGAGAAGCAGGCTAACCATAACCGAGGTGCAACATCTGGTTTTCTGAGCTGTCGCCAGTGGAGGAAAAAGAAAAAAAAAGTCACTGTTAATCAGATAACTGTAAATGAGACCAGTCACATGCAACCTTGTGTGACTTCATGTGATCGAGTCGCGAGTCCTGCAGCCGCCGTGGGTGCATTCAGGGGTTAAAATGGAGGATAAAATAAAAACGACGGCATTTTCCACACACGAGGCATGAGCCAAACTGGCTGAGGTCTTTAAAGATCTCGAGATCTGTGGATCTGATCATACCTGGTGAGAATCCACTGGTTCAAGGCAGAATCTCCTACAAGTATTTGAACTTCATGGCTGGATGCTTCAAAGATATTCATAAAAACATCATCTTTTTAGATAGATTTATACATACAGTATACATCCAGTAAATGATGAGACAATATTGTTCACAGTGACATAATTCATGCCGTGATAAAATTACACTCGTAGAGCTGTCAATCCATCCGTTTCTTCATTCTGTCCCGCCTGAAGCAACATGGTGATGTCAAACCGCCAAGATGACGACGATGATTCATGTTTAAAGGGTCGGATGAGCAGCAGAAAAATGTCTTTAAGAGAAAAATGTCATAAATGGAAATAGAAAGAGCTTTTTAAACCACACACTGCAACACTGAAGCTGCTTGAGCGCATACAAAAAGAAGTGTAAATGGAGCAATAACAATGCCTCCTTTCCACTTGTGCGGTCATGTGACACGTCCATTCATCAGTGTGTCTCTCGTCTCCGACAACATTTGTAGCACCATTTGGCTTGTCCAACGAAAGATTTGAACTTGTAAGATGAATTTTGGAGAATGTCAACACAGAACAAACAAGCATGCATATACATCAGTAATAACAGCATCGTTATCATTAGTGTTGAGTCAAACCATTAACAACAATAAAAAACTGTATGTCCAGGGGGCACGATCCAGATAGATTTCATAGAAATTGACAGAAGTTAAAAAAAAAAGAAAAGAAAGTCATTTGGCAGCTGCCAATCAAAGACGGCGAGCACATCTAGGGCACGAGCGTGGCGTTTTATCTGCGGCTGCTCTTTCTAGATTAAGTTTTTCACCGTTCATCTGGTGTGTTGCATTTGTGCATCATAGTTTGTTCAATTAAAATTAATCTGTCCCGTACTGCGTCTTAGGAAGACATTTTGGACATCATGAAGTGGACCGTTACATAAACGACCAGAAACGATCCGGTGTGATGTTCAACTTGTGAAACAGATTATTTTGGTGGTTTTGAAGTAAAAATGTTCTGATGACCACTAAAAAGTTCTGGACACCCCGTCCCAGAACCGAGGGTTCAGCGTTGGTGCGGCCTCAGATGTTCACCGTCAAGCCACCAGGACGTGTCCGAAACACTCGCCGACGCGAGACCACCAGGTCCTCTCGACCTCAGTCATGTGATCACTGAACAGGGGTTTACAGATGTTCGGACATAACTTTGAAAAAACTGAAAGACTGCAGCTGTAAAACAAATATTTCATCGTTTTCATAAATTTAGAAATTTTCTTGTCACAACTGAAGCTCCCTCTTCGGTGCTTTTTAAAACTCAGAGGACCACTGAAAGTAACAAGCTGGATGTTCCACACGGTATCCATGGTTTCCAAAAAAGAATTTCACATTTTGATTCATCTGATCCCAGAACAGTTTTCCATTTTGTCTCAGCCTGATTGAAATGATCTTTGACTCAGGGAGACGGTGGTGTTTATGGCTTCTTCTCTGCATTATACAGCTGTAAGCTGCGTTCACAGACAGCGACGTTTTCCTGAGTCCGTGGAATGACCTCCCACAGACAATGATGACGGACCTTCAGGCTCGTCCCCTGAAGACCAAGGTTCCTCTTGACTCTCTAATACGCTCTGTGTTTCTGGATCTTACAAGTCTGAGGACCAGTTTCCTGAAACTGTTCCTGTTTTTGGACCCAGTTTGTCCCAGACTGAGGAACCTCTGACCATCTTCACATCTGAGGGGTTCTGCCCCTCTGAACCGGACCTTTCATACCGAGTCATGTCCCTCACCTGTTGCCAGTTACCTTCATTAGTTGTTAAATATCCTCCAGCTGTTTCGGACTTGTACCAAAGTATTTCTTCTGTTTTCCGTTGCCCCACTTCCAACTTTTTTGAGATAAAGTTACAGCCATCAAACTCAAAGTGAGATATTTTACATAAAATGGCAAAATGTTTCAGTTTCAATATCTGTGTTGTTTACGTTCTATCAGGAATAAAATGTGTCTCATTGCATTTTGTTTTTATTTACATGTCTAAACTTTTGTGGAATTGGGCTTGTACTAATTTTCATTTAATAAACTGGTTTGTTAGTGGATGGCATTACATTTGAATTAAAAACACATTTATGACTGTTGTGTCTGATTTTTGCTAATAAATAGCCAAATAAATGACACAAAGTTGCTTTAATGTAACAAGAATTCAACCGTGACTGTTTTTAAGAAACAGAGTTTTAAAAAAATAATTTTTTAACTTAGAATTATGTGATTCTGCTGTAAAACTTCAGATAGTAAACGCCTACTTTTGTGTATTTCAGATTACTTTAAAGTACATTTTAGGGATTTGGACAGCTGATGACACAAAACAGTGAGACTGAAGGCTCTGCTACCATTTTTTTTACATTATTATTCATAATTAACCACATTTCTTGAAATCACCTCAAACATGCAGTGAAAGTTTCTCCAGATATGTCAATATGTACATTTATGCCACATTTATATTAATTTCAGAATGCATGTAACTTCATTTGAATGAGTTCACTTCGCTGCAGTACTCAAGCTTCCACAAACAAGCAGCGCTGTCAATAAAATCTTTACTTGGAAATTTTATCTATGCAAAACAAACAAAGTGATCTCGAGGTAGAAATTGTTCTCAGGAATTTACACCCCCCCCCCGGTTTTAGTCCTTGACCCCTGTGAGTCACCTGGTAAAACCAGTTGCACAGCTGTGAGAAGAGCTGCGAACACCTCGCTGCTACTGTGAGAAGGTGAGAAAATAATCTTTATTTTGCTATTTGTGTTGCACAAACACATGCGGGGCTGGAGAATCAACTCAAGTTGTGAGTACAAACATTCCCAATGTGCACGAAGCACATTAATCCAGTGGACAGGTCGTATTACTGCACAATTAATAACATGCACTTGTGTGGAACAGTTGTACAGCTATTGGCTTATATTAACTGTCCAGTGGAAAAACACTTGTATCACGAGTTTGTGGTTGGGCCATAATGAGGCCGAAAAGGTCATCATGGTGATGGGTTCAAACCAGCAACGTGACCTGGACTGTGCTCAAAACCAAGCAGTAAAAGTAATAAAAGTCCTCTGCAGAGGTAAGTAAAGGGAGGACACTAGCAGACATGGATTCCACTTATAATCAGTGAGGCTCCTCTGGAAATGATCACTAATCATCGGCATGTGATTTAACCACCGAAAAATCAAGGTCACAGACCTCCTGAAAAGACCCACTCCAGAAGTGGTTTCACTTATATAAACTGGAAACTTACGGACAAACAAACTGGAGATGCCACAAGAAAGACTAAACTTATTTATAACTGTCTGATGTACTTGGCATAATTTTTACACTATATTAGACACACCTAATGAAGAGATGAGTGTATCTATACACACACACACACACGCTCAACATTTTACTAAGTATGCCAAGTGTACCTAATGAAGTGGTTGGTGAATGTATAGTTAACACTGCTGACAATACCTTTAACCACACTAATGCACAAAAATGGTTACCAGAGCTTTGCATGTTGATATAAATCGATGGCAAATAATAGTAAACTAAGCATAATTCCTTATCAGCAATGCTCTAACAGTGAAAGCATCAGGGAGTGACCAAAACGAAATTAAACCCACTTCAAACAACATCAAAGCTCACTAGCCCACTTTAGAAAGTAAACAGGTTTTATTACTTCATAATAGTTAATAAAACACGTAATTTGAACAGTGGCTTTACGTCAAAAAACCCAAACGGGTAACTGAGCGCTTCAGTGTAACGTCAAATTTTGTCACCCTGAACAATTCGTTCCCGACTACAAGTTCCTACTCCCTAGCTTAGCCTCACGGTGTTACGTCAACATTTGTGCCCCTTGAAAATCCGTTCCCAGTGACAAGTTACTGCTTTCTAACCGACAGTGAACATTTATAGTTGCCTCATAAATTACACAGCTTTTTCACCTGATACGCACTTTAATTCTGTGTGTTTGTAGAGATGGGGAAGGCTTAGATGTGTTGTTTACTCTGTGGGTACAAAATGTGCCTCCAAACCGCTAGCGGAGTTGTTAGCGAATGGACAAAAAAATGAATTTACATGAATAATTTAGGTCATTTTAATAGCTCACGAAGCAAAGATACTCTCAATAAGCGTTGAAGATTACGAAGGCCCTTGTCCGATAAAGGATACAGCAACATTAGCCTGCTAGCCTGGTGTGTTTACATGTGGCTAGCGGATCACGTGCAGCGCTGCAAAGTAAACTACAGTTAGCTCGACGCTAACCCTCCTTTAAACTCAAGATGTGCAGAAGGGAAGGCTTAACAGACATATCATGATAGCATCTAACATAAAAAAAACAAACCAACCCACTCACCATGTCTCTTGGTTGCTAAACTTCTTGGTTATCACCTTCCCCAGATCCAGTCCCAGCCGATCGGCTACTTTCTGGGACAGGTCGTGGTGGGAGCTCCCGCTAAAAAGCACGATGTTAGGCATGTCCGAAAAGTGAACTAAAAACGGTGCAATCTGCCTGGGAAAAGGAGATGAGAAAGAATCCACACGACACGATGGGTGTCCCCACTCGAGGGTGATGCAGATGGGGGAAAACTGGCGGCTAATGTTGCAGCTTTGGCATGGCAATGCTGCTGCGTTGAGGAGCGTCGGAGAGAGGAACTATGAGCTCGCTGCTGGCGTGCTGGAGGGAAGAGCCTGCTCCTTATTGGACGGTGACCCGTGTCATTGTTTACTAAACACACAAACAGACTCATTAATGCGTTTAAATGCACATATACCAATGCATGTTTTTCATTTGCTTCGGATAAATCCTTTATTACCTTGTCATATTGTTCTCATATAAATCTTCTTTTGTGGTGTTGTTTGATACAAGTATTACTGCATTTCTAAAAAATGTTTAGATGTTATCTAAAGCAAAATAAGTATATATATATATATTTTATATATTTGAAACGTTCTGGAAGATTTTACATTTATCAGTTTGGTTGGTGTCAGGTGATGGTGCCACGATTGGGTATAAAAGAAATACCCAGAAAGCTTATAAAGTTCATACTTTGTTAATTTTTTATTTTACTACAAGTGACATGACTTCCGCGACTCAAGAAACAACCAAAGTGAACAGATGGCGACGCTGTAAGCTGGAGCGCTCCTTGCGTTATTGGAATTCGGATTGTTATTACACCTGATATCCACCAGGGGGCGCAGATGAACCAATTAATATCAATCAAAATGTTTTTTGGTTTTTTTTCTTTTTTTGGGTTACTTCTAAGTTGTAGAAAACAAAAACGGTAGTGCTAACAGACCGCTGAGCAAAATTATTATTTAACAAAACTTAAAACATATTATCCTCAATTCCTAAATCAGCAAAATTAGAAGAGAAGTGGGTGGTCCAGAAATTAATGTATCAAATATGACAAATGTAAATTTATGGGGTTAAAGGTCACAGTGCAATTGTGCGCTTAGACTTTATTTTTAGTCTGTTGAAATTCTAGATTTAGTTACACCTTTTTGATACAGAAATAGTACAAATAAGGTTCAAAGTAGTGAACTACATAGTTGCAATAGCTTTAAAATGTAGTGATAGTTACAGTAATGCAACTGTAGTGTTCATGTATTTTTATGTCATTTTTATGTGAACCATTTTCATCTTTGTTCTAATTCCTTATTAGTAATAATTCCTTTATGAAAAAGCATGAATTGTGATGTCATGAGTTCCTATGAGGTTTTTATTGTCTTGTGACTGTTTGGTAAATATTATTTGAATCAGCATTTTCAGGGTTGTCTTTTGACTAGACTTTAAATTTTGGAGCTCATGACAGCAACCGAGTCACTTGACAGCAGCAGCGTGGACTTTAGTTGAATCCTGCAACTTGGTAATTAGATTTTTGATTCAGATTTAAGTCATCTGTGACCTTCCTGTGTCTTCGTCTTCGCTGGTGACATCATCGCTGTCGTGTGCCTGGCGGCCTAAGATTTTCAGATCCAGTGAAGCTCAAATACTAAAGGACCTAGCAGACTTATTTTTACAATCCAATAAATAAAATGAGTATCCTGACAGTCAGGCATTCACTACATCCAGCTCTATTGATTATTGGGACTGTCTTGTGCTTCTGTGGACTTTGAGGGGACATCTTATGTCATTAGTGAGGTGATAAAAGCAGAGACATGCTAAAATCTTCATCTGGCCTTTGCAGCATCAGCTCTTTACGTCGAGGCTAAACGTCCCGAGGTCCTCACGTCTCTTGTGAGTTTCTCTCATGTACGGACCAGACTGCTCGATATTCATGTGAACAAATAATCGTGTCTCAATCCTGACCTCCTCCAACCCTCATCCAAGAACAAAACACAACGAGACAAGCAGAGAGGTTTGTATTTTTCAGAAATATATTCTATAGATGTCAGAGATGAAATGTCCAAAGCGTAGGTCCCAAAGAAAGATAACATTTTTCATCAATAGAGACAAACAACAAACAAAAAATAGCTTCTTTTTTAAAATCCATTTACATGTAAACCAAGAATTGCTCTTGAGCCACAGTGGTTATATCTATATATAGAACTGGCCGAGATGAGTGTGACCATCAAAAGACGATGCCCCTTTTTTTTTTAATTTATTTTTTTTCCAAACCTGTTCTCAAACAATATCCGTTCTTTCTGATCCGTTTGTAGCTGACAATTTTTTTTTTTTTTTTTTTTTGAAAGAGGAACATTCTTTGGGAGAGTTTTTTTTTTTCTTTTTAAATGTGTGTAGAAGAGGTTTGGCAGAGCTCGTCTCTCTCAAACACAGTCCATACATGTTAAGTGCTGAATCGTGTTAAAATTGGATATCCAAAATATCAAATGCTTCTCAGAGGAGTCATTTGGACAAAGTCTTTTTAATTGTTTTTGTCCAGTAAAGGGGAAGGAAACCCTCCCCGCCTGGTGCTCTGGTGGGAGGTTTTGTTTCGAAGTCCTCCAGTGTTCTTCTTCTATTGTGCAAATACATTTTTTATTTTTTACTTTTTGTTACATAGACAAGCAGGCATGCTGACTCACAAACCATGCAAAGAGTTAAAGTTGGCGCTAGCAGACAGCAAAAAAAGTATTAAAGTTTCTACAAAATAACCTCAAATTCACTTTGAGCCAAATTAAACGAGTGACAAGTGGAATGTTTGTTAGATGTGAAAAATAAACTCATCCTCAAGTTTTACAAGGTTATAAATGGATATCAACTTAAAAATGAACATGATAGTCGTCTTTGGGGGGGTTGAGGGTGAGTTAGAAACATCTATGAGATCTGCAGGAAAAACGAAGGAGACACCATCGGATTATCCTTCCTCAAAATCCGTTTCCATAGACACAGGATTACGTAGACGCCGCATTGCCTCTCGGAGTCGGCCATATTGGATCTGCAAGAGTTTGTGGTGTCCAACACGACAAACTGATTTGGCCACCAGGTCTCAGGGAATAACAAAGATCCCAACAGGGTTGCATACCTATATAATGTATTTCTGTTGGTGTGATTTCATTGCAAGACTTAAGATTCAGTTACAGCTGAAGTGTCTCGTAATTAACACATTTTTGTACCTTGATTTTATTTTATTTTTACATAATTAGCTGAATCTAAAATTAATCTATCTCAAATACATGATTCAATCAAATCACACTTCTCGAGTTTAATTGTATTTGTATAAACACAGTTGCCAGGTCCAATATGGCGACCTCGTAACGTCGACCGAGAGGGACGCTGCGTCTTTGTATTACTATGCCCATGTCCACCTTCTCCTCCTTTTTCCGCCACATTAAAACAGAAAAAAAAGGGGAAAAAAAGAAAAATTCAGCCAGCTACATAAAACGGCTTCGGAAAAAAAACCCCTCTTAACCTCTTTGCGGATGACGTCACAGTTGAAAGGTAAGTGCATGTCACCCATTCAGGAGGAGAACATCTCGATCAGGCAACGAAGCGATCAAACGTGTCAAAAAGTCGGTTGCAGTGCCATGTAATGATTCACTTGAGGGCAACTTGAGAACAGTGCAGTCGATGACGAGTTAAATACGCTGCTCTTCTTTTTAAGTTCATGGAGTAATAACATACACCATACTGTTTTTTTTTTTTGTTTTGTTTTTTGCTCACAATATCATAGCTGTCATTAGAGTACATTTATAAATTTTCCATATACAAATCTCCTATAAACAAGTACATGTTATAAATACATAGTCGATGAAAATGCAGAAAGGCCGAGGGAGCCGTAGAAAGAAAGAAAGAAAGTGTAGCTCCTTGTTTTTGATAAATACAAGAAAGAAAGGTCTTGAACAAGAAGTGACAACAGCACTAAATATGTGAATGGCAGCCCTATATCTATCCAGAAAACGGATAAAAACACAGAACAAAATCTATGGATGAAAAAAAAGTTAGAAAAATAATCTTATGCAATGAAAAAAAAAAAAAGGACACATTTGCCAAACACGTTTGTGATAAACCGACAGCTCGACGTGGAAATCAAACGTGTGGATACAAACCAACAATACTCGACTGCTGCCTGTCAAAAGATATTCAATTAAATGTACATGACTAATGTTCAGCTCACATTAAGGTAGTTGCCAACCGGCAAAGCATGGGAGCTTCATCAGCACATGTAAAGAAATGCTCACCTGATATGAGACGGATTCAATTAGTAAACATCAACCTGGCTATTGGGAGCCTCGTCTTAAAGGGCCAATACGCCAAATGTTCATCAAGTCGCCAGCTGAGTGGAGTGAAACCGTAAATGCAAAAAAATAATCATGCTTTGGCTTTTCTTGCTTGGCTTTCTCTTTTGGAAAACATTCAAAGAAGATCTGGCGGTAAAGTCTGGTCTCTGCTCAAATGCATGCTCTAACGTGTAGTACGAAGCAACGAGTTCGCTTAAAGGGAGGCTACATTAAAGGCTAAACCTTATTGAGAGCTGGAAAATCTAATTCCTTGTTTGAATTCTCCATGTTTGCACCTTTTTCTACTGAAGCTGGCAACTACCTTTACAAAGCGTTTTCTTTCCTCTCATTTTTTCTAACTTTTTTCTTCTTTTTTTTTACAGAAAAATAGATCCATCCAAAAGTAAAGTAACTCTTCGAGAAAAGCTGTGAGAGACATAAATGTTGTCTTCGTCACGTTCCAAGTAAACATGCTGAAAGATTGTTTGCTTTTCATCGCCCTCGCGCGGTCCGGCTCCTTCCCCCGCAAGAAAAAAAATCTTTAAACTTTAAGGCAATCTCTTCCTGAACAATCTTGAAATTCAAGCGGACCCTCACCAAGGCACTCCTCTCACTCGTCAACCTTCAACGACAGGCTGCTCCAGCGAGGCGACAGTCTCACCGGGACATTTGTGTGAAAGCCTTCTCAAATCAGCCAGAATCCACAGTGAGCACGGCTTGTACAATAGTATCTCAGTCGCCGCGACGCCCCTGTTTTAGTAGGGAACAAAGTTAAGAAAAGAGAAAAGGGAAACTCCCCCTGCGCTGATGTCCTTCAGCTGGGGACGTCGTCTGCTGTCCCTGGTGTCCAGACTGAACGTGGTCGGACGGCAGCCACGTAAAGCACCGCGTGTTTCTGCACAGGAGTGTTATCACACCTTTATGTGACGAGACCCGATCTCGCTCCAACTGCAAGTACGCTCGCCGTGATCGCTCGGTTAGCCGCTCTGGGCTAACGTTGGGGTGCGAAGACGGACAGAAAAAAATGAGTCTCCAGCGAGTGCTGTAGAAGCAGCACTGTTATTTATTTATTTTTTTTTATCCAGTTCTGTCCTCTGTCTTCTGATTGGCTCCCTACTCTGAAGCTGAGCCCACCCACTCTCCCTCGTTTTTTTGAGCCGAGGGGCCGCCAGTCAAGGTGACTGACGTAGCGAGTGGGGTTAGGGGGACTAAATGAAGGGATCAGTCGAGACTCTTCTCCGGAGAGGTCAAGGGTAACGCTGCCACGCCCTCATGTCTGCCTCTGTTACAGGGGCGCCTCCTCTTCCATGGGCTCCTCCTCCGGCCTGCAGGAAAAATAAAAACACAGATTAAATCTCATCTATGTCCTACAAACCAACAGTACACACTCAGGCAAAGTACAAGTCCTCAGAAACACTTCTGTCCTCTTCAACTTCCACACATTTTGATGAAAAAATAGATTCCCGAGGGAATTAAAGTTTAGGTTTAAGATTAAATTTCAGTTAACAAGCAATATTTTTACAATCAAAGGCCATTAGAAGCAGGAACTGTTGCAGGGTAAACTTTTTTCTCGCCCTTTTAGCCACCGTTTCCATTTATAATGATGGACCTGGTAGGATCCACTGACTTAAAAACAAAACACTATCACTTCATACCACTAGGTGGTGGTAGTGCAGTGCACCACTTTAACTGTTTGCTATACGCCAGTAAATAAAAGGAGGAAAAAAATCTGGACAGACAGGATAAGCACACACAGAGCTGAGATGGTTGCTGTGTTTGTTTGTTGCATGCACAAACAACGATGGTGGTGATGAATGAATAAAGAGATGGCTTGTACTCAGTTTTTTGTGACTTCTCTAATATTTCACGAGTCTACGTGTAATTCTGCCTCCGTTACCTTTGATCCATGGTGTTGGTGTTAGCCACGGACAGAGAGGCCATGGCGCTGACGGCCTCGGCCTCCTCAGAGTCTCCTCGGTTGGCCTCCAGCAGGGAGAGTCCCAACCTCGGTGAGTATCGATGCACAGAGCACCAGTATTTACCTGAGAGGGTGATGACAAGAAAAAAGAACAGAAACAGAGGACGACAATAAGAGTGTGGAAGATCGAAGGATGTCCATGTTGATCCCTCCCTTGGAATCGATTTCATTAAGTTTTGTTTTTAAAGCTTTGCAATGACCTCTGTCTTGTGTGTGTGTGTCTGTTGTGTGTTAGTGAAAGCGAACTCACTGTGAGTCTCTATAACTTTCTCCAAAGAGCGAACGGCGTTGGCGTTGGGCCTCTGCTCGAGGACGGACGTCGGTAGCGGGTCCAGCTGAGGGGGATGAAAACACAGACGGTAAAGGCAGGCTTGTAATAAGCTATAGTTATTAAACAGTCCACAAGGGGTCAGAAGAAAGGACATGAGGTAAATCCCAGCTGTTTCACATCGTAACCAAATAGAAAGCGATTGATCGATGCTGAATAAACGTCATATATAAATGCAGAGTTGGTGATGGATCTTTTGAGGGCAATTTACATCTTGCGTGTTGAAAAAGACATGTCCTCACCTCCTGGCCAAGCAGGGCGGCCACACAGGCCTCGGAGGCGTCGCAGATGGCGGTGAGGTCGTGTCCTCCCTCCAGCGCCAGGACCACCCGGCCTCCAGCGAGGGTCATCAACTGCCTGGTCAGATAGCCAAAACCTGAGAAGAGTACACAGGAACAAGGTGACTTTATGCAGATTCATCTGCGATGCACAGCAGCAGCTGATTTTAGCTTACAGTTCAGCAGGTCTTTGCACCCAAAACTGAAATTCAGCCTTTTCAAACATGTATGATTTATTGTGCAATTGTGTGGGCTGCAGCTGGACTGTGAGATAAGCAACGTTTCAGATAATCTCGTGCTCACATTTGGACGTCAGGGTGTAGCCACCTAAAGGTGGAGGATGACCCTCTACGGCGTCGAAGCCAGAAGAGACCAGCACGATGTCCGGAGCAAACTCATTGGCTATCGGCATCACCACAGACCTAACGAAGATAAGCGGAAATGTTATCAAATCTAACAGCCGGGTATTATCGCTTTGCAGCACCAGAAACAGTGATGAATAACTTGATGATCTGATACCTGAAGGCAGCCAGGTACTCTGCGTCTCCCATGGGTGGATCGAGGCCTCCAGTGAAGGCAACATTGACGTTAAACCCGACTCCAGGACCGCTGCCCACCTGCAGACAAAGCACCCGAGTAACTTACTGATGAAACAAAAGCTTAAAGTAACAATGAAAAGAAACAGATAAAGTGGCTTCCAACTGTGCTTTTCTCCTTTCAAGTAAAACTGGATATGTAGGATTCTTCTGAGCCTTTATTCTAGAAATACACTCGATAAAAAAGAAAAAGAAACCACGTCATTTGTGAATACAGCTGAGAATTTGTTCCTGTTACCAAATAAAATAAATCTGTTTTACTACATGAGTCACTTGAGTGCATCTTCATTCATGTACACAGTTACCTAAGGACTTTTAAAAACTGAAGTGCAGCAAAATGTGATGCTGAAATATATACTGATTATTGTAAATAATCATAAACTGATAATTATTGATGTTGAACAGATACTGGTAATTTATAACAAGTATATTTTAACTACAAGCTAATTCTATGAAAAAAGTTTTATTCTGTAAAAGTAAACTTTGTCATTAAAAGTAGGGCAAGTAATTTCTGAGTGACGTCACATCTATGGATGCAACAACGTTGTTGACAAAAATCGATAAAAATAGTCGACATTAAATTTAATTGTCGACAAAAAAGAAATTAAACAGAGGGAGGCATCTCCTTCTTTCCTATCTCTGCTGACAATTGCAAAAGCACGAAGCGTACAGCCGCTTTTGTCACGGGTTTTTCCATACAGAGTTAGACATCTTCCTCCCTTTCTATCTCTGGTGATACTTGCACATGCGCAATAGAGTAAGGGGCACAGATGGCAGCAACGCCACACATTTCTTGTCTTTTATTTTTAATTAGAACATAATTTAAATATTCAAATATTCATATCTGTGAATATTTGAACAAAATAAAAACTCAAAGCTCACTTTAGGTAGTCAGGAATAAGCAAAATGTCAACAAACATCAGGAAAAGCAAAATCTAAGGCTTTTAAATGTTTGTTAAAAAAAAAAAAAAAGGAAGATCACAAACTTTTAGTTTATTGTATAAATCTTTTACATGGTGGCAGAAGAAATCCAAACACACACCTCGTCAGGCGCTCCACTTCCTGGGAAGAAGTTGCCGTCGTCATAGCGATGAATAGATATGTAAAGGACACTAGGGTCATCGTAAAACGCTTGCTGGGTTCCGTTGCCGTGGTGAACGTCCTGAGGGTGAATGGTACACAGATTAGCGCTGCAGCCTTTGCAAAAACAGACTTTAAAGAGGAAAGTCCTTTTCAGTGAGGACACGGACCCAGTCCACGATGAGGATCTTGTTGACGTTGAGTCTCTGCTGGAGCAGCTTGGCAGCGATGGCCACCGAGTTGAAGTAGCAGAAGCCCCTGAAATAGCAGCAGACAGAAGGAGGGCTCCTGTTTGTTATGAAGCTCACATCACAGTAAATCTTAAACTTATCATGGGGAGGACATGGAAAATAAACACAGCAGTCCTGGACCGGGCAGCTGGAATAATGACGGCGCTCGGTCCTTTATGGTCGCAGAAACTCAGTGGTTTATGTAATCTCTTTGCCAGACGAGCCTGCTGCACGGCTGGAATTTGTTTACGTGGAGAAAAAGTGTCTCCGTGTCGGCTGCGGCCTTACATGGGAGTGCTTTCCTCCGCGTGGTGTCCAGGAGGGCGGACCACTGCGAAACCATTCTGGAAAGACAGACAGGAGTCCATCAGAACTGATCAGCCCTCACCGTTAACTCAGACTTTACCGAGCAGCGGCAACCCGCCGCTAAGAAGCCGATAACGAAGCCGATAACGAAGCAGATGGGTGGCTGTGGGACTAACGGAGGCGACACGCAGAGAACAGATGTTTCAGCAGCAGCGCGCGGGCGGCTTTGGTTCAAGTGATGACGGTTACCTTCAGCTCTCCGGTCGCCACTTTGAAAACGAGCTCCACCACGGAGCCGACGGCGAGACGGGCGGCGCTGGAGGAGTGGACCTCGTTCCAAATGGTGTCGCTGTCCACCTAAAACAAGCAGGTCAAGTCAAAAGTCGAACAACAACAACAAAAAAAGGATAAGTGCAGGTTTTTCCAGCATGGGAAAGCATCGTCACTCACCCCCACCCCTCCACACGGCAGCCGTACAAACATGGGAGTGATCGAACCTGACCATCAAGAGACGAGAATAAAATAAAGGTTACGGAAAAGAAAGAAAAAGAAAGGATTCGTGACTTTAAACAAATGTGAGAGCTTACAATCGAGCTTCTGTCGGAGCGGGTTGGTTCCGTAAAGCAGCACGTGGGCTTCAGAGTGAACCGTCTGCAGCTCCTCCAGCGTGGCCTTCCTTCCACGGATACACTAAACACACAAAAACACACCCGTGAACGACGACGGGCACAGCTCTCATTTGCATTTTTTTCTTTTTTTGGTGATGTTCGGCTCGTTGTTGCGTCTCTGAACCCACCTCACACTGGGCCCTAAGCCCGGTCTCCTGCAGCCGAGACCAGATGCTCTGAATGCGCCCGGCGTGCTCTGGATGGCTGTTGGTGTTTCCACACATGCACTGGTGCTTCTGCATGAGAGAGTCGTACACCAGGCCTGAGGAAACACACACAAACGTGCACTCATTACACTTCCTACATACCTTCTAAAAACTTAGATTCACCAACACTTACTATTTAAACCATTTTTTGGCCTGCTTTAAGGTTTATTTTCCCTTTTTTCCCCCCAAAACAAACTTTAAAGCTAAAATCTTCTAAAACAAGCTCAAGGCTGCTAAAGTCTCCCGGCAGCCCACCTGTGGTGAAGCGAGGCTTGACGGGCGGGTCGGACGCAGGGACGCTGATGGGGAAAGACGAAGCCGAGGCCGGAGAGGACTGGGCCCTGGACAGGGGGCGGTGTCCTGGGAAGGAGATGGACAAACCCGCCGCCTCCATGGATGCCTGGTAGTTCCTCAGCTGGTGGATCCGCTGCTGCTCCAGCAGGAGAGCCTGCTGCTCAGGTGTGAAAGCAAACGAGGAGAGCAGAGAAGATGAGTGATGCTGCTGAGACCACTGAAAATCCAACCCTCTCTTGGATTCAGGGACAAATCCGACTTGTGACATCATTTTCCTGTAAATATGATTCACGGCCAACAGATGGCAGCCAAAACAAAAGAACCAAACCCAGTAATGCTTTTAGCACTTTTAAATGTTTACGTTCTTTCTGACATCACTTTAGAGACATGAGGGAACAGCTCGTATTGAAAGACGTTATTTTGTCTTATTCTTCCTGCAAACAAAGTCTCCTACATATTCTCTGATGGTCCAGTTGGGGCTGCAGGAGAACCGATCCGGTCCCAGTAACCCTGGTCCTCCTCAGCCGTCTGCACAAAGTGCATCATAAATACCTGCATGTACCGCATCATTTAGGAGTAAATAACCTCTGTCAAGGACACTGATAGAACTTTAAACCATCAGAGCCGAGCTGTTGGACTCGTTCCTGATAACGCTCCAGACCGTCCTTGACTTTACACACTGAAATTCCTCCAGATTCCTTCAATTGTTTATTGATATTAAGCGCTGTCGAAAGAGAAACATGCAAATCTCTTTTAATCTTTCTTCGAGGAACGTTGTAATGATTTCTCTCCCGCAGCGTAAACTCTGAACTCCTCAAAAACCCCAACCTGGATCATGTTTGTGTATGAAATCATTTTTCCTTTCTCCTCCTCAGGAGCATTCAACTTTAAGTGGAACAAGCTGAGAAAAACGGATGGATATTATATAAAAATGTGAAATCGGACACAGACGTTCATATTTGGGGTTTTCTACCTGTCGGAAGAGCAGCTCCTGCTCCGCCTGCCGCTCCCGCTCCCTCTGCTGCTGCAGGGTCTCCTCTTGCAGCTCCTGCGGGTCGGGGGGCTCCTGCTTGATGGTGACCCCCGGCGGCAGAGCTCCTCCGTCCTGGTGCTCCCTGAGCTCCTCCTCCGTCTCCTCGGGGTGGCTCTGGTGCTGCCGGCCCACAGGTGACTCGCTGGGCTTGGCCATCATCTGATTGAGACACGGGGGGGCGGGGGGAGAGATGATGATGGGTTGTGAAATCAAACAGCAGGATGTGACGAATCCCATCCGTGGATGTGTTCAGACGAGCAGTCACGTTCTCTGGATCAAATTCCTGGCAAGTGATTCCTTTCTTCTTTTAACAAGCTTAATTTGGATTACTGAGTCAGTTTGGTGTCCCGCTCGTTTCAAACCTCTCGGCGCTGACTGAACGTGAGCGGCCGCTCCACTGATGGTACGCCAGGGCAAAATGTGCCTTGCTGATGAGAGGTATTCTGGGCCCGTCATCGGCGCTGGAAGCCAAGCAGCGACTCGGGTTTTCATTCATTTGCTCCGACTTGAACCGATCAAAAGGGCTCCGGAGCAGCGGCCCCTGAGGGTTGTGGGTGTTTGTGACGCAAAGACTTGCGAGAAAGACAAGTGTTTACTGGGAATCTCAAGAGTGGATTGCATCTACAGGTGTGTGTGTAGGAGGTGGTGTGTGTGTGTGTGTGTGTGTGTGTGTGTGAGAGAGAGCACAGAGCTGCAAGACTCCGAGTCCCCTGGCTCTGTCCCAAGGGACAACATTGACGTCAGAGCATTCATTCACCCCCACCCCACCCCCACCCCCTCCTCCTCCCGCTACTGTTCGTGTCTTCTTTGCATCCGAACAGACGTCTCTTCTCTCCCCCACCCTCCACCCTCCTGACCCCCTCTGCTCCACGTTCCCAGAAACCTCCTCATTATCCGGTTTGAACCGAAGCCCGATCACAAACGCGGCGGGGAGCCGAGGATGAATCAGACAGCCAATTTAACGCCGTCGGAAAGTTTCCAGGCCCTCTCCGACTTTCCACGTTTAGTTAAACGCACACAATTCCCCCACAAGCACGAGGGCTGAGCGAAGTTAACACTTAAATATTCAAACCGTTTATGTGCACCTGGTCAGGAGGAGGAGGCTGATGTCTTCTTAAGAATGATCCTTCAGCAGAAACGGTCACGTTCAACCAGAATGGATGAGGAGATCGCTCACAGATTCTGGTCCAGAAATGCAAACCTCTTAACAGGAGGCACGTTAACTGATGAACAGATCCCTCCAGCACAACAAAAGTCCATCAGTTAAAGGCCTGAATCCTGTGAATGTTAAAGGAGGAAACGTGGTTGGACTTCTGAAGAAGACCTAGTTCTTCTAACGTCAGACTGAAACGGTGAGGTGCAAATTTTCATTCAGAAAAAGTCTCCGGTGTGCCAGAGGCTGTTATAGAGGTGTTTGTGTGCAAAAATTGCCACTCGAGAGCTCTGAAACATATGGAGGGAGTGAGACGAGAGCGGAGCGGGGGCGGTGGAGGTGGAGGAGAGGAAATCCCTTGTTTCATCCACCCACTTCTCCTCTAGCGAGTCCTCTGCTTGAATAGGTAAAAGCCATCAAGACTGCCGCTCACTTCCTCCGTGCCCATATAAGGAGGGCGCTTCCGTTTGGTTGCTATGGCAGCGCAGCATTGCCTCACAGCCCGTGGCAACTGTCTCGGCCACAATCACAGAGCTGTGGATGCAAACATTCGTGCATACACACACACACGCGCTCGCTCTGCTATAGACGTTAACCCGTACCTGCTCCTGCCTACTCACAAACAGAAATATCCCAGAGAGAGAACGAAAACGCAAAACAAAAGCAGCAACTTCACACACATCCACAACCGACATGATTTTCCGTGCTGCTGGCTGCTGCCTACGCAAACTACTACCAACCAGCTCCTGAGCTGGCTCTCTGATAGTCATCTGTTCACGGGTCTGTCACCTGCCTTCCCCGGCACGTCACGCGTCATGTAGGTTCACCTTGTTGAGGTGGAGCTGCTGCTGCTGGAACTGCTGCTTGTGCTTCTCCAGGAACTGCTGGTGCTGCTGCTGGACCACCAGCTGCTGCAGGGCCAGGGCCTGAGCATGAGCCTGGGCGGCGCTCCCCTGGGGCAGCGGGGCCGACTGAGTCCTCCCCAGGGGCCGGTGCTGCCTCTGCAGCTTGGCCATGGACACTGCTGGCGACATGGACAGGCCGCTCACACCTAGAAGACGGAGGAGATTGAAAAAAAAACAACCTTTAATGTCACTACACACACCTGTGCAACAAAAATGACACCCGACGAGATCTCAAATCTCAAGTCAGTCATCAGTGAACAAACGACAACTGAACAAGTGTTTTGGTTTGGAGGAACATCGCAGGATCATTTCAGCTCACGTTGGTAGGACTTCTGGTCTCTTGATGTCATCCCACAGGAAGGAGGACGACCATCTTCTGCTGAACGTTATCCTGCAGGATATTCCAGTAAACCTGGGACCTTCACTTTCCCCTGGCTCTGATGCCGCGGAGCAAAGCCCAAATCATGACGCTCCCGCCACCGTAACAAACATTTTTCCAGCGCTTCAGCCATGCAGGGCGGGTTTTCTGGTTCTGCTGATACATTTAAGCCCTTCGCTGTCACTCGTGGGTCCTTCTGGACCTCACTGAAGATCCTGTCTTGTGTCTTTGGTCATCTAAGACAAAGTTAGACAAACTGTCTCCATTTTTAGACATCTTGTCTAACGGTGGACTGATGGAGGCCTAAAAATGGTGAAATGACTTGATGTCCCTCTCCAGCGAATACCAGATAAAAATGTCTGATCAAAGTAGCTCCACATCACACTCGTACATACACACCAAGGGTTCACTTACTTGTATTTCATAGCTGCTCATGTTTGTTAGACTAATGCAGAAAACCGGATGATATCTAGAGTTTATCACACTTTTTCTTTCTAGTGTAGAATCACCTGTTGAGGTTTATTTTTACACGACGAGACTAGAATCCAACGAAGAAAAAAAAAAGATTCATCATAAATTCGAGACATACTTTCACTTGTACCAATGTTCAATTCCAGATTCGTAAACAGATGCATTTACGAAGCAAAATAAAAACAACCATCTGCGCTGCCATACTGGAGCTCTTCCTCTGTGATCATAGGAGCTGGATAAAAAAAAAAAGTAATTAAAAAAAATAAAAACTTCCACCATTTGCAGTTCCTTGAGAATGCAAAACACCAAAAACATTTTTAAACTGCTGATGCAAAAGTTGCATTTACTTTTTCCTGCTCTTGTTCAACTTTATCTCTCTACATAGCTTTATTTTATTTTCTCATTTTTGCAGCTCAGGCCCGGGACACTTTCCAAACAAATGTTAGAAGTGAAGCATCAAAGATAGGAAACAGCAAAGTTTGTGGTGTTAGCAGATGTGTCTTTTCTTTCTTGTTTTTTTTAAATCCGTCTTGTCTAGACGAGGTGTAATTTTTTGCATCTGGGCTGTAAAAGCTCACTCCCTGCTCTCGTCCTGCGTGTGGGCGGGCATACGTCCTTGTTTTTTTTTTTGTGCGCGGATACGTCCGTGCGTCTGTTCATGCGTCACGGCTCATTCTGAAAATAGAAGCCTTTTTTTTTTGGGTCCCTGAATGAGCCAATGGGAAATGGCGCACAATGCGCATGTGTCACACTCTCGCCACCGACAAATGAAAGAGGCTCATTGAGCTGATGAATGGACCGGGGTCACGGACCACCAGATGTCTCTGAGAGACTTCCTCGTTTTTGGTTCGACAGCGTTTTTTTTTTTTGTTTGTTTCTTCTTGTTACCACCAATTTTAGCCGCTGAACCGTTATTCCTGCTTTTACCTGTCACCAGCGGGCTCTGCGCCGGACTTTGCTCCATCAGCACCATGTGTTGGAGCAGGGGACTGTGCGCACCGTGCCCACCGGTTCCCGCTCCAGATTCTGCAAGGTAGGGAGTCAGGTGACCACCGGAGAGGAAGGGTGGACTGAGGGAGAGGGCCGGCTGCAAGCCGCCGTCCTGCTGGGCTGATGTGACCTGGAAAAGCGGGAAGACTTTGAAGATACGCGGACAAACACGCGCCACATCAGACTGCGAGGTTTTCCCCCTTACGTTGGAGGCGGCGGTGGCCGTGGCAGTGGCGGGCAGCCCGAGGGTGATGTTGGGTAAGGATGGAGAAGTGTAGAGCGACAGCTGGTTGACGGAGCCCTGCTCGGTGCCGCCGCCGCACAGCCTTTGAGCCAGAGGCACCTGGAAAACACATTTAAATTATTTATCTGTGTTTGCATCGAAGACATAAAAAAAAGCCTCGAGGAAAGCAGCACACAAGTTGAACATCCACACATGACCACAGAGCTCCATTTGCACCCTTCTGGCATTTTAAAATTGTCACGAGCAGAAGCCTCCTCCAGACTGGCCGAGCGCTCTTAATGGCCGCCACAAATAGGATCTCTGCAGCTCCTCAGCCTGTCCTCGCGTCTGCAGACCCTGAAGACGCCTCACTAAGAGCCTCTGAATATGCAACAGGCTGCAGCACCTACACAAACGACTAGTGGATCGTTTTCCCACTTGACCACAGATAAATGAACCCGACTCCAGAAACGTTTCATCAGAGCAGTCCAAGCATCTGAAATGAGGGAGGAGATTTTTGCAGCTGTGTCGGCGTCTCACCTCCATGTTGTTGGAGACCGCCACGGCGATGCCGTTCTCGTTGGGGATGTTGTTGGAGCTGTTGTTCGGGGAGCTCGGGCCGGAGCCCGGGGCGCTGCTGCACGCCGAATCTGCGGCACACGCACACGTCAAACACATGCAGCGGCAACGGGGCGGCAGCGGCGCCGTCGAGCGGCTCTCACCTGCCATGTCGAGCGAGCGCTTCTTGGCGGTGGTGATGGGGCTGTCTCGGCGCCGCAGCAGCGGGCTGCTCCTGCGCTCGCTGACTTTCTGTTTCAGCCGGGAGCGCAGCTTCAGGTTGGGCTCCGAGGCTGGAAGAGAGACGGAAACACAGCAGATGTTACCATGACGATGTTTCTCTTTTCTTCTGAGACTTTGGGCTGTTTCATTAAACAAAGACCCACTCCTGTGTTTGATCATCTGGAGCTACAAAGATCCCACTCTGGTAAGGAAGTGGGCGATTCCCTCCTCGACGTTGAACAGATAACCGGCGGCGGCGCCCCTCTGAACCCATCACTCAGCGTGGGGGCGGAGTTACCTGAGCCGCTTGGCCTTAACCAACAGCTCTGCACGCTCATCTGTCACGGACCCTCCCCACCCCCCAAAAGCCGCCCTGTTATGAAACGTGCTTTGCCACACAAACGGTTACACGCCGCTGGTCGTTTGGCGAGCAATTCGTCCCTCCGACCGAGCCGCATCAGAACAAGATGAGCTAAAAAAGCAATTAGCTCCAATTTGGGCGCCGTGTCTGACCGCTCAACTGGAATTTGGTCTTTTGTGTCCGCTGCCACAGACTTGTGAATGGAGACAGGCGGAAGGGAACGGCATGTCACCGTGGTTACGGACATGGACACTAATGCTCCGTTTATTTTGTCCTGCCAATCAGCAGCCTCAGATCATTTCCCTACTCATCACATTTTTGAATCGATGATGCTCCCCAACGATGACGCAACCAGATTTATCCGACACCGAAACCTCTTTACAGATGATTGACAGGAGGGGGCAAAAGCAGAAGCGAAAGTTTGTCTCTTCTGAAAAAGTCAGGAAGCGCTCTCATTTCGCAGTGTCAGGTAAAAATAAACGTGTCGAAGCGATGGAAGTGTGAAATGTGAAGTGAGAAGGTACGGCAGCGCAGAGTGGGATGGAGAGCCCAGTCCAGATGGAGTCCGACCAACTCGTGTCGTTAGTGAAGCCAGTTTACTACGAATTCAGTAAAAGAGCTCAAAAGACCCGATTCAGATTAAAACAAACAAACAAAAAAAAAAGTTAAAAAAAATCTGTAGGAAAGAAATGATGAAAAATTAAAAGAAAAAAACTACACAAATAAAACAACTTTTAAATCAAATACGAGGACCAGAAGTATCTCCTGAGACCAATTCATATTAAATTATCAGTTTCCATTCTTCTTTTTGGATTATTTTTAAGAAATGTTTTCCAGCTCTTTTGTCTCTATTTTTAGCAAAAACCAGCCAAACTAACTCTGGACTCCATCCTGGGAAATCATTATACAAGATAAAATTATCTTCAGCCTCCCAGGTCGGATGTTTTGATAGAAGAGCCAAACTTGGAATAAAAGCTTTTTAAAAAAGGAGAAACCTTAACCAAGTGTTTTCCCCCCATAAGCTTCAAATTAGCCACAGGTGGTGTCTGAGTAGGTGGAGTTGGTCGCCCTCCAACCAGCCGGTCACCGGATTGATCCAAAGCTCCGTCATGTGCCAAAGTGTCAGTCCTAATCCTGGATAAATGACCACGGTTGTGTCATAAAGGCCACCAGTGGATCACTAAAATCACAATGATCCACTGTGGCGACCCGTTAGGAGGTGAGAAGCAGGAAGATGTTGAGCTGATTTGAGAACGAGTCTTCCAAGTTAACTGCTAATCACATGACTGACGACAGTCGACTTCTGACTGTTCTGTATTTATGCTTTAATATCAAATGTGACTTTTCAACAACATTAAAACGGGATTTATCATGATTTTTCCCCCAGTGCCTAGTTCCATAAATCTGAGCGTTTAAAAGTGACTACAAACAAATTAATGTAAAGTAACATGACCCTGTCACTAATTTTGGGGTCACCTGAATCTAAAAAGCTGTCAATCAGTGAGCGGTTTATATTTTCAGAGTAATCCAAGTTCCTGATCTTTATTTCCACCCAACTTCACAGTGATGGAAACCTTCAGTCAAATATAAAAGGGTGGATTTACTCCACCCCCCTAAAACCAGCTGCTGTGAACAGAGCTGTAAATATACGCTTGAAAAAGGATCTTTTATACTGTATTTGTTATTTTAATTAAAACATGTCATGAAGACCTCAAAAAAAAAAAAATTACATCAATCTTTGAAAATGTGTCTATTTTAAATACATCTACTGTATATGGACTAAAGGGAAATATTACAAACACAAGTCCCACTTAAAGCTAATTACCCACCATAAATGATAAAATTAAGATTTATGCAGTTATATCACTTCTAGAAATAAAAATAAAAAAAAAAGCCTCTGGGACACATAAGTAGCTCCTGCTGTTTTTAATGAGGTTTCTAGTTGTTTTAGGAAGGACAAGTAGACACAGCGTTTTATAGAAAAGTTGTTTTTTTTGCTTTTTTAATACAAGGCCAAGTTCCTCTTTATTCATTCTTCACCCACTCAGCACAGAGAGTAAAAGTTGAAGTTACGGTCATGAAGATAAGCCAAATGTCTTCTTGGCTTAAACGGAGTCTGAACGCTGTGATTTTGTTCCATTACTTCAAGTAAAAAGATTAGCATGCATGTTCCTGTTGTCCCGGGAAGAGTTTTGGGGGAAAAAACAAAACAAAACAAAGAAAAACAAGTCTTTTGGATGACGGACCTGATTTTTCCAGATGATTAGTTAGGTTACCGGGCTTTTGTTTCCCATTTCTTTAAAAGGTGTGACAGCACCTCAGATGATTACAGCCAAGCAATAAAGAACGTGTCAATCACTGTGAGAAGATGCTCTTCAGATTGAGACCACACCACGAGCTGTTATCATGTAAGGGGCATTTAGGGGGAAAATCTAACCGTTATTCTCTCATCTTCCAAGAAAATCTTTTTTTTTTTTTAAATCACTATTTGGAAGTCATCAATAACGCTAAAATAGTCCAACAAGAAGCCAAAACACACCGTTTCTTCTGACGGCTACACGCTGCTTTGTCTTCGCGGATGAACCAGGCGGTCAGAACCTCCAGCTTGTTCTGCGTGGCATCAGTCTGCCTATGTGCTATTGTGTCCATGTCAAAGATGGCGTGCCCCAGTTTGGCTAAAACACTCGCCTCCTCTGCCAGGAACAGTATGCTTTGCTCTGCTTCTATCAAAGACCACAGTGAGTCGGAGGGCCTCACACTTTCCCACCCCGTCTACATCTTTCTGAGGCATCTCTGTGTATGTGAAACATGCTCCACACAAGGCATTATTCATGTGATGCTCTCTCTCGCTGCCGACTGAGCTCTGCATGAGAGGTTAATGACTTTAGGCCTGTATCTGGCCCAGGCTCAGGGTCTCAGGAAGGCCCCTTTTTGTCACGCAACCCTGTTTCCCACCACTTCCCATTTCACTGATCGCCGGGTTTTCAGTGGAAGGGGTCGCTGATTTTTGGGTGGTGTTTTGTTCGGGTGTAGAGACGCATTTTTACCCCGCCGAACAGCATGGAAAAACGACACGCACGCAGTCCACGGGACAACACGAGTTTAGCTACACCTGCTGCTAACAGGGTAGCTGCTGTATTAGATCCCATCTGTCATTGCCACGGTGATCACCAAGCCATGGTGATGCAAACCAATTCAAAAATGTTTTGTAGTTTGCTGACGTGAGAAAGAGGAGATGCACAAACGAGTGCTGTTGCTTCATCCGACGACCGCTGGGAGTCCCGGGTTCCAGTCTTCTACTTTATGGCCTGGCGGCGATATAAAAGAGGCTCTAAACTCTCCCGAGCTGGCATTACCATAAGTAAACCCCGCAAAGCACGTCACGGCCGTGGGCAAATATCAGGGTGGCACAGGTTCGCTTCTCTCAGCAGCAGCAGCAGAGCACAAACCTCGGCCTTATGGAAATCAAGCAACGGGCCGACACTCCAGGGACCATCTTTTCACTCTCTGCCATCTTCCCCTTTCTCTCCCAAAAGATTTTCACTTCATTTTCCCCTCTCTCTCTCTCTCTTTCTTTCTTTCTTTCTTTCTTTTGGGAGTGTGGCATCGTCGTGCCACATGCTGGATTTAGTTTAAATCCTGCTTGCCAGCTCTCTAATCTCCACTGTCTCTGCTTTTGGAAGGAGACCAACTCCTCATCTTTTATAAACCAGAAACCGTTGGATGAAGCCACCAGAAGTTTCTCTGGTCTCGTCTTTTTTTTTTTTTTTTTCGGAGCGTGGCTGTGTGGGCCAGCGCTAACTGTGGTCTATCTGTTGTCGTAGCCAGCGGGCCCAAAAGGCTCAGAGTCAACAGGGCCCGGCTGCAGCCGCCTGCCACCGCGTTAAGTGAATAATTGCACTGTAAGATGACCGCCGCTCCACAGCTACACCACCGCACACACCAGTCACACTTTACACACCCACACAAAGCTACACACATTCACACACCTCGCAAATACACTCTGAAAACAGCTGGTTTTACTCTGAAGACATTGGGGTGTGGGGCCACAAGGATTTTTGTTTTTTTTCCTCTAGTGGGACTTTCAGCTGAGTTTTATCTGACAAAACTTGGCCTAAATTTAAAAGAAAACACAGAGAAATAGTAAAGTTACTGCATGAAGAAATAGTGCAGCATTTCTTAAAAGCAAGATGGTTTCCAAGTCCAGTATTCTTTCATTTGTAATCAAAAACAAAGTCACTATGGAAAGCTGGGAAACTAGTTTGCTAAATATATTGTTGGGAACTAACAATGATCCCATCATTTTTCATTTTTAAGATATAAAATGTGTTTCATTAACTTCCCAAATGGGCTCAGGGAGTGTTTTTCAAGGAGAGTGGCGTTTTAAATTAAATATCTTTTGAATAAAAAAGTAATTTTCCAGGTAATAAATCCCTGGAAAGAGAGAAAGTTTAACAGTTAAAATAAATACAGATAAGAGAAATTATAGTGAACTTGAAGTTTGTCAGTTAACTGCTTTGAAACTGTAAAGAATAAATAATTATGTTGAAGGACAAAAAAATGGCACAAAATTAAAGTCCAATCGCTCCATTATGGCAACAGTTAAGTCTCAGAAGTGGAAAAAAAAGGGCAAAAATATGTTAAAATGTTTCAGTCAAGTGAAAAGTAAAAATTCTCTCTTCTTTAATCAAAACTTAAAAAAAAAATGTGATAGATTTGTCTTTACTAGCCAAAAGGGATCAATTTATATGTTTTATAGTACAATAAACAAATGGAGAATAAATAATTAATATTTCCTCTGTACAGTTCAGTCCCAAGTGAAGCTGAGTGAAGTTTGCAGGAGCAATCGCTTAGAAATGAGTTAATGAGATGCATGACACAAGTTATGAGTTGGGAAATAGGGCAAAGGTGCAAAAGTTTACTATAAGAGCTTTTATTTTTTTTTATATGAGAGTTAAAGTTAATATGGTGATGTAGTGGCAGTCCATGAGATATAATGTGGACTGAAATAACGGGGGCCGACATTAGTGCCCTGGGGAACTCCAAAAGGTAACGTTTGCACTGCAAGCAATTTCCCACAGTCATTGCTCTTAAAAAATATACAATTAAAAAAAAAAAAAAAAATGCTGTTCCTTTTACATGTTGGCCAAAACATTTCTTCACTTTCTTATGAGTTTGACTCTTAGCAACAAGTGAAAATTTCCACACCATTTCTAAACATTTGTCTTAAAACGATCTCTAAGAAGAACAACTCTGAACCTTTCAAAAAGAAGACTCGAGGTGCTAAGACGGTAACAATCACTCCACTAAGCTCTCACTTTGTTGTACTGCACAACCACCTACGCTTCGACTCTAACACTCTCACGGGGGGATGCTGGGAGACTGGGAATAATGGTGCAGACCTCTGATGCAAATTACACCAGACGGGAGTCTGCAGAGCAGCAACATGACATAACAGTTTCAAAATGCCTGGGAGTGTAATCCCCTCTGAATGTGTGTGCGGCGACACCGTCCGGCACTGCCAATGGAAAGTGTGTGACCATGTGTGTGACAGAGATGTACCAGTCTTTCGCAGCGGGAAGTCATCCCGGGGGTTGTAGACGCCAAGCACGGGGTGATTGTAGGTGGACACGCCAGTCTGTGGAGGCGAGCTCTGGTCCAGAGAACTGTGTTGAGTTTTTCTGCAAACGGGCAGAACAAACGACGTTAAAAAAAGGGGTCAAAATACCACTGGTACCTCACGACGTTTACCCAAAGACTGGTCCTGACAAAGTAACTAACTTCCTGGCGTTCATAAAACTGAATGATCACGGCATCGTGAAAATCCTTTTGGCACGGATGCAGACATGCGCTGCCATCTGCTCACTGCCTACAGAACAAGGTGGCGCTTGCAGGAAAAGTTAAGCCACGTTGGCTTCGGCCCAAACGCATGTTTCTGACGAGCAGATGTACACACTTGGCATTTCCAAAACTGAGTGGGATGCTGAGTCCAAAGAGTTGAGAAATTTATATCTAGTTGTGGAGAAGAAGAGAGGAAGAAGCAGATATAGACAGACTCACTTAGCAATACTTTGAGCTGTTGAAAGTTGACACTAGTGGGTTTTTCACTGGGTCACACATCTCCATTATGTAATAATATTTGGCTACATACTGGACTTGTATTTTATGGATTTAGTCCTTTTACTGTGCTATTATCTACCACTTAGAAAAGTAAATTATGATTTGGAAGTCGTATCTGGAACTGAACTTTAAAGCTAAAATATCCAAAGGTTGTCATGAAAAAGCAAGTTAAAGTCCTTTCAGTTTGCTTCAAGAATATTTAAATTAGTAGCTCTAAAAGTGTGAGACTAATCCACCTTGGAAAAGGCCACACATATCCATCCACTCCTTTTTAGTTGAGTGTTTTATGCCTATCAAATCACAATTATGTCCTCTGAGTGTATAAGACACGTAGCAACTAAACTCTGGCATAAAATATTCCTCTAACATAAATTTGGACGACACGAAACAGACATGAAAGCAAATTCCTTTTTAAACACACAGCTTAGCTATTCTGTGCGATCTGCTTTTCAAATAGCAAACCAGAGAGATGAATAAATGAACCTCTCAACTCTTTTTTACCTTCTAAAAGCATTTTTTTTCTACTTTTTTAAATCCCTGGTATTTTATTTAGCCAAAAATGACTCATTCATTTTTGCATATCAAATGTTTCAGTCTGGAGGAGCTTGATGTATCAAGTATGTGTTCACCCACAGACAATGACGACCCGTGACAGGAAACCAATATGGCAAACAAATAGGAAATGGCAAGTGTGCACACCTGCAAACGGATACAGGGATGCTCCAACAAACATTCAAGTCTTTGGAGCAGGAACACTTATCATCAGGTTGCAATATCCTACTCTCGCATGTTTGTGCATGCATTTGTTTGCATATGTGTTGCCATCTTTTCACAGGTGATGAAGAGGGGAAGTGTTATGACAGATTAAGACTCAGTGTAATGCATGCTGTTTTGTTTACTGCTAACAGTGAATTAATTGGTGGGTTTCCATTCGTGGGAGTTTGCTAACTCACTAGATCCTACCAGGTCCGTCACCGTAAATGGAGGTCGGCTGTTTTACGGCTTCACACCTCCCAGTCCCTGTGTAATGGAAGCCCTGCTGGAGCTTACCGGTACCAGTAGGGAGCATCGTTGGGGAGGCCTCCTTGGTTGAGGCTCCGCTGGGCCAGGGCCTTCTTCTTGTTAAGGACAAACTCCTGAAGACGCATCTTCACCTCAGTGCTGGCCACAGCACCTGGTGGAAAAAGGTCAGCGTGTTACATGAGGCATGAAAAATTTAAAAAAAAAAACCTTTGCAAGAAATGTAACTCTCCCGTCAACTAAACTTCTAGTCATTTATTCAACAATTAAAGCCCTGAAATTGGCCTTAGTAAATGAAAACAGGATAAGTGATCGTAGCCATCTGGCATATGTTATCTCATAATCCACCACAATGAATCAAATGTTCCACCACAATTATGCTGCACAAGTTTAATTTGAACTCAATATGCTCTTTTATCATTTAATTTCCTCACAGGAAGCTTTAAACAAACCCTCTTTTTGATTTGTCATTATTTGCCTCAACCCAGCTCAAAATGATGAACTCAGCAATTTATTAACAACTCAGTAATTTAATATTTTAAACCATTATATCTGCTCCCATCTTCCAATTTTTAGAGATGCAACTGTTGATATCTATATGCAACGATATAATATCAAATAACAGTAAAGTTTGAAAGAATGGCCAGTTCATTGATTGGTTATTGGGGAAAAAAGTCAAATTACTGATAAAACAAGCTCATTTCCCTTGTTTCAGTATCATTCTGAATGCTCTTCTCTCTTCTTATAAAAAGAAAATAAACTAAGAACAAAATCAGCAGGTTAATCAAATAAACAATCACAAGCTGAAGTGAATTTGAGGACCTTGAAATGTAAAAATTTATTGATCACCACAACAAGGAATGCAGCAAAAAAAAAAAAAAAAAAAAAAAAAAAGACAGAAGGCTGAGAAATTCGAAAGCGCCGAGACCACAAACCACACTCCTGTGGGTACATGTGAGAGCAAACACCCCCCACCCACCCCCACCGTGCACGCTAGCAAACACTGGCCCGTGACCGTTTTCCATATAGTGTGTAAACTGCTCTCAAGGACTCCTGTCCGCTCGCTTTCAATGAACTGTTGAGAGACGTCCAGCAGGCAGCGGTAATAACTGGGCCGGGCCCCCGCCAAGGCCACCGCGCTAATACAGCTCGTTTACCACGGCAAATACGCGGGGTTCTCCAAGCAAAATGGAAACGCGCAGACATGCAAACACACACACACACACAAAAAGCCCGCCAACACAACGGTCCTTTCACCCTTAGAGCGATTTGAATGAAGAGTTCAGACGGAGCTATCGGCATGGGGAAGTGGTTGTGTCCTGCTCTACCTGTTTTTCTGATTTATTTTCTTGTTGAGGCACAGAATCTGTGATGATAGTCAAGAACCGTTTATTCCAACTCCTCCAAAGACAATCAGTCTCATTTTAGGTCCTCTGTGCTTGTTTATGTGGTAATATACATCTCATCGACAGGAAGAAAAAAAAATATTTTTTTTAACTTTTGCCATCTTTTGGCGGTACTCACTCTCTTGCCCCCGCTCCTTGTTCTTGAGCAGCTGGAGCTTCTGTTCCCGCTGCTGCTTCTCCAGCTCCTGCTCCAGACGGTGGTTCTCCATCTTCCTCTGGTGCTCCAGCAGCTCCTGCTGGTGCTTCAAGGCCAGGAGCTCCTGCTGCTGCTGCAGGAGGAAACGCCACAATCACGCCGTTTACAAACCGCCGGCGCTTTTATCACACGGAGCCTCTTAGATGCATTAAAGGAACTTTTCTCTTCAAAGTCTCATGAATTCATAACTTTCTTGCACTTAAAATGCATAATCATTCCACTGCTGCAGCCTTTAAGTTTCCATCTGAAGTAAACAATCTGACAGCTGTTCAAAAGCAATAAAATAAAACTTTTGCATTTCCTTGAAAACCCTCAGCCAAGTGTTTGAGCCTTTAAATAAATATAAACAATAATCGGAGATGAGGCTTCGGTAAAAACACATAATCCAATCTGCCTACCTTCATCTGTTAAATGCTATAAAATGAAAAGTCTGGCCTCAATACCAAAAAACAAACCCTCCTTTGGCCTGACAGCTTGTCGTGCATCGAAAGGTCAAAAATAAAATCACTGCAAAAGCCAACATGTGCTCACAAGCGCCTCTTTAACACCATCAAGGGTTCTCAAATGAGATAGAAACCCTCGCTGTGGGTCTGTGGACGAGCGCTCCAGGTAAATGACAGCAAAGTGCTTTCACAGGTGTAAAATACAAGAAACAAGAAGCTGGCCGAGTCGGCAACTTCTCCGCCGAGGGACTTACCGTTGCGAGCTCAGCATCAATATTTGATCAGTTTTAAAAAAACAAATCGCATGTTTGAAACAATAAATGAGGTGAGAGGTGAGGGGGGCAGGAAAGGACGTGGAAGAGCAGCTCGCCGGCGCTCTGGCGGGCTTCCAGCCCAACGTTTCAATCGGTTTTATTTTTTTGTTGTTGTTTATAAACCGAGGTTGGGGATAGGGGCTTGAGTGGGTGGGGAAGCTCAAAGTAACCTCCACACCCACATACACACATCCAAAACCCCTGTGGCTCTGCAGACCAGAGATGTACACACTGATGGGTTTTTATTCCCCTCGCGGGTTTCGCTGCAGCGTGCATGCAAGAAACCTGCCGAATGAAATGTGAAAACCGTTTGCCTGCAGTTGAGTGGACTCCTGTTCGCCGCTTGGCCCGACGTCGAACTGGGCATGCGTTGGGCCGTGTTTGCTGAAATTTAAGAGGATGTGTATGTTTTAATGTGCGTGTGTGTACACAAGAGTCTGTGAATGGGGCTGATTGAGGCTGGGTTATCCCCACTCGGGCTGTGCGTCACTTTCTTCCATCTGAGTGGTCTCGCAGCCCCACCGCAGGCCAGAAGAACCCTCAGACGGCACCACAGAACAGAACTGGCCCGAACGAGCGGACCCGCCAGGACATCTGAACACAAGTGGAGCGTCTTCGCCACGGAGAAGCGACCGCCGCAGACCAGGAAACGAGTCTTAGAAAGGCAGGCGGCCTTTCTAAGAAGCGCTTGAGGAGGATTTTAAAGACGAGCAAAGGCAAAAGAATAAAATGCAGCGTATGAAAAATAAAAATAAATAAAAATGACAGGAGATCTAAAGAGAATCTGATCATTTATACGACCTCAACATCAGTTGGTAAAACTCAGGAAATCATTTTTAAGTCCTGTGAACAGACAAACTTTCATATGAAACACTTGCAGGCGTTGCCATGGATACAGTGGGTTCAAGTGAGGGCAGCAACCTCAGTCCAGTTTTATATTTGTGTACATTTTGTAAAGGGAAGTTTGTAATATCTTTGATGCTTTCGACACCTACAAGCAGAAGAAACCCTAACCCCACCTCAATCACGTCACATCGGATTTTCCTGTTTTTTATTATCCTTTGAGTGATCAAAAACAGCTTTAACTGTTAAATTGAAGTTAAAGACAAATAAGACATTAAGGAACAGAAAGAAGAAAGGAAACAAGTGTATTTCAAGAGGAAAAAAGAAAAAACTCAAGAGGACAGCGAAGAAAAAAGAAAGGATAGGATGATGTCAATCACAGAAAATAGAAAAAAATAAATACAAGGGAAAGAAGTAGTAGAGGAAGAAAAGATGATGCGAGATAGTAAAAGGAGGGTAGGAATATGAAAAGTATGAATCAACTTGCACATAAAAAATAAATCACATTCAAACTAACATAAATCCGTCTCAGTGATCTAATCTGCAGCCCACGCGATCCGAGTGCACAAGAAATAAGTGGTTCAGCTGTAACTGCACGCACTGCAATTCATACAGCAGTAATATTAGAGCGGAGGACAAATAGCGGTGTATTTTTATATGACGCCGCAGCCCCACAGGAGCGCTCCGGTGCTCTCGGGGGTCCTGCAGGATTAACGCTCCGGCGTGGGTGTGATGATCTAGATTCACTTTGTATTTCCAGGTCACTTCGACACGTGATCCCAGCTTGTGATAATGTTTGTGAAGACAAATAATCCCCCCCCACCCCACCCGGAGTCGAAAAACCAAACTGTTTCTCCTTTCAAGTCACGCGCTGTATATTATTGGATCCTGATATTTACAGTAGAGGTTCGCTTATGTAACCGGAGTCCGTCTTTCGCACATTTTCTGGATCCAAAACGCGTTCCTATTTCGCTCTCATCCACCCGTAGTGTTGAAGTAAACGAGGCCAAAGTGCGGTGGTGTTTTTCTGCTCCCTCTCCCCTCAGAGTGGATTCATTTAAAGCTGATGTGGCGGCTCTTTGCTGCTGAGTTTAGTCTCTCGTTCAAGAATCCCAAGGCAGAATAAATTAAGAGCTGTCTGTGCTTCACTTGGAGGAGATTTAAATAGGTTTGGGGTACAAGCCCGCTAGTGTCATTTCTGATTGTGCTTCTTGTTCTGCTGCGCGAGTCTGAATGCGTTTGTCTCGGTTCCTGCTGGGACTGCAGAATTCCTGAGTTGTGGACGTGCCGATGTGACAGTTTTATTAAATGTGGTTTGGCCGTTTTTGCACAAAAGAGAGGAGAAACTTCAGTCATGAAAGCTTCTAAACAAGAGCTGATGGTAAGTGATATACCTTAATGTGCTCCTGGAGCTGGGCCTCATGCTGGCGGGACAGCTGCTCGTGCTGCCGCTGGAACTCGGCGATGAGGATCTGCCGCTGGATCTGCTGCTTCTGCTTCAGGGACAGCAGCTCCTGCTGCAGCTGCTGCTCGCGCACGGAGGCCGCCACCACGCCCCCGCCGGCCTGGCCCGACACGCCGAGGGAGCCGGGGGACTGCTGGGCGGGAGGGGAGAGGGAGGACCCCTGCTGCTGCTGGTGGTGATGGTCCACACGCAGGTCCATTGGGATGGCAGCTGGAGGGAGACGCAGGGGCAGCGCGGAGTTGATGTCCACTGCAGGCAGGAGGGAGTGGTTTAAGACATTTAACTGGTACCTGAGACATTTGCAAGATCATCCATGCTGCTACCCCGGCTAGTTCAGTCAGTAGAGTGTGAGTCTTAATCTCATGGTCATGGGTTCAAGCCCCAGACGAGTGTGGACTCTAGCCTCCCCACCCCTCGTCTTTTCAAAACTGAAGTGTTTTGTACTGCAGACCGCCATCAGTCCGACATCACATACGTGAGGTGAACTGTAGACGCTGTGGTATTTGCTGCCATTATGGTTTTGGAAAGAGGAAGTAAAGAAAGATCCCCTTGCATACTACCTGGAGCATATGCAACGTAGTATACAGTATGTACTGCTTGGTATGCCATCATGTGCAACGTGACCTCTCCGACTGGCTTCCATCATAGTGGCACATTGCTTTGTAGGACACGGTACTTGGCTGCACTGAAGTAGCACACCATCCAGGTGTTTCTCACAAAATGCACATATGTCGTCATCCTACATCCTAGTCACTTTGAACCACTAGCGTCATAAGCATTTCCTGCACACTGCATCCTAGTCCTTTGACTACGCCACTGTAAACCACCGTGCTTTAATACTAGGGCCCCGCTGCATTATGGGACATTTTTCACACACCAGGGGGAGGATTGAATCAGGAAGGGCATCGAACATAAACCCCGCATCAAATCAGAGTGAAATGCAAAAAAAGTAAAGAAGCAGCAGCAGAGACTGTACACGGTACACTTATGAGTATGTGCTGATAGTATAGTCTAGTATGATAGTATAGTAGGCTCTGAGATCGCTGCAGCAGCCTATGTGTGGTCAGTTGAATGTCACATAGTGTAAATCAAAAAACAGTTGGATACAGACCAAAAAAAAAATCATTTTCTGATATTTTTAGGCTGATAAATTGTTTTCTCTTTCATATGAATTGGATTAAAATGGTAAATTCTAGCTTGGTGCTAAACATATAAAACACATGATGTAGATCTGACAAGATACTCTCAAAATTAAATAATAATTAGCCTATATTAAAATACAAGACAGATCTCTGCCTCCAACAGATTTGTGATTTGTTACTTTTTAATTTGGACTTAAGTATGAAACTCTGACTTTTTCTTTAAATTTGACTGCCCACTCCAGTTTTATTCCTTAAAAAAGCTCTAATCATCATGAGTGGGAAAAATATATGTATATCTTGGTGCAGATGCAGAAAGGGGGAAGATTAAGCAGATAGTCATTTGCTGAAAAAGATGCAACTCCTGACAGCAAAAAAAAAAACAAAAAAAACCATTATTATAATGTACAGTTTATATCGATTAATCTTACACCATGTGGTTGAGAAAGGATCCTAACATGCTGCAAAGGCAACAGAAACGACCCGTGCACATTTCCATGCAACACGCTGGTGTTTGTGTCTTTCATTCACGGTACAACTGCAAGGTTGTCAAGTTTAATGGGATTAAATAAAAGCTCTTCAAAATGTGCTTTAATGAGGCTACCTGCTAGAAAGGAAGCCAAAAGTGTCATTTTCCTTTCTTCTCCTGCAGCTGCACAGTTTCATTGAAAGAAAATACACACAAACGAATGACTTGTTTGTATTTCTAAGCGCTGCTTCTTATCAGACGTGCACGTTAGGGTTATAACTGTAACAAGAATTTTACCAAAGTACTCCCACAAACTCATAAACTGATCATTTGAGTAATAAATCACAGAGTTTCCCCTTCACCAAAATCAGACCAACTTCATGAGTCTGACCTTTGACCTCTAAGGAAACAGGTGATAAGAAAATCTACAAATATTGTATAGAAATGAAAACGAACAACAAACCTCTGCTCCAGTCCCACAGCCGGTGACTGATGCTGCAGTGAGCCCACTCATGAAGCGCAGCGACATCTGACAAAGATTTCATTGACCCGGTGAGGCGCAGGGCTCGCGCCACAAATCACTGCACAGGAAGCCCTCCAATCAAGCAGCTTCCTCCCATTAAATCTGAATAAATAGGAGTCGACTGGCCGATTATTTGCCTACATGTTTACAGAGAGCCCAGCGAGAGCCACAGACACTTGTGTCCGACTTTGTGTTAAGAAGAGGGAAAACATGGCGTCGCCGGCCGGCGCTTACCGGGAGGGTACGGACGAGCCCGGACGCCGCAGCCTGAGCTAACCACCGAGGCCCGTTTTAGTCCCCCCCGCCCCCGGGTCTGCTGATCGTCTTCAACGCAAACAAACTGTAATTGTGCATCACTTACTGCCAGGACCATATGGCGCCCGCGCACTTAAAAACTCCACTTCCTCTTTTGTGTGGAGGGCGAAACGCCCCCATTCAGCCCCCCTCCACTCCCCCGCGATTACTGCGACCCGTGCCGTAGGAGGGCATCACAATGGCATGCAACGGGTCCGTGAGGACGGCGATCATGTGGGGGGTGACGACACCAGACGGGTCGGTGAACTCTCGCGGCCTGATTTAAACTCGTTTGAGGTTTGTGCTCGTCTTTTCCAGCCTGCAGGACGTGAGCTTTGACGTTTCTCCGTCACGAGAGAATGAGCAACAGAGCACCAAGTGTTTGAACGCAGCGGCGTTTTTGGCTCCTCGCTTTAGAAGCGACATCGATCGCGATCTGGTGGATGATTAGACGAGGAGGGGGGGGCACGTTTCACAGCGGCGTTTTGCTCACCTCCTGTTTATCAAGCGTGTCATAGTTTTACCTGCAACTGTGTGAGTAATTTTACCGTTCGAGGTTGTGATTCAGCGTCTAAGACCGCTGAGAAGTCCTGCAAGGAATCGATTTTAAAGTTTGAAAGAGGGAGGAGGACCGTGATTTGATTTTTAGATCAAGTAACAGTTTGAAAGCAAGTTCATGACGAAATCAGAAATGTGCACTTGTCCAAAGGCTGCAGCTCCGTTTTTGGCTGAGACAAATCCACACACACACACCGCTGTACAAAATGTTCCACTCGCAGAAACACAGCCGTGAACGCTGGCCGACAGTGACGCACGCAAACACACCTCATACGGCATCTCTGACACACCGGCAGCGCTAACTGCTCGCCACATACAAGAGTCGGAGCATTCGTTACCCATCAGTGCTCCTTCAGCTTCCTCTCCTCCTCGATAACGCTCCTCCTCCTCCTCTCTTCCTTCAGTTTATCACGAGGAACAACAGCGTCCTCCCTTTCCTGCCCATCGGACTTCTACTTCACGCTCTCCGGCGGTGTCACTTTTGGCCCGCCGTTCATCCCCTCTCTTGTTTTAACCTGATGGGTGTCTCCCTGCGCTCCTCTCTATCTCCTCCCCTCGTCCCTCTTTGCCCAGTGGTGACATCACAGGGCAGTCTCAGGCATGCAGCCTGTTTATTCTGCAGCCCTCTGCTTTTCCAGGAACCAGCGTCTCTCTCTCTCTCTCTCTCCCTCTCTCTCTCTCTCTCTCTCTCACTCACACACACACACACACACACACACACACACACACACACACACACACACACACCCTCTCTGCTCAACCTGCTTTCCCTGCTTGTAAAGCCAAGGAAAACCCTGGGCACGCCGGTTTTTGCCTCCGTCTCCTTCTCGCTTGCAGGCTTCATCCACCCCCCTCACCCCCCTCCTTCAAACCCCCGTCCCGACTCACAACAACCATCTCCGCCTCTCTTGTGCGGTTTAATACCATACGCTCATATTCCTGGCCTGGAATTTGACTGCATTTCCCAAACAAATAAAAACCACAAAATGGTTTCAGGTGAAGCGGAGTAAGGACTTTCCCCCGCGGGGGGGCCGCCCAGATGTTTTTACACTGCAGGGCCACAACAAAAGCAACAGAAATTAGCAATATTTTATTACATATGAATCTGCGGTGTACGGAGCGAGGAGGAATGAGCACGCTTTTGTCACCATGATGACAAAACAGCAGGTAAAATAAAACGCGCCATTACACACGTTTGTTGCAACGCTTACTTTGTCGCAAGGTCAAAAATACACCCAACAGTCTGAAACAACGATTTCACTGCAGGGAATCAAAACAAAGAAAAAAGCTCTCACGGTCAGCGAGAAGCATCTGGGCCCGACGTCGTCAAGCAGCGCTGACGTCAAACGTGTACTTCGGTTTACTGATGTGTGCGAGATAGGAGGCTGATACGGGAGGCGCTCGCCACAAAACCAAAACAAAAGGAAACGTGCCGTCTCTGGGGAGAGCGGAGGAGCTTCCCGGAGCCACTACCTGCTCGACGAGGAACAACTTCATTTCATCAGACTGGGGGCCACGATCTGTAAATACAGAACATCTTTGATCCGATCCGAGGAAAGTGACACCTCAGATCCTGTTTTCTTTGACGGGGAATCTCTCAAGACTCTCTCAGCCACAGCTTGCATTTATTAGAGCTTTGTGTTTGGTTTGTTTTTTCTTCTTTTTCCCTTCAGCTCCATCAATGAACAGATGCTCCTTCCCCATCAGCAGCTTTCCCTCCATCCTCCTCCGTCGCGGCCTATCCTCGGGCTCTGCCTCTGCGCGGCCCCCCTCCCACCTTCCTCTCCTTCGTCTCCCCACAACAAATCACAATCTGTTTACAACCCCTCGGGCGCACTCCACAACTCTTCTGGCTCCAATTGCAAAATCTATTTATACCAGACAATGCAGAGGGCCGGCGTCCCTGATTGGAGGCTCGGTTCGTCGGGTGTACGTCCCACGGTCTCGCCGCCTGAGCCCCACGCTCATTAGGCCTAATAGATGTCACACTGAGGCGAGCGAGGCTGCTTGGAGCGGCCTCACTAAAATGGCCGAGGTCTTTTTTGTTTTTTTCCCCCGGTTGGGTTTCAAAGTGGATTTGACAGTGGGACGAGATAAAAAGGCAACAAGTGGCGGATCTGTTGATTGTAGGAACGGTTTACCAGTTGGTCCCCGAGGACGGAAGGGGATTAGTTTCTCCTGCCGACTCTGAGCTGAATCACATCAACTTCTGCATCCCAACTCCTTTTCTGCTTGTGAGCTTGATGACAGGCCGCGATCTACTGCAGCCGCTTAAAGGAAAAGGAAACGGCGTGGAGGTGCGGCGGCGAGGTCCCGCTCTGTCTACGGCGAGCCCCGACTTGTCGCTGTCCTAATGACATCACGCCGAGGTCTGCAGCAACGCGGCTTTGGCAGGAAGGAGGCGGCGGAGACATAACAAGACCTAGAAGCTGGCGGAGTGTGAAGGTTGAGGCGCTGTACGTGCACGGGTCCAGCTCGGCTTCTGCGGCAGGGCTTTAATCGAGCGTGTCACACCTCGCTGCCTGGGCTGACGCAGGGAAAACGGGACGGAGAGCAACACTTCAATCCACGGCTGCGTTCAGTCCGACGGGTGCACGGTTTAAGCCCCCCTCCCACCCCCCCCGTATGGATTATCACTCTTTAGACGCGTTTGTGGTTGATTTAAGTGTTTCCTCTGCAGTTTAAGCTCCTGCCTACATTTGCAAGTCAAACAAATCTCAGCAAAAGTTCAAGGTGTCAAAAAAAAAAAAAAAAAAAAAAAACAACAAGAAAACAACAGAGCTGCTTTGAATGAAACCAAACTCAGGTGTGTAGTTTTGGTCACGTAGCTCAGCGCAGGTGTATCCACCGCTGGCTTTGCATCCCAAAAAAGTAAAAAAGGGATCCATTCAAGCATTAAAAACATAATTATCAACACAGTAACTTCACTGCAGCATCTTACGGATGCTCGGCAGGCGCTACCCCGGACCCACATGGTCCGGGTCCCAACGCAGGGGCCCCGCCAGGTCCCGTATCCCAGACAACAGATTTCCAGAATATCTGATCGCTCTGGTGGACTTCAATATTTTATCAGCCCAGCCACGTGTCCAAAAAAATAACCCCGGCTACACGAGAAGTGACACGTGAAGGTTTGACGCTGAGATTGACAGTGAGGAGCTTTCTTTGTTTTTGTTTGTTTGTTTGTTTGTTTGTTCTCCTGCAGCAACAGGCTGTGTGAGCTTCCTGCTGTTTGACTGCTCAACGGTGTCTAATCTCACTGTTACTGCCTTTTCATCCTCCTCAGGGATAAACCAAACTGTCCTCTGCAGTGAAAAGGGAAAAAAATTAAAAAACAACAATGTGAACAGAGCAGTTTAGGCTTTCTCATTATAAAATTAGATGATGCATTATGCATTAATTACCTCATAGTCATTTCTCCTTCAGATTACCTCATCTCCATCTGTGCCCCTTTCCCTCCACACTCCCTCATCTCTGCTCTTTGCCATTCCTCACACATGTGATTCACTGCGTCCAGATAATTCAGACCACATAATCGCAGCTGGACTATAATTCCCTGATACTTGGACATTTAGGGACAAAACCGTCCATGAGGGGTCCCGTTTGGTCTGAGCGTTCAACTGACTCACAAACTTGCAGAAGGTGCATCACTGAGACCAAACAGAAGACAACTGTGTAAATAAAACACTCCACCAGCCGAGAAACTGGGACTCAGGCGTGTTAAGCTGCAACTATGTTCAAAGTCAACACAATTTTTTTTTTTTTTTAAATTGATTTTTTTTTTCTTCAACAATCAAACATCTCTGAATGTGAAGTCCCACAGGATGTTGTTTGTAGTGAAATCACGTACAGTGGATGCTCACGCTCGCTTTACAGATGCACATGCACACACACACACACACACACACACACACACAGAAAGAGTGTCCAACCTGTTGGGATGTGGTTGAGCGCCGATGTCTTGAGAACCTCGATCGACTGCTCCTTTCCCAGGATTCCCTCTGTGGGAGAAAGAGAACAGTCCGCTTCAAATATGGTCCGCAACATCGAGACGGGCTTCCAGCGACAAAACCTGATTAAAAGCGCGGTCGGAGTGAGAAAGGGAGGGAGGGGAGGGGGGGCGGCGGGAGGGCTTCAGGTCATCAGCGCAGCGGCGAGCACATGCCGCGGCGCCGCTCCCACCGCCAGAGCTACTGCCTGATCCATGAGCGGCGGGCGAGCCGGCTGTGGATTTGCAGGGATGCTCGGCTGAAGAGGAGCTCTAAAATAAGCCTCAATTCTGAGGGAGACATCAGCTCGAGTGTGTGTGTGTCTGTGTGTGAGAGAGAGATGTTGAGGCTCGACTGATGCTGCCTGTGCTCAGCATAGCAAATGTGGCTAACGGCAGCGAGAGGGATGAGGATGGGATAGAGAGGAGGAGGGAGGGAGAGAGGTAAAAATAGCTCACCCTTTTGTGTATAACAGCACATGCGGAGCACGCACACACACTAGCAGACACAAAGACACAGTACGCTCCTCTCCCATGTGTGTGTGTGTGTGTGCGTGCTTGTCCGTGGGCGTGCATGTGTGTGTAGGCTGTAATTATAGTGGCAACATGAAAAGGCTTCTGTAGCTGCTGAGCCCTGGGAAGACATGGCTATAAAAAGCAGAGAGACGGAGGGAGGAGGAGGAAGATGAGGATGCATCGGGGGGGCGAAAGGGGAGAAAAGGATAAGAGGAGGAGAGGAGAGGCAAGGAAGACGAGGTGATGGGAAGGTAGACGTAACGTAGCAAAATGGTGCAAAAATCCGCCACATTATCTTCATGTATGGGTGTATTTTTAGTGGCCAGAACCACCTGATCCATATACAGACATCTGAGGCGCACAAACATGCAATTATTAGTTTGGATGCAAGATAAAAACCCATGTGAAATCCCTTTGGAGGTATAAAAGCGAGGAAAAACAGATTCTCACTGTCCATGATCTATTTCGGGAATTCTCTGTAGACCACACTGACACACACACACACACACACACACTTAATTAGCTATGAAGCTTGAAGATGCATTTGGCGTTGATTGTGCATTCATCTCGCACCACCTTGCATGAATGGCTGCACCCTTCACGGACTAATCCCTGCGAAGACTTGGGCGTGGATTCAATCATCACGCCTGGTTCTTTTCAAACTAAATCTTCCAGATCCTGCACCCACACTTCATTTACAAAAAAATAAAATAAAATAAAAATCTCTCAACAGGTACCTTTCAGATTCTCAGACAAAGGCACGGGGGCACCGGTCACGCCTGCGGTTTCATCCATTTGCACGCCGCCAGACTTCATGTAAACGGCGAGGGAACATTGGAGGAGCAGACGCCTCTCTCCAAAACAAACCGAGCCGCATCAGTGGTAGCCGATATCTCCTGATGAGCCAATTCAAATGACAAACTGCTGAATTTTGCAATGGAAATGAGGTGTATCGGTTTGTGATGACACCTGTGGCTTGGAGTAATTCGACGCCGGTTTTTGCACAAATCGCTGGTTGCAGCTTTACATCCCCCACTTAAGTACGGGGAATTAGGGCGACGGATGTCTGGGCGTGTGGTTAGTTAGACAAAGCATATGAGCTTTCAGTCCAAACCGCACCGCCGATACCTGACACTCACGTGGAGGGAGCATAGGTGTGTACAGACAGCGATCACACAAAACCACACACTTGCAGGGAAGAGGTACTTTATACCTTGGCAACAGGGCCCATCAATCTTAAATGTAGCTTAGTTACCCAGCAGCCCTCTCCTCCTGCTTCCCTTCTCTCCGTTCTCCCATCTTCAGAGTCCCAGTGGGTAAGCATCAAGAGACGGGAGGCTATAAATAGCCCCAGCTACCCCTCGGCAGAGTCAGTCATCTCAAACTAATACAGCTACTTCTTGTCAGAAACATGCATGTTACCACGGCGATCGGGGAGGGCTGCAGGAGTGAACGACGGGGTACAAACTTGACCCCGTCTTGGCACGGACAGAGCGCTACGTGTTGACATTATGAGGAGAAATGAGAATAAGACGTCCCGACGCGTCACAAAGGGAGACGGCGGCAGAGAAAGAGAGGAAGGATGCGCCAGCCTCATTACATTCAGCCCGCTTCCGTTCTGGCTGCTTCGTCCAGGGTGACTCCAGCGAGCAAGGTGAACGAGACAGGAACAATACGATTAATCAAACACGCCTCTCCTTCAAGGGCCTTTTCCTCTGGGTCGCAAATTCGCTTCCCGAGGGCAGCGCCTGACGTCATGGCGACTGATAAAAGAGAATGGGTGACCCTTGTGTGAGCCTCCATCAGTTTGCGTCCCGTGAACAGTCGGAAACAACCATCTGACCCTCATTTCATGCTGGCGAGGTCGGAAAAACACAGTAGTAATGCGATTTGGCGTGGTGTCTCAGTGCGTCTTTGTGCTTCTCTGTGAACGCCAACGTTGGACAGAAAATCAAGAATTAGTTGGAAATTGGTAATTACACCGCCGGCATCTGTTGCACATCCAAAACGCATTAAAGTCATGAGGTGGGTTAAATGATGGCAACCAAAAAATAAAAAATAAATAAAGCTGCAGAAATATATAAAAAAACAAATCTAACAGAGTCACAAAAACTCTTATGTGGGGAAGTATGAATTCATACCAATTTTTGTGTTGAATCTGCAGTCTAGATTTATGAATTTAATTTTGTCAGACTTGTATAAGACTTATTAGCATTATTAATTCAAGCTGCGAGGGCGCAGAACTCCCATTCAAAAAGTTGTGAATTTATGAGCGTCGGCTTGACCAAGAGAGGCTGAAAAAACCTCGACTTAGCTTTGATAAGACGTAAAAACCAAGCCGTCCGTTCATGATCAACGGTCTTGTTCCCATGAAGCCAAGCGCTTCAACAAAATACATCTCTGAGGATCCGGTGTCGAAATCGCAGCATTGTGATTTTGGTATTTAACATGATGGATGGAGTCTTTTACTAAACAATAATTAAACTTTGCGACATGTCCAGACCTGACGCAGGTGAAATCATTGAATTACTGAACTTTTTTTTCTCCTCGTCATCTTCGGTTTCCATGTAGAGCCTGTTAGCAAAAGCTGGGAATACTTTATAAATCATGCATTAAAAATATTAGCCAGTCACTGATATCCCATTAAACACTAAATAGACAACATTTTGAAATTGGGAGATGCTGATTTTTTTTTTCTTTTAAGAAAGTTTGCCACTCTGTTGCATCATCTCTTCATAACTTACGTTCTAATTTCAGCTAGCTAACAGCTCAGTACGAACTTTTTTCTCTTAAGCCCCACAAAGGCAGACCCAGGGACACGTTTGAGTGTAGTTCAGCTGAAGAATGAAGTGATGTTCATGTGAAAGTAGAAGCTTATTTATCACAGACGACCTGATAATTAGCGTCGTGCTTATCTGGCCTTTGATGCAGCTCCAAGAAACCATAAAATACAGGTTTCTGATTATTTACAGGTCTGCTAATGTACAAGTCCACACTTATCTGCAGTCATTGCTCAACGATGGTTGGACCCGTGTTCGGAGACGTGTGCAGTCTTTGGAGCTCACCTGCAGAACTGGAAACTGACACTAACTGAAGTAACCCGGTTTAGTCAATCTGCCCACAGGTGTTTTTGCTGTCTGTCAGGTCTGGGTGGAGGCAGGACACCAACCATGACTCTGGATGTGGTTTAGCGCGGTCTCAGGCTGGATGGAGCATATTTTACTCAAAACCTGCTGTATACATGTTTATCATTCATTAGAAGTTATTTAATGTAGTTATTCATGTGGACAAAACCAGTCCCACTGCAGATATGACTCCTGATTCCTGAAAATCTGGACGTCTCCACTTTCCAAAAACTATTTCAAATTTTAATTTGATATTGCAAAACGATGAATTCCTCTGATTATTTTCTTTTTAAACAGATATCCTTAGAGCATCAAGGCAGAGGCACAAAGGAACTGCAGCAATTTTTCTTTTGCAGTTTTTGCAATTTTGCACACAAACCGAGGATCCATCACGAGGCCTTACATGGCTGCCAATGCCTTCCACCCACACCATCACAGATGATCACAGTTGCCCTGCATCTACTGTGCATACAGAGTAACAGGTGCATCATTTCATATCTCGCATATTTGCACTGACCCTTTCACTGAGGTCATGTGGGGTTTTTAAAAAAATTTTTTTTTTTTATGTCCCAGCAAATAAATTCTTTAATCAGAGCGGTAGTATTCCCCGGATGCCCAAGCCAGACTTTCCATGCTTGGTGTCCGGCACCGTGTCCAGCGCCATGTCAAAAGGCACAAGGTTAGGGCTCCGAGGCAGCAGTGTAAACCGTAATTGCGGCTGACAGCCCGTTGGCAGGACACAGTGTATCCCGTTTCTCGGCTGGGACGAGACAAAAGACGCGGGGACAAAGGATGCGTCCCGTTCCTTTCATTAGCTCATGTTCGCTCCCCCGCCGTCTTTGTCCTGACAGCAATTAAAAACAAGGCTCTTCTAAAGTACCGGGACATCAACCTGAATGAACGCCATGATTAGGTGTTTGTTTTTGGGGGGCGGCTGGTGAAGCAGAAGGAAGCGGCCGCTGAGCGTCATTTGCACAAGGACAAAGTGGGGCTTGTGCACGTTGGGGGCCGGCCGTTGCACAAGCGACCCCCTGGGTTTGTTCTCTGGCGGACTGTAAATGTTCAGCCAAGTTGGTGGCACATGAGGGGACGGAGCTGACGAACTGTCTGGCTGGCAGGAGCCTCATTTTTGTTCAGCGGGTTCAGCGAGGGAGAAAGGGTGCGGCATTGTGGGAACACGCCGCACAAGAGTATTTTGCAACCCGCTACAATTTTGCAATTTGGTTTTCAAGGGCAGAAACAACATGTCAACACAAGTGGACGGCTGAAAAACGTGACATTCGGGCTCGAAATTACCCACGATGAGGCGCGTGCGCCCATCACAACAAAAGAGGCAGCGTTCGTGTCGTGCACGCCCTCGTCCCGTGCTCCATTTTTAGCCGCTCGACACGCAGCAACGAACCGCTCAATCATGAAGAGGAGAATCAACACGGGAGACCAAAAATAATGACTGTTTGTTCGCCGTCCATGCACGTGCGCATATCTGGTGTGTGCGTGCTTCTAAAAATAGACTCAGGGATAAGCCGGGCCCTCTTTATTGCAGTGAAAGCTTTTAACCCCTTCGCCCCTGGATTTAGGCGGCGAGACGTGCGATTGCAGGCATTCGGAGGAGAGGATGAAAAAGGGATCACTGAAAGGCGCCGGAGTAAAATGTAGGACGAGTGAAATGTAAATTTAAAGAATAAAAGATCTATAAACTTGGGTCTTGTGTTACATCTTTCTGCACTCGTTACATTGGACCAGACAGCAGCAGCCACTGACCTTCCAGGCCCTTAAATCTCCATGATATGACTTAATAGTTTCTGGCAGGTGTAATAAAAAGCAAATCCATAAGGTAGAGCTATAGCCATCCAGAGATCTGTGTGCACACTGTGCTGCAGTGCTGACTCCAAAGTTGTTAAAAAGGAGGCAAAAATGTCCTTTCAGTTTATCCTGGAAAGACTAGCACACAAGCCAGATGGCCGTCAAGAACGCCGATCCAGAATCAAGAGGCGGAAAATATTCATTTTCAAATAAAAATGACAGGTAATAAATCTTTCCGTCCCTGGCATGTCTGATAAGCCCAAACAAACTCGTCAGCAGACGGGTTATAGTTCAGGAGTTTTATTAGAGCCTGCCCTATTGAACTTGCAAAATTGTTTACAACAACAATTATCTCAGAAGTCTGAAAGTCAGAACCAGCAGGGACGACCCAGCGGCAGTCCAAAACGTTTCACAGAAGTGCTTTTAGCTGGAGCTATCATATATCACACTAACTGGAAATCTGATATCAAAGCTCTCTCTTGATTGTTATTATTAGTATTATTACTATTAGGCATAAGGTTACACGAGGCTACACTAAACCACTGCACTTAGTAAAATACAACACAAAAAAAACAAAACATTTAAATGTTTTCCCCAAGTAATCTGAGCTGAACAAGCAGGAGCACTAACTAAGACTTTGGCATTTAATAGTTCAAATAATTTATTCATTTCTCCTGGTGCACTGGTTTTTAAGCGAGTATTGATGTTTAGTATCATATTGTTATTGTTTTCATGTGATAAAGACACCAGCGTAAAGAAATCGGAGCATTTTAGAAAACATTTGAACGATATACAAGATGCAATTTATTTTAGAAGATGTGTTTTTAAAAATTACGTTTTATTTGACGCCACTAATCCTCTTTGTGTACAACATAGCAGACAGGACAGGCCGTGGATAAATCTGTCTTTAAATAAGCAGAATACCATATGATCTTAAGTCATTTTGGTAAAGTTGTGATGTCACGACTTCAGCGCTAGCAATGCGCCGCTCCTGGCCGGACCGAGCTCTAAAGTCTGATTTATGCTTTTATTTAGCTACTACATGTACAGCCTATGTGTAGCATCATTGTTGGCATTTATGTCTATTGTCATTGTGTAATTACATGACCAAACAAACACTAGTGGGCTAGTGGGTGGTGTGGGCTCTTTTTTTGCAGCACTGTAGCCTGCAGTGCTGGGCTTCCTGAAGCTTAGCTTGATAAATGTTATTTATAACCGACATCCCAGCAACGTATATTTCTACCAGGCTTGAAACTGACAGCGAAGAAGTATTTATGGGAAATATGAAGTAAAACAACACGACCACGCTAACCCATTAAATTTTTGCAGTCTGCATCAACATGACAGTAACATTTAAAGAAAGGATCTCGCATAGGTTATAGCGGTAGAGGTGGGGGGGTGCAGTGCAGAGAAACTGCAGAGGGGGCATAGCTTTAAAAAAAAAAAAAAAAAAAAAAAAAAAAACTTACACTGAATACAATTACGGCGACAGCAAGGAATGCAGTCACACTTCAAATAATTAGAGTATTATAGACCAGGCTTCATACAAACAAACACCTATATAACCTAACTTTTAAATAAATTAAACACTAATCTTTCACCCGAACATGATAAAACAAACACAGCTATTACTCAAAAGGGGTTGATTTTGAACTCCTTTAAGTTGTTTTTTTGATTGGTGTCATCATTTTGACACCTGAAGAGAAAAATTTAATCACCGTCAGCCCCAAATACTGATTTGGATTGTAGGTCTACACCTGTGTGTATACATCCACACAGGTGGTGTACGGTGTGCTGTAGTGCCCACTCGGCATCCCTCGAGTCAACTCTCACATCAGCGTTGGGAAAAACCCTACACTTGGGTATACGCGTGCACGTGTCCCTGCCTTGCCTGCAGTATGGTTTACGTCAGCAGCGGTCCCTCGACATTCCTGCCAAAATTCCCAGCTGACCGGACAATAAGAGGGCCCTCGCAGTTAAACACACAAAGAGACGCCGCGGCGGAGCCACTTTCAAACAATCTCATCAAACCAAAAACACAGGAACTCCATTTATGGACAGAAATATATTTTCATCATCTATAAGACGGAATTATTTCCTTCCCGTTTCCTATAAATGTGCCTTCACTGTCCAACGCTGTTCACAGTCAAACATGATAATATTTAGGGTAACGGCGGTCACGCTAGTTCAGCGTACCAGCGAGGGCCAGCTCAGGACTTGGCGCCGGCTCAACTCACATGATGCGAAGCAGTTAAGCTACTCAGACGTTTAAATGTATTAAATTATGTATTTCATCATTTTTCCAAGTTCAACAGTTCAAACAATGAAGACAGCTGAAGTAGCATCTTGTTACAAAGTTGGGTTTTTTTGTCTTTTTTTCCAAGGACCCTGGAAATTTTCTCAAAGGCAAACAAAATGCCATTTTAGCCAACAAAACTGTCTTTTTTTTTTTTTTGTTACAAATATCTTATGAAGGTCTTCGGGATCAGTGTGGAAGTGTTTAACTGTACCTCACTTTACAAGGAAGCGCTTGCCTCTGTTGCAGAAAAACCTTTGCCCTCTCTCGGCTCCACATGTGTGGATCGTCCTGGAGCGCCAAGTATCGAGTGTTTGTTTAATCACGTTAGTGCTACATCACATTAGCCCGGCCAGCCGTCCTTATTCTTTTCCTCTTTGGTACAAAGATTTACTCTGGTTCCTTTGGATTTGGCTTTGATTTCCAGCAGACAGAAGGACCTGCTCCTGGACGCTATAAACGATCAGAAACCAATCATGTGACTCGTTTTACAGTGAAATGCCTGACAACAGGAAGTATTTCAAAAAAAACATGTGGATATAGAAACATTACTGTTACTCCATCAGACACCAACTTGTTAAGGTCATGTTTGAATTTAGAAATCAAGTTATTTGCCTACAGTTAAGAAATAATCACTGAAACTGGCAGGTGTATAAACGCTCTTAAATCACAGGTGTTCATCCATGCTCATAAATCTAATCTTAGCTAATGCAAAAACAGCTTTTAAAAGGGCATAAATCTGCATATGTAATGCAACTAATCTGCACATGACAGAGCTAAGGAAAACAACATAATCCCTAACAATGTCTCGACACTTCCCATCAATGTTTATTTTAGCTGGTTTGATATTTCTTGCCGATTTGTGTCGTTTCCAGGCTGTATAAACCTAGAAACGGGCGCTTGTAACCTAGATACTGCTGAGCCTTCGAGGAAACGAGCACTGTGTCAAGTTCACCAGTTCAGAGAGCCATAAAAGGCGCTCACGCCCACACATACCCTGCAAAATAAAGCTGTAAAAAACTCATCTGAAGGCAGTTAATGTCCTGCCGTAGCCAAGTTCTTGATAGAGTTCATGGAACGTGTTAATTTTTAATTTTGTTTTTCTTTTTAAGTTGCTGTGTGCAAAAAAAAAAAAAAAAAAGTCCAACCCTCCCATTGACAAATAAAGTGCATGGCACTTATTTAGCAACTACTCGCTGACCTCAGGGTATGTGTGACTCAGCGTGCAGCTCTTATTCCAGCGGCACACAACGCAGACTTCCATGAAAAGCCGCCAGTCTTCGGACCGAGATAAAAACAAATCATTGACAGCTGATATCATCACCTCCCACGAGGATGCTGGCTGCTGTTTTTGAATTCTCTCATCACGCCTCCATCGATCTGGCAATCCAACCACACGGGTGTGCCCCTTTATTTCCCTAAATAAAAGCAATTAAAGTCCGTCTTCTTTGTTTGTTTATGCCAACGTGCATCATAAAGGGAGATAAGTTCGAGTACTGTCAAACATCCCGGCCCATCTGGACGGTGCACTCCGCCGTCTGCTCGAGCATCGCTCGTCTTTTCATCTTTGCCCTTTCTTCTGGCACATGTGGCTTGTGAATGCTCCTTCTTTATCTAGACGGAGGGAAACCCAGGCCGCCAGCAGGAAGTGATAAGGGGTGGTTGGCAAGTGACTGCGACCACAAAGCCTGCCAGAGCGTCAAGGATGAGCCACAGGATCATACGATTCGGAGTAAAGGATACAGAACAGCAGAAGTGTAAATCAATCACGACGCGAGGACAATCATTAACCGACATTATCCACCGACTTTAAATAATTTTGCTGGAGGTTAGACATTACTAATCTTGTCTAAAGCAATCAACCCAGCAGTAACTGAAGATGAAGAAATAAATTAGCTATATAAATAAATCAAACACTTGGTTACTCATTTATTTTTGCAGCTGCTCACCTGTGCAGTAGGTAAGCTCCAGACAAACCCTTCACAACCCAGAAAGGCTGAAGCAGGCATTTAAAAAAAGAAAAAAAGAAAAAAAAAGGATGGATGGATTTATTTTTGCAGGCAGCTTTTACTGATCAGAGCCAAACTACTACAAATGAGTGCAATTTATTCTGAGTTTGATGTTTACACAAACAACACATGGCCTGCGACTTAGCTCTCTGCTAAGCCCAAGAGTAAAACAAATGTTGCAGGCTAATGTGCTAAAAATTTCCAGGTGTGCAGAGAAATCGCTCGTGCACATATGGTCCGGCCGGTTTGCCGATAGGCCGGCGAAAAACTGATGCGAGAGTCTTATCAGCTTGACGCCCTTTTGTTCTAGGAAATAACAACCCGACAAAGGGTTTTACATTTCCCTTTTCTGGGAAGAGATTTGTGGTAAATGATATTTAATCTAAAAATCCCGCTGCTGCTGTAATAAAGAAAATGAGTAAGTCCTGGATCAAAAATGTGCGTCCTAGTAAGCTCATTTACAGATTACAAAAACGGCACATAAGCAGGCCGGCAGGCATGCACGCTCGCAAACATCCACAAGAGTTGGTGCTGGTGGGGTTGGGGGTGGGGGGCTTGCAGACGCACACTCGCGGCTTTACTTAGAGGAAATAAGTGCAGAGCAGCTTTGGATCGCGCTATTAATGCGAAAGTACAACAACAACAACACGGATCTGCAAGTCTTATTGTTCACTCAGGAAACAGCAGGTTTTTTTTTGGTTTTTTAAATAAACAAACCACCAACACAGAGTCCGTTTCCTTTCAACAGTCTCTCAAAAGAACAGTTATTAACAGAGAAATTGATCTGTTCAAAAAACAGACCAAACTGCTCAGCCTGAGCCTTTGCTCGTCTCCACGTATCAAACACAAAAGAAGATGCTGGAAAAAGCCTGAAGAATGCCTCAAGGTCACACTGTTGCACATTTCTCTTTAAACGTCACGTGGCTGGCTCCTAACCGAGCCCATCTCCGTGCACGAGCATCCAACAAGTGCGTCTCCAAGCTGTCACTCAAATGAGACGCCTCAAATTGACGCCCACACTTGGCAGCTCTCTGAAGACCCCCCCACCGCCGCCACCCCGCCTTTCAAAACAAGGCTGAGAGAAACAAACCGTCTCCTGGTCTCACACAAGAAGATCGGTTTTGTTTTACTAAGAGGCGAGTTAACAAAGGTGACGGGCCGATTCTGGAGATTTGGCGTGGAGGAGAGAAGCAGCAGGCGTCAGCGTGGGAAATGAGCTGGAGCTCCTGAACAGAAAAGAATCAGCTTTCCTGATGTGGTTTTGTCCGTAACTGGACTTTAAAGTTTGTTTTTTTTTCCCCCGATCCAGACATTCTTACAGCTGATATTAAAAACACCTCCCAAACTACTTCCAGAGTGACAGCTCGATCTCAGAAGTCTAGATGAAAATCAAAAGTTTCATCATGATATCGATCAACTGGATGATGATGGGAAGTTTGCCGATCTGACAAACCGCGATTTTGATTCCATTCAATTCACGAACTAGCAATCAATAAGAAACAATATGTTGACTGAACATGATGAGTTCCATTCATATCAAATTGCATTAACTGAAAATATTTCATTTTTATTTGTTGACAGTTAAATTAAAATAATGACTGAGCGATATTTGAATTTGTATCACTGCAGTTGGATATTGATGATCATCAGGATGTTAACAGATTTTTTTTCCACCTGAGTCTCTGAGACCATTGAAATTATTTTTTTTAAACGTTTCAGAAAGTTCCCACATGAGACGAATAAAAGCAGCACAAAACTAAATCTCTGATGAGACAGTTTTAGAAGTTTTCATTCTAAAAGAAAATGTCTTACAAAACTCCTAAAAATCATCGATTCATTAACAGCAGCAGCTTTACTGGTTGTAATTTATCGACGTTTGACCCCTGAAACAAATGTGCAACAAGACATTTCATGTTTGCACAATCTTTGTCTTAACCTCTACTTTATTAAATTAAAACAAAACTATTTTTGAGGAGCAGAATCAGCACGAGGACCAACGTCCGAAAACTGACAAAATGAGCAGGATGTTTGCTGTGAACGCTACATGTTAGGAATTTATTTAGAAGTTTGTTTTTGTTTTTCTTCCTGAAACCAGGAAAACAGAGAGGAAACTCATGAAGTCACGTCAGGTCATGGAAGGTCCTCCAGGAGACATTTACGCTCACATCGACTCCACTGATGTCAGGACTGAACACATCCCAAGACGGGTTCAGATCCCATCACCCAGAACTCGACTGAAGGTGGTCCGCTGGGACATTTGTGTTCACGTCATCTTCAGAATCTGAAGAAAGCATCCTGGAAGGGATTCGGTGATCGCCTCGTCAGCCGACATCGTCGTCTGAGGTGATGACTCATTTAATTTTGAGTGCTAATAAATCTTTGTCATTTTGGGTTTGTGGTAGATTTTTTTTTTTGCTTGTGCTGAATACGTTCTTTGTTGAATAAACTTTGAGAGAAAAGCCTGTAATGGATTTTCTTAGTCTTTCCATTTCCAGTTTCTTCTCTTTTTCCCGTGAGTAATGTGCCGTTATTACCAACTCTTGCCCTTGGCATTAAAAAAAAATGTGTTTGGTGTTTAAGACGTGCATTTTTATTTGCACACAGGACGGGAAGCCCGGATCCAGTCACTCATAACCCATCTAAGTGCACGTTTTAATTCCAGGTGTGAACGTAAACGCTCAGAACAAGTGTGATTTCTCAGGATGCATGTTAATGCAAGGTCTGAACTGAACCAATGTTTAAAAAATGAGGACTTTCTCTGAATGCATCCTGAGCAGTCAGAACCAAATCTGTTAAAAAAAAAGAAAAGAAAAAGTGTTATCGAAAATGCCAAGCAACAACATGCTGCCATCCAGGTGACAGCTCTTCCAGGACAGACTTTGCTTATTTCAGCAAGACGATGCCAAACCAGGTTCTCATTAGAACACGGTGGTTCTGTGTGATAAACAGGCCTGTTTGTGGAGCGGAGCAGCTGGGAAAACATTTCACTTTCAAAGCTACAGTAATTGCTCTCCTCGGTCGCTTCACGCTTACAGAGTTGTTAAAACAGGTGACGCAAAGCGGCCGTAAACATGCTGACGGAGTCCGATTCAAAGTCAGAACTTTAAAAACAAAGATCAAGTTTCTCTGATTTAACAGCTGATATTTTATCCTGTGATTTTCAAGGTTTTTAACACTCGTCAGTAGTATCGATGACAAAATCGTTTTCAGGGACTGAACTTTGTCAGCTCTGCTGGTAATGAGATAAGTGAACGTGTGGAGGAATTACAAAAGGCTGTCTCACGTTAACCGGTCATCCACCCTAATCTGAGGTGGATCTAACGGTATAATGCGCTTGGTGCGACTTGGAGAGAGTGAAAGTTTGCCCACAGGAGTTCAAGATGGGACGGATGGATCTGAAACGGCGTGGATTTGTTCCTCTGTGGGGTGTTCACATGTGACGGAGATGTTGGGAGTATTCATAAGCTGAAGCCCTGCTTCACATCCTTTGGGGTCTGATGGTTACCTCAGCTGTGGTGTATTTACACCACACACACTCCCAGGTGTACAAGGTAAACATGGCCGACACCGTCAGGTGCCGCAGCGACCAGGCCAGCCAGCTAACCTTTTCATCTGCCAGCTGGTTACCGAGTATTTCATCAGCTCACTAAAACGCCAGCTGAAGCTTCTAAACTGAGCTTGATTAGGTGTGGAAGTGTAAGGCAGACTCTCTTAATGAGATGATGTTATGGACTTTTCTCACACACTCTCACACTCTGGAGCTCATTCATATTGAATTAAGCCCATTATCAGTCATAAGAGCAGATTAAAATGTTTTATTGCACTTTCGCTCGCCGTGATCGGTCTCTGTTCGCAATCGAAACATTCGCATTTATCAACGTGGCAGATGTAACAGCAGACAGATTTTTCCTTAATGCGACTGTATTGAGGAGCTAAATTCTCATTAGTCCACAGATGACAGATACAAATTCTGTTGAAGATTCACAGCATGGCTCGGCCCGCCGACGCTGACTGAGAAAACGCTAGAAAAATCTCACTGTAACAGTCAGCCTCCTGTTGCTTTTTAGAGTCCGCATGAGACTGCTATTTGTGCACTCCAGTTCAACTCCAACACTCTGGTTAAAAAGAGCCCTTTTTTTTTTTGATGCCACCATTGGAAAAAAAAAAAATTCAAGTCAGCATATGAAGATTTCCTTCAGCATTTAAACCGCGCTTAGATGCAAAATCATTTGAATCATAGTTCGACTCTATTCAGAGATGGAAAGTAAATACATGAATAACATCGCCAAAACATGAATGAGCAGCTGGGTGAGGTTAACGCTGCAAAATGGTATTTCCTTTTTTAAAAAGTTGGAACGACGTGCAAAAAAAGAAAAAGAAAAAGTGACTCTTTCATACACTTTGACTGCTTTGAAGATAGTATAAACTCAAGATATTTCAATTTAATTACATTTTTTCATATAAATTTAAGGCACTTCAGAACTTTAAAATGAAGCATTTTTCAAAAATAAAAACCTTTCTTCATGACACGACAAAGACATTCTGGCGTTGAGGATAAAGTCATAAAATGATTTAGTGGTTTATTTTTTTTAAATGACTTCTTCCTGTACACATGCCTTCATGTGTCCAACAGTACAAGGTCGTAGTTGTTGCATTTCTTATAAAATACTGATCAGTTTCACCAGGGTATGTTTTCACTGTGTCCATCCCAGATGCCTCCGGACTCAAAGGACACACCTGTCTCCTTTGCAAACTCAAATTCTTCCATATTCCTTGGATTGTTTAATAAAACTATAACACTAGAAAGGAGAAGCATGAGATCTTCGAGGATCACTGCTTTAAAACATTTCAAAAGATTTTTTTTTTTTGCATTTTTGTTGAAGACGTGGCGATCTTCTTAGTTTTTCTCCTCAAGGACTTATTTTCATTACAGTCAGCTGCTTAAGTCACCTGTGTGAAGTTTTTTTTTTTAAAACAAAATCTCTTTACTAGCACTAAATTTCTCCTCACGAGTTTTTCTGGAAAGCACTGCAGACTCAAAATGATACAAATGTAAATGAATATGAAATATCTTCTGATCATACTGTCTGCACAGAAATAAGTCAAAATTAATTTTCAAACTGTAAAGAAAACTCTTTTACAAGAGCCCAGTGGATAGGTTGCACCGATTTCATGTTAAATACTTTTGTACACGGTGCTCCATCAATGCAAAGTCATTCAAGGACCAAGCTCATGTCTTACCTTGATGGCTGTGTGATGTCATCACTGACGGGTGGGTCAGGTGGGCGTCCACACACGAGAGCCAGCGAAGACCTGATTCAGTGTACGTGCGTGGCAGATGCGAGCAGGTGTGTGCGTTTATGTGCAGGATTAATTAAAAGTGATTATACAGTCAAAACTGCAGATGCTTGGGAGAGTGAGTTTAAAACTGTGCATGTGCTCGGGCCGATCCAAGACTCAAACTGGAAACGGGCAGCAGAAATCCAGCAGCGGCAGCAGCCAATCTCCATGAGCTTACGGATTTGGCTTCTCCAATTAGAGCGGCGGTTCGCTGTCTAGCGGCAGCACCAACCTATCAGACAAAACAGACAACAACGTCACTATTAACCTGACCAAAAAACTAACAGACACCTTTTCATGACAGATACCAGCACATAAAGATGATCAAGAGTCAGTACTCTATTTTTATTTTATCCTGTCAGTCTGTGTTTACGACTTTTGAGTCAAATTTAACGAAAAATGTGAGAAAACCCTGTCAATTTGTATGCAGTACGGAACACGCCCCCCGGTGTTCAAAACGGGGAACTACACATCTTTATGAATGGCTCTATTCCACCCTAATACTAATGATTCTGCCCACTCAGTGCTGCCACAGGGGAAAAAAAAAAAAACTATTTTCATAGCAGCATATTCTTGCAAACTGTAATATCAAACATTGTCAAGCAAATTAAAGAATCCTGCAAGTTATTCGCACTGAGCTACATGACGCAGCACTAGCTGATATTTTTCAATGAGCACGAGGGAAAAATGCTCCAAAATTTCACAAGGTGTCAAACTTTGCTGCAAATCTGGGCCGCGGGTGCTGGAGGATGTGCTTTTCAAGTCCACTTTATTTTCCTTTGACTCAATCATCAATAAACTCATTAAGACCAGAGTCTGTTTAAAAAAAATTCTTCTAAATCCACTAAAACTTTTCATCTCTGCTTCTGATTTAGAAAAATCAATTTAAACCATCCGACTTTAACCTTCTGTCTTTGCTTCAAATTATAACAGTTTCTCGTGAAAACATTTCCTTTATCCTTTCCTCTTCAATTCAAAGAATTAGCCTGCTACCCGACCCATTATTTTACGAGAAAATATTTTGCAAAGTTAGCAAATATCGCCTGCCAGACTACCTCAGAGTTAAAACCACACATAACGACACGTTTCTGTTATAAAAACAGCGTTAATCTTTGCAAACAAGTTGTAGAATACCTGATACCCATTTACCAATACATTTTATGTGACCCTAAGAAAATACAAACACACAAGACTTTAATCATCTTTCCACTCCTTTTTTTTTCCCATTTGGTATTTCTAAACAAATGACTCAGTTATTAAGTTTTTTTGTTGTTTTGTTTTTTTAAATTGCTTCTCAGGCCTTCCAACACCCATCAGTACAATCCAGATCAACCCTGCAAGAAGCTATAAACCGTGAAGGCAAATAAACTGCTTGTCCTGCAGAAAGTTTTGTTTCTAAATAAGGCACTTAAAAACTTAAAGTGGAAAAAGTATGATGTACCACTTCCAGTGCAAACCCGGGCAGAACAGTCCCGCTACTCTCATCAAGATGACTTCTACCCAGCAGAAAATGCTGATCCCTTGATTTGTTTAGGAGAAACTTACACTTGTCTTTGCTGTGGAAGTAATTGGTGGGTTGTTTATTTCTAGTAATAAATTATTGTACTTTTTCCTTTTTTGGGGGGGGGGGGGGTAACCTTGATTTCTTGAGCCTGGAGCAGAGTTGTCGGATGTAATCACAGCTCGAGCCTAAAGCATCAAATCGACTACACCCCTACAAATAGCTGGGGTAAAACTGCCCGGGGAGGGGTTAGTGTGGGGGGGTGGTTGGCGTGCATGTTCACGCCCTTGTGTGTGTTGGCAGAGGTCTCAGAGGTTCTTTGAAGCAGGATGGATGCACATGTGTGTGTGTGTGTGTGTTGGGGGGGGGGTCTCAAGAAAAGAGGGCCAGACAGTACAGCCTCGGGACAAATTGCCCCCTGAAAAAGTCGGTCACCACACAACGCACACACACTTGCGCTTTGTGATGGAAGAGCAAAGTAAGGAAGGGGAGGGGGCTGAAACGTGTCACGGGTGGGGTGGCGGCGGCAGCGGTGGGGTTCACCACCATTGTCCCAGGGCGTCTCATCCGTCTCGGGAGGGGTACTTATGCGAGTGTCCCGGGCCATTGTCCCTAAAATGAGCTGGCTTGATGCGGGGTGACAGAACCGGGGAGACATGGCCTCCAGCCCAAAGTAAAGAAATAATCAAAAACACACACACATGGACAGCAGTGTGACAGTTAAAATTACACTAATATCACAAAAGAGCCAAATAAGCAGTCAACTTTCATTAATACAGGTGCACCCAATTAACCCGACCATGCTTTCCAGGACGGTGTATATTAATAACATGCATTACATAATACCTGGCAGTACAAATAAATAATAATTTTAAAAAAAAAACTGCTATAAGTGGAAATCTACACTTATATGCTACTGGGATGTAGGTTTAACAGCTTTAGTACGCCCCCATTCACAAAAAAAAAAAAGAAAAAAAAAAAAAGAGAGATTGACGCATGCAGAGAATTACACCGCCCATCCCGAACCATTCACACACACACACAGTCACGCAGGCCTGGACCTTGGTTTTTAGCCGTTTTCCACCAGAGTAGGACGTGTAAAAACACGCCAGACTCCAGGAAACGGTGTTAGACACGTTAAAGCCCGAGGCTCCGTCGTACTCTATAAATAGCGCAGCAACAATCGGCGTAATAAACATCAACGGTCCGTTCCTCCTCCTTGTTGCCTACACGGTACACACTTCCCGCCCGCAATAAAAAAAAAAAAAAGGGAAAAAAAAAAAGCCCCGTGGAAACCCCGCCGCTAAACGTCTTTAAAAGACACGAACCTCTTCCCGTCAAGCAACCGATCCCGGTTCCGACTCGATCTCGGCGGTTTAAAACGCGATCCTGAAAGCGAAACCGAGGCGGAGCGGTGTGGAAACTTCAGCCGGACATTGTTTTGATGAGCCCCGTCTGAGCGCCGCATCCCTGCCCGACTATCAACATCAAAGCGGCGCTGCTCGGCTCCACATTCATCCCGAGCGCACCCAAACGCACCAGCAGCTCACCTACGAGGGCCAGGAGGAGGCTAAGTCGTCCCTGCATGTGTCCCGCCGGGTCTTTATTTATCTCCCATGTTAGTCTCTGGGATTTTTCTCAGCGCAGGGGCACGAAAAAAAATCATCTCCTGACAGATTCCGCCATACTGGATTTTTGTTACAGCCCCAGCGTCACATGGAGAGCCCCTGCATTTACCAGAGGCGGGGTCACTGGGATGAAAATCTATCATCTGCTGCTCAGCGCGCTGATACGGCTGGGTTTATGTGCAGGAAACCTTCACGAGTGTAAATCTATTATTTATCAGGAGAAAGTCTCTGGGTGTGTCTGGTATTGTATTATCCTAGTGTTTAGTACCTCCGTGTCTGATAGATTTACTTTCACAACTTCATGCTGCACTAACTTTATTTATAAAGCACTAAAAACAACCACATCTGAAAAAAATAAAAAACAATTTAAATTAAACTATAATTCCTAAGGTGAAATATAGAAGAATAAAAATGGGTTTTAAGACAGTCTTCACTGTCCACTTTCAAAAACTGAGGACAAATTCATCCACAGTAAAGAAGGTCCTGTCCCCTCAGAGCTTCCTACTGGACTTTGGTACCTGCAGGTCAGCTGACCCGAGGGACCCAGAAGGTGAGCAGAGGTGAAGAAGCTCAGATAGCTAAAGGTGGGGAAAGATCATTTAATCCCTTGATGCCTGATGATGCATATTTGACAAACCCACCTGAGACCTCTGTAGCATCTCCAGAGTCAAAATAATAGAAAAAAAAGATTTGTAAATGAGTTTTAAAATCAGTTTTAAAATGAGATAAAACTATCCTTGACAAATCTAGAAAAGATTGGAAATGAGCGTTTCATGTAAGTAGCAGTGAACCTGGAGTTTGAGTTTCACGATTGGAAGAAAATCAATTTATACAGCACCAAATCAATCAAAAGTTCATTTATAAAGCACTAACATGCCAAAAGGCAACCTTTTGGCATTTTTATACACAGGTGTATAAAAATGCAACGAAATGAACCATAAAACGAAAATAAAAGCAGTAAGCTATAAAATAGTAATAATAAAATAAGCAATGAAAGGCAATACTAGGACCTACTGATTATGCTCACCGAGTTACAGTTCAACTCTTTCCAAACTAGTCCCATTATTACAAAGTCCATAAAATAATATTACTGTTTTGCTATGGAAACCCACAGATTGTATCAAAAGGCCAGACTGGATTTTGTTGAGGAAGAGGAGGAGGGGAGGAAAAAAAAAAAAAAAAAGCTAATTAACAAGCCACAAAGCTTCTAGGAGAACAAAATGAGACCAAACTGGAGCTTTTTGGTAAGCCACATCGACACACAAATGAAGGATTTAAACTGTGAAACATGGAGGAGGCTCGGTTCTGTTCTGGGGTCCTTACAGGGTCTCTTGACTCTGACTTCATAAAGATGGAGCAAAATGCTCCTCCCTAGAGACAGAGAGCTCAGTAGGAGTTGCAGCTCATGGGTCCTCCATCAGGATAATAACCCCAAAACACCCAAGAGTGGTGAAAAACAGAACACTGGACTCTTCTGAAGTGGCCCATTAGTCCTGACCTAAAGCCTCTTGAATATCTGATGCAATTTATGACGCAAAGACGTGGTGGACATATCTGCCAAAAGAAAATACTGGCTCATCTCAGTCAGAAATGTTGGTTCCCTTCCTTAAACTGCTCTTCCCCCTTCACACACTTCTCTTGGACATTTTTTTTTTTTTTTTTGGGCAAATCAGTGACTTAACCACAAAACTGTTGTAATAAAAAGCTTAATTTGAGATACTGCCACCCAGTGGGTAGACACCATCATGGCACATGTGGGATATGTTAGGATTCACGTTTGCCTTTGCAACAGTGTAAAATTGTATTCATCTATGTATCTACACCCACTGAGGACCACAGGGGTCTTCACCAGCTCTCTTTGGGTGGAAGCCAGGGGTACAATGGACAGATCAGTCCATTTTGGCCCATGAGGCTTGAGTTTGACAGCTACACAAACTAACAACCCAAAGCAAGTCAATGTTCTTACAAAACCACGTAACTATTAAACAAAAAAAAGGCAAAACTACAAAAACACCAAAACCCTTAATAATACCATCTAAATTGGACTGTCCCTCTCCCGTCTTCTACAAGGAGAATGGTGCAGTCCACAGGTTTCAAACCTTGATGGGAAGCAGGTTTGGCTTCCCATCAAGGCCAGCTGGGAAACATCTCCTTATTCCCTGATAAAGTCAAAAAACATAAATTAACTCCTAAAATGATATTTTAGACACCACCACCAAGGAGAAATTAACATTGAAATATCAGTTTCAATTTCATTTGTTTTATTAGGAATATCGACAGTATCCATGGAGCTTTGTGAATTTCCCTGTACTCACACTTAGCCTATGCCCGCTCTAATGCAATATTTCTTTACTCCAATACTTTATGTACGATTTTGTGTCTCAGCAGCCACCCACAGGCAAATCTGCAACACCACTGCCTGCTTTAGCTGACTCGATTACTGTAATATGGTAACCAGTTTCTCTATATGCTACATCTGCAGGCGGAGACAGTGTTATTATTCACCAAGTGCAGGTAGACTACACAGCCCTGCTGTGAGTTGAGTCTGCTCTCATACCCCCAGGCCTCTTCTGACGGCTCACTGAAGTTCACAAAGAAATTAAGGAAAGACTTGATTCAAGGCTTGAAGTGAGGCAGGATAATTCAACAAAAGGCATTTAATCCAAAGGTGCCACTTGGAAAGCTGAAAAACACGCTGACAAACAAAATTAGACTGTGGCTTCTGAATTTAATCAAGGGCAAAAAGGAAATACAACTTCAAAGTGTTAATATTCACCTGGGATGTCAAAGGTGAAAAGATGTAGTATCACTCCAACAGTTCTTTCCTAGATTATTTCTTGAATTTAAGCTTCTGCCTCCTCTTTTTAGCATCTCTTTTCCAGTAAGCGCTTCATTGTGGCCTCAAGATGATGTCTGGCCTCAGTAAGGACTAGATGGTTTTAAATGAAATGTTCAGGTCTTGGACCTTCTGCTCAGATACACTCCCTCATCTGTCACTGATCATTCTGAGGGACATTTTTTTTTTCCCCCATGACAACAGATTTGATGATGAGCAGGACATAAGACCTCCTGACTCATGAACACTTGGCGTTTCTCTGAGGGCTCCCCTTTAAGGTGTCTCAAAGTGTCATCTTAACACCATCACTTATTCCCACTTCTTTGATGTTTCATCACAATATATTTAAATAACTTTGTTTTTCTATAATGCATGGTTTATTTTATGAAAAGGTATATTTTAAGCCGACCTTTTTTCCCCACTTTCTCTGACAATGTTGATTTGTTTCCTTACGGTTCAAATATTTATTTCACTTCTACTTTTGGCAGTTTGTAAAGCTTCATCGTTCATACTGAAGCCATTGAGTCGCAGCAAAAATAACTTAACACTTTGAAATGTTAATTATTTGAAGTCACTGTAATGACATCAAAGTATTACACTGACTATGTAAATTATTTTCCTTTTAGCTATTTGTAACAATTCTCCCATTACTTTTAGCATGGCTGATTATTTTAAAATGTTTATCATTTACATTTATCTCAACTCATGATCCAATATTTCTATTGGATACTATTACTGCACTGTTTTGATCTATTTCAGTTATAATTTTTTAAAAACTTTTTTTCCCTCCACAATATCAAGCTGGAACCCTATTTTAATCTTTAGATCCACTCATTTTGCACAATAATCCATAATTTCCTGTTGCTTTAATATATATATTTTGTTTTAATCTTTGAATCTACTTATTTTTGAGTAGTAATCCATTACTTCTAATTATGCTTTAGCTAGCCTTAGCAAGATTTTCTAAGATTTTTTTAAATCATTTCTAATGATAAATAACTTTAATCATTTTTACCATTATTTAAATTTACCATTTCAGCTTTTAGCTACATTGTAAAGCCAACGTTTGCAAATATCTACAGCTAGCTAATATTAGCATTTCAAATAATTTCCATATCAAAACCTAACTTTTAAAACTATTTAGGAATAAAATTGAGTATTTGAGACAAATGTCTTTGGCTATATGTGCAAATATAACTTTTTGATAGCAGCATTAATTCAACAAAGATGAATTAATTTAATAATGCAATATCAAGCAAATCAGGCAGTTGCGAAGAATTTGAATATAAATTTCAATGTAATGTGAAGATTTTTATATCAGATGGTTGCTTTTTATTTTAAGTTTGTTTTCTAGCCTTGTGAGCTAGCAACTCCACCCAAGCGACTTTTCCCATTCCAGTTGGGAAATACGGTTTTTGGCTCATTGTCGTTTCTCTCCTACAGGGAGCTCAGATGTCAGGGTATATCAGCAATTCCTCATCTTGCTCAAGGGCACCTCAGCAGGGGCAGATGCCTAATTGCCCCCGCTCTAATCTCCCCCTCCATCCCTTATCCATATTAACATTTTTACGACTGTCACAAGACCTTTTATTATTTCTGTAGTGAAGCAGCTTTGTGCTGCTCAACTACAACTGGCATTTATTAATCAAGGTCGCTCCTCCTTCAGAGTACAGGGGAGGCCCGTTGGGACATCCGTATCCATAGCAACAGAGGATTATACTGTAATTTGTGGATGAGCTACGGAACTTCTGTTACGTAAGGCAGCAGGTCTTGGAGGCATGATGTGCTTGAGTAAGCTCTTTGGGTGAACAACCTCAGGCCTGTATGACTGAAAACCGTCCTCCTCTGACTATGCACACGCAGAAGTTTTCCAATTAAAGAAAGAATTCAAACGTGGCTTTAATTAATGTTTATGAAGGCCTCCTGCAAAACAAATCTGCCTTTAAAAATCACAACTTCCTCCAGGATACAGAAACTAGAGCTGCAGATTTTAAACTTGCTTGGAGAACTCTTAATATTAAAAATAAAACATACCCAAGTTAATTGGCATCAAAAGAAAGGCAATGATTGTGCAAAGCGGAATAGAATATATATTAATGTTAAGACTTGTGTTTCTAATCATATCCATGTGGTTGTACAGCATCACACAGTTTATATCTGTGCTGCGAGGGAGCAGAAATTGCTCTTGGACATCTGCATCAGTATTGTTTGTGTATGAGGTTTTGCTGACGCAGACGTGCATTAAACACTCAAATGTGTGGATATGTGCGAGTGTGCGAGTGAGTGCATCCAGAGCAATGATGTCAAAGCAGGGATTAGATTGGCTTATATTGCCCAGAGCAGCACATTTGCAATTCAGTGAACACACTCGGGATGCCAAATCACTGATTATCTGAGTTTTACTTTTTTTACATGCACGGAAGTACACTTCATTCCACTTTTGGGGTAGTTTCCACCATTTGTTCCTTCATTTTTGGATATTCATGCCTTTAAAGGCAGCTTCTTCGAAACTCTTGACATTTTGCTCCGGCTAAAATCTCCATATCTGAGTAATGATGTTCCAAAAATATACCAGGTTTCTGGCCAACGGTAGGAAAGAAGAGCAGCAGTCAGGCTGGAAAGTCAACAGGCGAGCGCGCAGGGCCTACACAAACCTCCGCTCTGCTACCACAGCAGACACATCACACACAGGCTGTGGACCAGACCACTTGCAATACACACACAACTGGCTGTTAGTGGTTTGAGAAGGGAAGCCGTCGTCTCACCCAACACGGTCCCACATGAGTCAGATGCCGCGTGCAGACAAAGCTTGCAAACCTCAGCGTCATAAAGAAGCTTTGGTACCAGGGAAGAAAACAGGAGAGAGTCACGTATCTGAGGGCATGTTAGCGGAGCTCCTCGAGAGTGGGTAGCAAAGTATAGAAAACTGGTTTCTTTCACGTGAGAATTGGATCGAACATGCTTCCAAGACGCATTGAAAGTGGAGTGTTTAGGAGAGAAAGGAGAGTAAAAGCAGCCATAAAGAGTTCTTGTTAAAAGGCAGCAGAGTTGAGGCTTCTTTAAGTCGAGCCAGTTGGTCTAAAACTTTCCATCAAAGCCACGCTGAGCTGCATGGAGTAATTACCTCTAACACAGCAACAGCTCCCAGGCCTTATTACTGATACAGCTTGGGTGTGCATGTGTGTGGGGGTGCGTGAAAATGCACGTACTGCACTCATAGTAGATGAATATGCCTCCCTGCTCTGGTCAGGCTGTGTGTGTGTGTGTGTGTGTTTCCATGCCTATAAAGAAACAGCAGCCCCAAGTCTCCAGGTTTTTCAGACATAAAC